>JANITX010000212.1:51124282-51145819 GCA_027564395.1 Erythroxylum ulei | reverse complement strand
ACCGTTGGAACAGTCGAAGGGAAGTTCTACAGAGGACCACCCGCGATCACCACAACCTTAGATAGTCGAACTCATTATTTTAAAGTACAAACATAGCAATTTATGTACACTTTGATGTGTTTATTACCAATTTTATAACAATTGACATTCTTTTAACTCTGTACTTCTCATCTAATTTTCTGATTACACAAATATCTACAAATATACAAATTAAGTTCGTATGCACAGATAAGGGAACTCTTGAGAATATGCATTTAGCGGAAGATAATGATATGTTAGTAGGTATTCATAACACTGACGGATTACAAAATTCCGTCGGTATATATAAACTTTCTCTGACGGAATTGAAACTTCCGTCAGTACAAAAACCTGATCTACAAATGCCGACGCACTAATTACCGTCGGTAACGCATAAAACTTGCCGACGGATTATAGTACCGTCGTTAACGTTTACACTTACTTCCGTTTTCGCTCTGAACGTAGCGATGGTGGTTCCGTCCCTAAATATACCAACGGACATAGGCCATCGGTGATACCTACATTTCACCGACGAAATTTTTAATCAATGTCCATCGCAACATAACAACAACGAATAATATTCCGTCGGTTTTCCGTTGACAATACACCGACGGTCATTGTTCGTCGGTAAGTAATAGCGCTAGCCTTGTTGATGACGGTTTCTTCTTTTGTCGCCTTCCGTCGGTAATTATAATTTCCGACAAAAATGTTCATTTCTTCGACGGAATATTCCGTCGGAGAACGTTAGTTTTCTTGTAGTGATCTAATATTGGCTACTCAATTCCTACTTTCACATGAGCATTTTAGGGAAAACATCCTCTCTGATCATTCATATATGCTAGCTTAGGGCTTTGCACAAGTCAGTAAATTTAGGGCTCCATTTTTCTACTTCAGTGGATTAGCTTATATGGAGGGCTTCTTAAGTATGATACAAACTTGTTGGAATCAAGAAGTGAAAGGCTTCCTAACCTTTCAACTTATGCAGAAACTAAGGAAGGTAAAAGTTGTACTTAAAACTCTTTCTTTTAACCTTGCCTAGCTTAAAATGCGACTTAAGGTAGCTCAATAATATTTCTATAATGCCCCTTGCGGTAATGATTTGAGAGCAGTTGAAGTCAAAACATTGCGGGAATACCAGCAAACTCTAAATCTTCGAAATTCTATCCTTAAACAAAAAGCTTGTGTGAATTAGTTATAGAAGGGGGACACCAACTCGAAGTACTTTCATTCCTCACATCTCGAAGTAATTTCATTCCTCACTATTCTCCTGAAGGAACATAAATCGCATTTCATAGCTAATAGACAATTCTGGAAACACTATTTTTGGTTAGCATGCTCTCTTAGATATAGTGCAAAACTTCTTTATAAACTAATGGGTAAGGACACATTGGGGCCTATGACTTACAATATGAAACAACTTATGGCAAGCTCACTCAACTCAAACATTAAGGAGTCACTTGTTGCTCCATCACCAAATTGGAGGTGAAACAAGCATTATTTGGTTTGAACCCTTATAAAGCACCAGGTCCTAATGGGTTTTCAGTAGGTTTCTTTCAATAAACATGGGAAATCATAGGGAAATTGTTCACGGAGGCTGTATTAGAATATTTTTCTTCATAAAAAATGCTACATGAGATGAACCATAATTACTTTTATCTAGTGTCAAAACTCAAGCAGCCTATGTCTATGTCTAATTTTAGACCAATTTCTTATTGCAATATGCTATCTAAAGTCATTGCAAAGCTGATAGTGGGCAGATTAAAGAATGTTCTTAAGTAGGTTACCAATATATCATAAGGAGAATTCATTTCAGAGAGAAACACCAATGACAATATCCTGCTTATGCAAGATTTGATCATAGATTATAATACCAACAAGAAAATCAAGAGTTGCATGATGAAAATCGGTTTCTTTAAAGCTTTTGACACAATCAGTGGGAACTTCTTTCAAATTTTCTTAGAACCTATGGATTTCCTAGCTCGTTATATGCGGTGGATCATGTCGTGTCTTAAATCAGTTTCTTTTAGTGTTTTAATCAACGACCAATAGTCCCAAAGTTTTCATACAACTAGAGGTATCTGGCAAGGGGATCCCCTATCCCCATACATCTTCACCATTTCATGGTAGGACTGTCTCGATTACTCAATAAGCTAACAGTTACTAATGGAGCATTCAAATTCCATCATAACTGTGGAGGCAACAAACTCACTCATTTACTATTCTCTGATGATCTTGTACTTCTCTCTGGAGCTGAATAAACTTCTGTGCATCTAGTGATGAACACTTTGACGTTATTTTCTAAATGGACTGGTTTACAAATTAACCATCAAAAGAGCAACCTATTTTTTCTTCATATGTGCGTAACTTGGAGTTGTTTAGTAGAGTCACTAGTATGAGCTGCCACTCTCCATCTTTTAAATACCTTGGTGTTCGCATTACCTCTTCCAAAGTAAAAATTTTAGATTGCATCCCTCTCATGGAAAACCTCAAAGATAAGGTAAATGCGTGGCAAAATAGACATCTCTCTTATGCTAGAAGGTTGATCTTAATTATTTCAGTTCTGAATAACATGCTTATGCATTGGGGTGCTCACGTAGCTCTGCCTAAGAAAGTGCTCAAGGAAATAGTCAAAATAGCTTTCCTATAGATGGGATCAACAAGCCATGCTAAGAAAGTTAAAGTAAAGTGGAGCGAGATCACTAAACCAAAGACCCAAGGAGGGTTAGGAATCATTTCTGTATCATCTATGCATAAGGTGTTAATGATTAAAAGGATATGGAGGCTTTTTAATGATCGAGGAGCGTTATGGATTAAGTGGATACATGAGATCCATCTCTGCAATGCAAATTTCTGGCAGCTATCCCCTTTAACTCAACATTCATGGATATTCAAACAGATACTGAATATGTGCAACTTTGTATATCTATACATTAAACATGTAGTAGAGAATGGGTAGAATGCATCCTTGTGGTATGATAATTGGTCTCTTATTAGTCCTCTAATCCATAAACCAGAGCTGTTTCATTTGCCTAATAGACTGCCTCCCCATTCAAAAGTAGCAAGCATTATATCTCATAGGTAATGGCATGAAATATTCAGAGGATTTACTACTTTATACGCATTTTTTCCTGTATTACATGATAATTAGCTTGAAGACAACATTACCTAGTCACCACAGTCATTAGGCTCATTCACCAACAATTCGTGTCGTGCAATCTAAATAGGTTATTTAACAAAGTGGATTAGTACAAACTCATTTGGTAGAACACTATCAATCACAAAGCTACCATTATTGTGTGGCTTACGATTAAATACCATTTCAAAACCAAAATTTGTTAGCATAGCATATAAGACATAATGTGTGTGCTATGTATGGAGCTTGAGGAAACCCACAACAACTTGCTTTTCAGTTGTCGTTATTCCAACCAGTCTGAGGAAGAATCCAACACATGATGAACCTAGTGAACCATACACATGAATGGGAATTAACGTTACAACAAATTATATCCATGTCCAATTATAGACAACTGAATGTGGTGCTGCTTAAGGCTGGTTTTGTGACAACCATATATTCTCTTGTGAAGGAAAGGAACAAGCATCTTTATCAAGGTCATAGTGAAGATAAATACCAAGTTGCAAACAGAATTATCAACTAGCTAAGAGCATCAATTATTGTTCAGAACTTGAAGAATCAACTCAACCTGGACATCAAACACAAATGGCATTTATAAATAGTTAATCTTTTTATCTTTGTTAGGAGATGATGTTCTCCTTAACACCTTTTTATACATTGAATCTTAATAAGGTTTTTGTCTCATATGAAACTCATTGTAATGGTGTAACAATTTCTGCTATTGTGAATATATTATCTTTTAAATTTAAAAAAAGTCAATGATACATTCTTTCTTTAGATTTAAGGTGTCTATTCTCCTAGTGGACGAATCCTATTTCACCTCTCAGTCCTTCATGCGATCTCTAATATTGAATCTATAGTGACCAATCACAAATCCAATAATTAAGAAGAAAAGAATAATTCAATTGAACAAATAATCAAATCGTGCATTAATAATTAAAAGATCCATCCCAAGCTACATCCCTATTCCTAACTAGGTTTCTATACCTTAAACATAGAAAAAAATCATTCTTAATATAAGAGACAAAACTAACAAAGAGTTAAATAAGTTATTATAGTATACTCTAATCTTGCTCCTAATCCTCCTTTGATGCTAAGAAAACCTTCAAATAGTGATAACAATGCAAGGCAACTTCCACATACCTTTTAAAAATCTCCTAGGTTAAACTTAATGATAATATTTATAGTAATAAAAAATAAAACCCTAGGTTACTTCAACTTATGATTTAATGCATCCTAAAAAATTGTACATGAGGACTGAAACTAGACTAGTATCAACACTAACATTGGTCTTATTTTTAATCTTTTATGTATCCTAAGACAATGTGTAATTGGTTGACTCTATGTTGTAACTAGAATTGGTTTTGATATATGACTTTTTGCTTAAAAGTAAAATAAGTTTAGTATCAATCATGTGTATCACTCTAATGTTAGTTTTGTACTATTTCCCAATCCTTTGAATCTCATGAGAGACATACACTTTTTTCCTTAGTATGTTTGGTGCCTATTATTTCCTTTTCATAAACTTCTCCAGTTTTTGACATATTCAAGCTTGATTGACCATAATTTTTTATTAAAAATTGTTATATTTTAAGTTAGTTTCCAAGTGACTACAGAGTTGCCTCAATTGGAAAACTATGGAGAAGGTTGTACTTAATTTTGATCTTTTCCCCCAAAATAATCATCTATAGGATAAGGAACTACATATAGGAAAACATCATATAATCCATATAAAACATTATATACGCATGCCAATTCACAATCAATTTAAACCTTAATAATAAGTAAAATATATACCTATCAAATTTCTCCATGCTTAACTTATTGCTTGTCCTTAAGCAATCAACAATAAGTAAACCCTAACTATTAGCCTTGACTCTACTATGTTAAATAAAAACAATTCCATTTTCATAGGTATATGGTGACATTTAGAATATACTATAAGCCTTTGAACCCTTAGGAGTCCCTAGCGGAGGAGTTATAATCTTATATAGATTTACTAGAATGATACTCACAAATTCAACCCATAAACATTACTTAAATTTACAATTAATGGCATAAGATACGCATATTAAAGTCTCAACGGATCAAAATTTTAAACAAAATATTTCTTACATAGATCATTATACAAACAAGCCAAAGTAAATCCAACTCTACCTTGTTCATTAAGCTCAAAAAAACTCAATTTAACATGTCCCCACAAGATATCACTAATTCACATAAGTTTTCCAAATTTTGATTAGTTACTCTTATCATTTTCTTATGAAATTAAACTTACCATAAGTTTGAAAATAATCTAATTTCTACTAGTTAAATAGATATATACAAGCATAAATCAGAAAAACTTCGAACATGGTAATAAAGAGGCCAAAGAGATAAGTAGATTAAACAATGAAAAAGAATAGGAAATATTTACAATTAATAGAGAGAGTAAATGAATATATATATATATATACTTAAATTACTCCATTAATTCCACACATCTTTGCAAGAATCCATTTTCCTTCATTCTCTGCAAACATAAGGATCCATAACAATCGATTTTTAACACTTTTCTTATCTATATTTACATGTATTTATTTTCTGTTTTACTTTTTTATTGGCATAAATTCCCCTTTTTACATTGCCTTCATTATACATACCACCATTTATTGCAATAAAAAATTTCAAGGTCTTTAAGGTCTCTCTCTAACCCTCTCCATCTTCTCTCTAAGAAAGATTTAGGAACATTAAACCATGTCTCACCTGTTTATTAACCCCTTCACTTTGTTTCATTATCTCCTTCACCTTCTATTCTTAACGCTTCAAGACAACCTATCTGCAACTTTGAAGTTGTCAACTCTCCTTAATTTTTAGCATTTAAGGATATTTTAGGCTTTTTACCTTTATTGTATATTCCCAACTCTCAAACATTACCATTTATGGAATAGTTTTAAAAAATATTTTTATGGGTTTCTGATCCTTTGCTTCTTTAGTACTAGAATTACAGGATGTCAAAAGTTAAACTAGAGAAATTTCCTAGACTAGAGAAATTTCCACCTCTACCCTCACATCCACTTCCTAGAACAATTCTTAGAAACCATTATAGTCCCCTTGCTTCCTCAAGCTAGGTTCTGATGGAGTAAAGGATTTTGACCCCTGCTCTAAGGATTTAGAATTGGAGATATGCGATCAAGGAAACTTTAAGCTCAACTTTACACTACTAGCCCCTTTGAGCTTATAGGGTCATAAAATAGTCTCACTAGATCTTGAGATCGTGAAGGAAGGAGCTCAAAGTTAGTCCACTACCTTTGTTGGTTTTTTTTAGGGAAAAAGGCCACCTTTTCCCTTAATTAAGAAATAGGCTCAAAGGAACTGAAAAGGTACAAGTTTGTTCAGGTAAGGAGATCCTAGGTGTAAGAGTATACTAATATTTCTATAAAGATGACTTCCAAACATAAGGTTAGAAGTAATTAGTGTTCCTATATGGATCCAACTACACAATGTTCCATTAAAGTATTAGTCAACTAAGGGATTTTATACACATGTAAGATTTATTGAAAAACCTGTCTGTATGGATAAGATGACAATAAGAAAAAAGAGAACTGGCTTTGCTAGAGTTTGCAAAAGTTTGGAACTTAACCAAGATTTACCGGATACCTTTAATGAGAGTTTGCAAAAGTTTGGAACTTAACCAAGATTTACCGGATACCTTTAATGAGACTATGAGAGGGGGAGATATTTATAGAGGGCACAATTCATGTGTCATGATGATGTAAACCATCTTTGAAGAAATAAGGAAAAGGACAACGACCTACAGGCGAAAAGTTAAATAAGGGGGAACTATTGTGTGCTGATGGAATTGGATGCATTGGATATCCTATCAACAAGGTTACTGAGCAAGAGCCTCAACGAGAAACTAAAGACTTGGTCTAGGAGGAAGAAAGAAATAAAAAAGATAAAACCAATGATAGAGCAGTGGAAAAAGGATCAAGAAATAAAATGTCAAATAGACAAAAGGGTAATAATGATAATCAAAGTACGTTAAATATATAAGCATCTATGGTTAAGATGAATGTAATGGAAAGGACTTAAGGAAGTCCTGATGAAACTAGTAAATTAACTCAAGTGAACAATGAAGATTATGGATGAGGTAAGTACTGAGTTCAAACTTGACACTAGGAGGAAATTAGTGAGAAATAATAGGTTTAGGGAAACCAAAAATTTCTTGTTATGACTAAGGGCCTAAATTGCCTTAATAAATAACAAATCTTAAAGGACTTTTTAGTGGAGATAAAACTAGTTTTATTTGGAATTTTAGAAGCATAAATAAGATAGAAAATCTAGTCAACCTTAGAACTCTGTAGAAACATTGGTGCTTTTTGTCCAACCACTAATTTCATCATTATAGGAGAATAGTTATTACTTATGATCCAAGAATCAATATGGTGTAATGGTGAAACAACTAATCAAATAATGCATCTTGAAGTTTAGTTCCTATAGGAGAAAACTAAGTTCCTAGTTTCCTTTATATATAGATCAAAATTTGTATTATATAGAAGATTGCTTTGGGATAAGTTGGAGAACATTCATTCCTAAGTCAGGAACCTTGGTTGATTTTAAGGTAATTTAATTATACCTTATAAGCTAAGGGAAAAGTGAACTTAAGAAATTACTCAACATATTTTAAAGAGTGTGTGGAAAAAAACTAAAAGTTGTAGACCTAAAATACTAGGGATGATTTTGCTTTTAGAATAACAAATACAACTCAAAATGGAATATCCACATGAAGCTAAAATGAGAAATGATGAACAAAGAATGGATGAAAACGTTTAAGGAGATTATGCCAACTTTTTTAGTCTTATATTGTTTGATCAGTCTTATATGGTAATTTAAAACATGTTCCATAAAGGTACACAATATTTCCCTTTTAGATTTAATAATTGTTTATATGATGTTGATGGATTCATAAAGACAATTTAAAAAGGTTTATTAAAACCAATGTTTTAAAAACTAGACCGGACATCAAACCGGTCAAAGGAAAGGTTTAAGGTTTAGAGGTTCAATTGATAGTGAACCTCCATAAAACTGGTATATAATAAAGAACAAGTAAAACTTATAAAAATAAGCAAAAATAAAATATTTTACTGAAATAAAAATACACTAATGCCTATTATTATATAATGAATTAATAATAAATAAATAAGAGTCTAATATAAATATTAAAATAACAATAAAAATCAAAATTGTATTTCTGAAGGAGGTTGCGTCTCATCATCGTCAAAAACTCCAAATTCTGCAATGCTATTTAAAGATTCATAAACTACGCTTTCATCTAAAGTATTTGCATCAACTTCTTCTACTACATTAAAATAAATTACAAATTAGTAATGTATGAAATTATTATTGTAAACTTGTAATACACTATAATTTTAACTTAAATATGATCAAAATAATATATGAACTGACCATCAGTAGATGTTCTTAATTCATTCGTTGTGACAAATGCATTTTCTTCATAAATCGTCTTAACAAGGCTTTATTCTATTTAAATTTTTACGGTCAAATTTGAACAATTTGCAAATGTTAAAATTCATTTAAATGCCTCAAAATATTAGAAATTGACTTGTAATTTTATGAAATATTAGTTAAATTTGCACTTTTTGCCTATAGAAGAAATATTGACCAAGATTTAAAGTTTGGCATTAATACATATATAACTAGCCAAGTATGTATATTTCTTTCATATTTATTTATGAGCAATAAATATTTTGTGAAACTATAATTCAGATAATAATTCGGAGTTTAATATGTTTATATTTGTAAGTTTCATCAATGTACTTCAAAATGAGTATTGGTGAAGGTGTTGCATGTAATCGGAAGTAAGAGAGATAATAATTTTCAACTCAAATAAAATAGGGGATGTTAAAAAGAAGTATGTGACTGGAGCATTTCGTAGGTGACAATACGATTTATATAATATTTCTAGCAAAATTATGATATTAATGTAAGAAAATTATATTATGCTTGTAGACACTTATATTGTAATAAGTGAAGGCGTCATTTGGTTTTCAGCGTGATCATAATACAGTTCTCTTTTTTCTCCCTTATTTAAGAATACAAAGCATCTAAATAGAAATAAATATTATAAACCAATAATTTTGATGAATTTGGCTTATTAATTAAGCGAACATGTTCTTCGCAATAATTCTATAAATGCAAAAGCTTTGATGAAAGAAAGGAAGGGGATTTTGAAAGGTTTAAAAAATCATATCGGACCGTTCGGTCCGACCAAAAAAAGGTTGAACCGAACGTTTTTTATACAGAGAGGTTATTAGGTAAAACTGAACCGGATCACTGACCGGTTCAAAGTTTTTTCGGTCGGACCGGACGGTTCAATTTGGTTTTTAAAACCTTGGGTTATATTAAACCGTATCCTTTGCATTTAGTGCGTAGTATTTACCTTCTAGTTAATTTATCTTAGTTAGTTTTCAACTTAGCATAATTAATGTAGATAGACTTCTTTGAGTTACTCTTGTATGATTTTTTTTTCTAGTAGATATTTTTATCTTACCATTTATTGTTTATAATTGATATGTTCTATATATATGTTATTTTGTATTAACTTATCTATTTCTTATTTTCTATTTTATTGTTTCTCTTTATTATTTATTTTTGTTTTGTATTTTTTTGCATTTAATTATTTTGTTACCTTTTTATGTTTATTTAATTTAATTATTTACTTATTTTATTTTATATATATTTATACATCTATTTATAATTTTGTAGTATTCGTTATGACGCATTACATGTGATTAGCTTCTCTATTACTTTTCTAGTAAGTAGGAATATATAGCTACTTATTATCGGATTTCCTAAGATAGTTTTTTTTTTGGAATAAGAGCTTACATACCTTGACTATATAACAAACAATGCCAATAAATTTTCTCTTTTTGGATTCTCTGTGTGTTTTTGATTCACTATTTAGATCTCGACGATTTTTTTTTTTTCTGGGATTTCTCCGTTTTCCGTTTTCTGTTTTTGCGTTTTTTTAATTTTCGATTTTGGCTCTCGGTTTTCCCGAGAAACAAAAGAGAGGGATCCAAGGAATGTCTTTAAGTTGCGTCTAAATCAGCTTAGATTTTTCATCGATTGTATAATCTTGTTCTCCATGATGGTTCAATTCTGAACTTCGTTTGCATACGTATTCAAAGGTTCTTCAGATTCAAGGTCATAAAGAGAGGAAGAAGAAGAATTTATAAAAAGGACGGATTTTTAAAGAGAGAGAGGAGGAATAAGAAGAATTTGTGAAAAAGGAAAGATTTTAGAGAGATAGAGAGAGGGGCTTTTCTAGAGAGGCGGTCATGGGATCGAAGAAAGCTGAAAGTACGTCAGCTCCAGCAATTCGTAGAGACCCATATGAGGTCTTATCTGTGTCCAGAGATTCTACCGATCAGGAGATCAAAACGGCTTACAGAAAGCTTGCACTTAAGTAAGTTCTCGATTATTTCGTCTCTTTTGTTTGAGTTTGGGTGGAGGTTTGGAATTTGGCAGGTTGGAACGATTCTTTGAGTTAATGGGCACTTCTCATTTGGGCTTACTGTTTAAGATTATTTTGTTTGCAGAATTAGGGTAGCTGACTTTGGTTACCTTTTTAAATATAATGCAATGAACTGTTATGAAGTTGGATTGGTCATTGGATCGGCATCCGAATTTTGATAATGTGCTTTATGTTGTGATCATTAGTAAAGCACAGTTCATCAGAATGGGCCAAGCTCTTCTGATGGCCTGGTATTGCTTTGAACTTTCAAATACAAAACCTTCTGAGAAAGTTGCCTCTGTGAAGGTAACGTAACATATGAATTAGTGATAAATGGATAAGAAAGTTGGAAGTGATTTGTGTTTATTTAGATGGTTAGTGATGTACTGTTGTTGTCTCGGCCCTTCTAGGAATGAGTGGGGTGAGTTAACTTGGACTTAGTTATCACATATCTCAAATGAAAAATCCATATTATGCATTTGTGCTGTACATGAAATCATCACGTGCAGTCAGAAGTCTCCTTATTTAGATTCTGAAGCAATAATTCAATATAATAGCACCAAATGCATAGCAATATTGCCATCTGGGATACATGCTGCAGTTCATTTTCTTCCTAGTTTAGGTGATGATACATTGAAATAAAAAGAGAAATTTACTGATACAATTTCAACGGTAGATCCTCTTTTATTATTGATTGTTGTTAATGTAAACTGTAACAGGCAAATCTCACTCTTGAAGTAGAAAATGTTCTATTTGCTTTCTGAGGCTCTTTGTCTTTTCCTTTTTAACAATTTTGCATTTAGACTTGGCCTCTATGTTAATGTAAACTATTGGTAGGTACCATCCAGACAAGAATGCGAACAATCCTGAAGCTTCAGAGCTTTTCAAGGAGGTTGCATATTCTTACAGCATACTATCTGATCCAGAGAAAAAGAGGCAGTATGATAGTGCAGGATTTGAGGTACTTCGGCACACATCCTTTTTTCCTCTGTTCATTTGCAGTTTGATGTGGTGGAATGCCCAGTGATTCTAATCCTATTACATTTTTGTGGTACCAAGTGAAATTGCATTTAACTTGATCTGACAAAATTTAAAAGATTGATCAATCATAATTGTAATGCCTCTAGATCAAAGGAAACCAACATTCTGCAGGGCTCTTTAATGTCTTGAGCTCTTGATCTATTTGCGCTACTTTTAGAATTCCTGTTGGCATACACATGTATGGAAATTCTGGGCCATATGAAGTTAGTTTGGGACTCAGCAGCACTAATATTCATTTCATTTATACTCACTGTGACTTAGTGCTAGAGGATTCTAATTTTGTTCTTCTTAGCTGGAATATGAATTTGTCTCAATTCTTTCTTTTTCTCATGTTTGTTTGTAATTTTTTTCTCCTATGGACTAACATAAAATGTCAATCAGGCTCTTGATGCTGAAAGCATGGATATGGAAATTGATTTATCTAATCTGGGAACTGTTAATACAGTCTTTGCTGCATTGTTCAGGTGATTCTGAGTCGAAATTTGAGGCTTGTGTTTTGTTCAGCTATCTTAATGTCTTTTATCTTAATTTTTCACAGCAAGCTTGGTGTCCCCATCAAAACTACAATTTCTGCCAATGTGCTTGAAGAAGCGTTGAATGGAACTGTTACTGTGAGACCTCTTCCTATTGGAACATCAGTTAGTGGAAAGGTGCTTAAGTCTTTTTACTAAATGATATTAGCGAATGTCTTTCACACCAACTATTGTTGCTCATTTTATTTTTCCATGCAGGTGGAGAAGCAGTGTGCCCATTTTTTTGGTGTCACAATAAATGAGCAACAAGCTGAATCAGGGATTATTGTGAGAGTAACTTCGACTGCACAAAGCAAATTTAAGGTTCCAATTTGTGGTGGGATGAGTGCGTAGTGTGTTTAGTTTCTTCTTTACAATTGTTAAAGCGTTGTGTTGAATTGGTGTAACTTTCAGCTTCTGTATTTTGAACAAGATGTGAATGGTGGTTATGGATTGGCCTTACAGGTATTCTTCATTTTCCTTTTGAAATTTTCAGTTTGCATTTTGAGTTTATGAACATTATTTTCCTTTCTTTGAGCTTTAATTTCTACTTTTCGTTTTTTTTTTCTTTCCATCTTGTGTTCTTTTAGAACCTTGGTTTGCATTTGTCCTGGTATTTCACTTTTGCAATGTTGCAGTTATGTATGTCATGATAATTAACAAGTTTGGATGGAAAGGGCCCTTGTAATTTCATAATCTCATACTCTGAATCCTCAATGTCACTAACCTTGTCTCACCATAAATACAAACAAGCAAAATTTTTGGTGGTTTCCTACATTGAGTTGGTTTAAGTGTTTTTCTTGGTCATTCATATGAGAATAAATAGGCAAATAAGGATTGGCTGAAAGAAGGAAAAGGTAATAAAATATTATGTGAAGAATAAATTAGAGTAAACAGAGAAGAGGGGAAAATGATTCAGATAAAAATAGTACGGCTGATTCAAGATTTAATAGTGTGCTTTGACTATTTGTTTACATTCAAACACCTCAAATCATTCAAGAACTTTTGATTAGAATGTCATTAATGAATTGATATTAGCTCTGATGATTTTGCTACTTGCTATTTGCATGTAATTACCCAGATTAAACAGTTGATAATTCTTTTAGCGAACTTATACTACCACTTAATCTATCATCTGTGTCCTTTCAAACCATTTAACCTGCCTATAAATTGCTGAATACATATGACCCGGAGAAATTTTGAAGGTAGTGATGCTTGAGAATGCTAGTATCATTTCTTTGGAAGTATGGATGGTTCGAGCATGATTATATTTTTTGTTTCTAGCATACTTTATACCAACACATTGACATATTGTTTCTTAAGACATGCCGTGTGGTGTTTGTGGCATTGGTTATTCTCCTGTTGAATTGCTTGGGGGTAGACTTAGTTGTTTCAATATCACTTGGCTTTTGATGTACTTATTATTTTGGTATATTATGGGATTTTAGGCTGAGTTTGAGGTAGTAAGGGTTAAATTTATATTCCTAAATCCTAATTCATAATAGTCCTTTTCTATTCTATTTTTTTCTTTTTCATTTGCTCAACATTTAAAGCTACTGCTCTATTTTAGAAACATAATTAATGGTACATATTTTATTTTTGTACTACCTACAGAATACTGCATTATGAAACATCAAAGATATGTTGTGTGATGCCACAAATAAATGTATGATTTCAAATATCAACCATATGTATTGCTTGAAATAAAACATGATTTTTATGTTCTCCATAAAAAATCTCTTCTAAGTTGGATGATGGGGAAAAGACATTTGAAAATCTTGCATAAAAACTTTAGAATGTGTATCATCTTTACCATAATCTAAACAAAGCAACTCACTTGTGATAAAAGAAAATGTGAAAATATCTTTTGAGCATTTTCCAATTGTAATACAATGTTGGAAACTTGAAATCTCTTCTTACATCTGTATTTACCATGATGAACCTCTCTCATTAGATAAGATATCAGAGTCCGCAAAATTAATATAATATGGTCTCTGCAGGAAGATAGTGAGAAAACAGGCAAGGTGACATCTACAGGGATGTATTTTCTTCATTTTCAAGTGTACAGAATGGATTCAACAATTAATGCGGTGTGAATGTGATCCACATTTTGCTGCTTCTTGTCCTTTTTTTTTGGGTTTTTCTTGTTTTTAATCTTGAAACAACGTTCTGTATTTGATGTGACTAGTTGGCAATGGCTAAAGATCCCGATGCTGCATTCTTTAAAAGGTTGGAAGGACTTCAGCCTTGTGAAGTTTCCGAACTAAAAGCTGGCACTCATATATTTGCCGTTTATGGTCTGAATTATTTTTCCCCTCCTTTTTGCCTGATCTTAATCAGTTATCTTCCGTTTAATCTGACTTTAGTGTATTTTTTCCAGGCGATAACTTTTTCAAAACTGCCACCTACACAATTGAAGCACTTTGTGCAAAGACTTACGAGGATACCACTGAGAAGCTCAAGGAGATAGAGGCTCAGATTCTGAGAAAAAGAAATGATTTACGCCAATTTGAGACAGAGTACAGACAGGTAGACTCCAATTTGGTTTCTACAAGCTTTCTGCTGTTCATGCTTGTCCTTTTGATTAATTGACTTTTTGTTTGTAGGCTTTGACACGCTTTCAAGAAGTGACTAACAGATACACACAGGAAAAACAATCTGTATGTTTCGAAACCTTGATTGCTGCAATATTCTGTTTTTTTTTGTCTGTCACTTGTGGGACTGGTAAGCTAACAAACTTTCAGTCTCTTGCGCGAGAATGGGTGTTCATTTCGAAAGGCTGTGAATTTTTTTGAACAATCTTATCTCAAATCTGTAACTTTTCAAATTGTTGCATAAGTCCTAATGTTTTCACTTTCATGCTGGAACTCATTGAAAAGTACCAAACTATTAAAATGTCAGGGTTTTTCTGAAAGCATCCATTGGTCTTGGTGTACTTAATCTAATTAGAATTGCGTATTCTGCATGACTACTACAAGGTCCATTCTTCTTGGTTAACTTTTTCTATGACCTCCTGTACAGGTTGATGAGCTGCTTAAGCAGAGAGATACTATACATGCCTCATTCACTGTAGCCAGGACTGTTACTACGTATAGTAACGGAAGTACAAGCAAAGTTCTCGGTGAAGATTCAAAAACTGATAGTCCAGCGGAAGATGCAAGCTCAGATGGAAAGGATAAGTCAGGCAAAAAGAAGTGGTTCAACTTGAACATCAAAGGATCTGATAAAAAGTTATAGTTGATTTTGTATGACTCAAGGTTCGTATGGATGTTTCATTGTTGCATTGAAATCCTCAAGCCACCTACTTGCTGCATGCAAATGTTTGTATTTTATTATTTTTGTCTATGTTACCTCTCTAGGGTTTTGTCAAGATGGTTATATATATTTTTTCTTACGTTATGCTTCTGTAAGAAAATCTCAAAGTTTGAAGGAATATGTATGATCTTCCCATTCATGTTTCTGCGACATGCCTGATGGTGCACCTCTTAGTTCTCATTTGGGAACATTAACACGCTGTAATGTTTTCATTCAATATTATCTTCATTGCGTTGGCTTCCTTCTAGTAATTTCACAAAGAACACCAATTTACCCATCTTTTAAGTTTTTTAATAAAGTAATGCGACTCTTCTAAAGAATTTAGCCTAACAATTGAGTGAGTATATTCTCTTTACTAAATTTTTGTGTTCAAATCCATCTTTTGTACAATGTAAACCCTCTATCCTTGACTAATCTGGAGAGCGATTCGCAGAAACGCGACTGAGATGATGTAGACACACTGCAGCACTTCATTAAAACATAAAATATTGGAGTAAGAAGGGTAAGATAATAGCTCACCTTGCCATTATATCTTGTATACTTCAACATTCAATCAGTTTGTGGACTTCTATTAGGCCTAATATAACCGTATTAATTTGGTTAAGTTGGAAAATTTATATTGTGTCAGAGAATTGTGCGTGGTGTTAAGAATAATATTATGAATGGTGCAGTAACATTGCTCCATGATTAAGTTAAGTAATGCCACTGTACAATAAACTTTATAAATTTGCGTACATTCAAACTTCCCCATCAAAGTCAATTGACTTCGTATATCCTTAGACTTAGCGCGAGTTAGTATAGTTAATCATATTTGGTCTTGCATCTAAATCTTTACTCATCATCTATGATCTTAATAATAGACGAGATATTAATATTGTTGAAGAGTTCATATGTTCCTCTTGTACTCGCATACAAGAAAAAAATGTCAATGCTTACAATAAGCATAAAAAGTTACTAATATAATGATTATGAAAAAGCTCAACTTCTATTAGTTTGGAATATGTATTACCAAATTTCTTAATATCATTATAATAATTATCATAGTTTTAAGTTTGCTTACCACTTTTACTACATTACTGCTCTTATTTTCTCATAGTGTATAACTGTGCTTCACCAATCATGGTCCACCTGGCACATCCTCGAATTAAACCTCATTAGAAGCTTACACTGTATGCGTCGATAAATTGTCATTAAGAATGCGAGCTTATATTGTAGCTTCCGTTGGCTAAATTCACTAATCTTTACATCATCCCTTTGATTAGTCATCCAAGTCTACGTACTGTAATCCTTAATACATTCCTAATGCCGATAATTTGACTGAACTTTGTGAAATTTAAAGGCCATTCACCAACTATTATCATTGATGCTTGCATTGTCCATTTGTTTTTATTAATTAAGTACTTCTATTGTAAAAAAATGAGAGTGAGTTACCAAATAAGAGAAGCGGTAAGCTAAAATTCCTAAGCATTGAACAAACTAATGAAATGTCATTCGAGAATTTTGAACCTGTAAGTAGTCCATAGTTAAACTAGTGGCGAAAGAGTTGGAGGTATTAAAAAGTTAGATGTTCTAAGATGCTTTTAATAGGGAGATAATTGTAGAGCTAGAGCTACTATATTTAGCTAACCAAAATTCCGTTAATTTTCCTTTAATTTTTTTTATAGAAGATATGAGGTTGGTATTGGGTGTTGTGAAGATTCTATTATTCCTTATATATATATATATATATATATATGGAATTTAATTTCTTGTTGATTTTCACCTACGATCTAAAGTAACCATTCCAAGTATAGTTTGAGTCTTGGTATAATAGGTGGAATTGACGAGCAAAGGGTCCTAAGCAAAAGACATGTAACACCAATCAAAGAGGAGATGCTTCATAGTTTCTAAAGGTATCGAGCAAAACATGTAACTTAAGGAGGGGAGATTTATGAATGAGGGTTATCTTTAGTTTGTAATTTTTGCTTGATGGTCATCCATAGTATGAAACTAAACTTAAGGACATGGTTTGGAAACCAAATGAGGTTATTATATGCAACAAATTGACTTGGGGCTAGTGTTAAGACATAATAGCTTTGGTGGAGAGCAGGGACGACGGATCCAGAAATTATTTTGAGTGGAGGCAAAATATTTAAAGTACTCTTATATTACCGAAAAATACAAATATTTGTATATTTGATAAACAAAAAATTACTTCATTGTCTTGAGCTTCTTACACATAACATATTACAATCGTTCCTTACGAGTCCCCATATTTTGATATCGCTGTAAAATTTTCTCATTGTCAATACTATTGAAGATATCTTTCTCAATATATATGATTAAACAGTCATTTATCCAAGAATCAACCGTTCAATTGCGCAAGCACTTTTTCACTATCTTCATTGTAGAAAATGCTCTTTCTACCGATGCAGTAGCAATAGGCAAAATCAAAGCTAATCTCACAAGTAAAAACACCAAAGGGTACACAACATCCTTTTTTGTTTCAACCAGCTTCTTGGCAAGATCACTAATCCCATTTAATATCGAAAATCGATCATCAGATTGCATATCAACAATATAATTATCAAGTTGATCACCAAGAATAATAAGCTCTACTTTAGAGAAATCAGAAGGATAAAATTCAGCAAGTAGAATCAATTTTTGCTTATCAAAAGCATAAAAGGAGTCACTTGGATTCAAGCAATATCAACCTTTGACTTCACCAACATCAACCTAAATGTCTCTTTTTTAATGAATCACATGATGATCATTATCACTTCACACCAGACCAAATACATCTTTATGTCTTTTCTCCAGTTATCAATACAAGAACTTCTACTATTTTCAATTTAATTCATAACGGCATCTAGGGTACTTCTTTTATCCCTATTATCATTTTTACGACTTTACATTCTACGATTTTTCGTCTACAATGAGAAATCTTATCTTGCTTCTTCACTAAAAGTGTAAAAGAATGTAAAGATTAAAACTGTACTAACTCTATTACAATTTACAACTTACAAAAACCCATCTCTAAATTATACGTACTACATATTCTTTCAAAGAAAAGAAGTCGGAATTTACTTATCAGCAGTAGAACAGGGTGGGGCCTGTGGAAGAAACCTTTTCACAATTACATTTAATATAAATTATTGTTTTTCGTTTTGAGTGTGATAGTCTTTGTGGAGTTAAGAGAAGAAGAAGCCCAAAAGACAAAAGTAGTATGATGAAGAAGCCAAAAGGGTAGAAAATCTAAATAAAAAAGTCAATTAAACATGTAATTTTTATTTTTCTATTTGTAGGCTTTCATTTAGAAAAGTTATGGGCCCAATTAATAGTAATCTTAATAAAAATAGATGAGCTCATATTTATTTTTTATTTGATATTTTAATATATCTATAATTATTATTTTTTGTCATCAATTAAATTAATGGGATAAAATTTTAATTTTTTATAAAATTAAAATTTAAAATAATAATTTAAAATTAAGTGCCCTACTGCGACTTCGTCCTTGGCTACAACAACTTAACATAACTTACAATCATAAATTTAATAATCTACTATGAACATAGACACCTATCTTGAAGAAAGCATCAGTAAATCGCGTAAAGATCATGACAGACTAGCTCCAATATTTGGTATTGAAGCATTTTCTGATATTGAAACACCACAAGAAAATAATGATGGATCAATTGACAATCAAAACTATCCTGCAATCAATATCCAAACGTCTACAGAAGAAGCACAATTTGTTCCAATAGAACAACTATAAGGTACAAAAAGTCACGGCTAGTCACATCGTCATTACTAATGTTAATGATAATATCGATGACACTCAATGCAATAGATAGCCTCGAAAGCATCTTTAAGACTACGAGTCTTATTTATCACATTCCATCTTACTTGTGAACCTCGAAGTCATCATATTGCTCTAAACGATCCTTAGCGGATGGCAGCCATAGAAGAAAAATTGAAGGCTCATCAATCAAATTAGACATGATCACTTATATACTGCTCTCTTGTATATATATAATACCCTTGTATATGTTTTTCGTTATCAAGAAAAGAATAAAAACAATATTATAGAAGTTCTTCAGATTCATCTCTTTTCCTGAAGTGAGGCTGGTACATATAGATAGCATAAAATGTAAGTGAGTGAGTAAAAATACCATGTAATTAAGTCGATGCAAGACATAGGCTCATCTAAGTTCATTGCAGTGAATAGGTTGAGCCAACTACTTTACTACCAACCTAATCAAACTGAGCATCTTCTCTCATTTCAATCAATTCCAGTTGACTCAAAGGTTTATTTCAGTTGCTTCAAACGAGTATTTTGGAATCAAACTGTAAATGCATTGAGTCCATCAAGAAATGTGCGTTAAAATGGGACAACGAAACAGTGCAAAGTAAAGGAAATTAATCCAACTTATCATCCTTTCCAAGGTAAAGATTCTCCATATGTCGTTTAAAGCTAAAGATTCTCGTCAATTGCTTGATATTATGATGGATGATTAGGTGCTTCAATTATACCCCTTAAGAATACAATTTTCAATTTCTATGTTTATACTTTATATGTGTACGATCCACTTTTTTATCTATTGTCCGTACAATCACATGCAAATAGGCAATTTCATTCCTTTCAAAAACTCGCTTGTTTTAAAGTGGGAATATATCAAATCCTGTCTGTTGGGATGGCGTCAAATTGAACATAAACGCAGGACTCTGTTGTCATGTCATTGTGAGGCTGAGGCTAGACTATCCTAATAGTAAATTGTGAGAAAAGAAATGAATCTTATACAGCAAACAAAATATATCTACACAAGTTAACGAGAATAGGAATAAAAATGAATATAGAAGGAATAAGAATGAATATAATTATTATAATTATGACGGTTGGTTAAGATGAAAGAATGATTATCATTACCTTTTGATAGTGATTGGTTTGTTAAAAATCTTGATAAATAAAAATTTGTTAAAATTTTATTTTATATTAATTTTTAAATATAATTTAATTAATTATATTTTATGCACCCTATTTATAATGAGAAAACGTTCAAAATCAAGTATATTGTAGTATTTTTTTCCACAATTTCAAAAATTGTAGATTTTTTTAAAAATTCTATTGGTATTTGTTACCCTTAAATTAATATTATTTGGTAAGTCTGTAATTTATTGTGATTGTTTAAATTACTATGAGAAACTGTAAATTTAATAATAATAATCACATACCGTAAGTCCATTCACCCTCAATGAATTGTCCAATTAAAGGCATGCATAAAGTCCTTGTACCAAGAAAATAAATTAATGATTCTCATTCCTCTAAATTACCAGGGGAATGGAGGATTGTCAAAAACTGGGTAATGAAAATATTACCCCTTCAATGATAGTTTGATGCCAAACACAAGTTTTCATTCCATTCTCATATATTTTTTTCCATTACCCCCAAACAAGCATACCCTAAGTCTCTTATACAAGTGAAAGAATATATGGGGGACATAGTTGAAATTTGTGGATGGTTGGCAGTGGAATGATTGAAATTTATGAATTTATTTAAATTTATATATTTCTATGAGATCATAACATATTTCTTTTTTGAAAAAAATTAAAAGAAAATTTACTAAAATATCCTTAGAATTGAATAACATTTTTAATCATTTAATGATATCTAGGTGATAAAGTGTTTTACTAAAATCTCCTTAATAAAACATTTTAATTAATAAGTAATCTTTTTCTTATTGCAACTATATAATTTATGAAAACTCTCCGCAGCCAATATTAGTCAACCAAGATCTAAAAATGAATTTCACGCTCAAGTTTTCTTAATGCACGTTTACAACTTCATGATTTATTAAGATTTGAACTAGTATAAATGACAGTAGCTGTTTCGTTCCACTTCTATTATAATTTTTAATTTTTGTTTTTTAATAAAAACAAAATTATGTTCTGTTCTTGTTGTTGGCTCTTCTTCTTCTAAGAATAAGGTTAAGACTCTTAAGAAGAAGAATAAGAACAAGAAT
>JANITX010000212.1:51099848-51109985 GCA_027564395.1 Erythroxylum ulei | reverse complement strand
ATTGTTTGGACAAAAATAAGTAAAAGGAAAGTAAAAAAATAGAGAGGAATTTGAGAGAAATTTGGACCAAATGTATTTCCCACCAAATTGGTGAAAAAAGAGGAAAAATTCAAGAAAAAATAAGACAAAATAAGTAAAAGTATTTAGCAACAAGTGATCAAATAATTAGATCACAAAAGAATACACAATTGCAACTAGCATACTTTAAGAAAAGATCAGGGAAGAGATATCAGAACCAATTTATAAAGGTTTAGTCTTTTCTTTAAGTACTTCTTAAGAATTCAATTTATTACCTCTTCTTTCAATAATACAAATATACAACCCAACCAGGCTTAGGGAGCTTCTTTGATTTTCATTGACCAGAATAGTGAGTTATCGATCAGAGCAGAGCAATTGGAAATCGGAGAAATGAAATCGGAAGGGGAGAGCAGCCGATTGGTTAGCCTATGCATAGAGGCGGCCTGTGAAAGCAGAGAGAGTATCGAAAAGTGGAGGAGACAGCGACGATCTCTGCAGCGCTTGCCTTCTTCTCTCGCAGACTCGCTTCTTCGCCGCCTCCTCCATCGACGTCTGCTCTTCCCTTCCTTACTCGAGTACGCTTTTTCTTTTTATTCAAATTGTCATTTAGTTTCAATTATAAAAAAATTAAGTGTCGAGAGAAAATGACGTAATGGTGTTAGAGTTGAGCTTATTTGACTGATATCCATGTTAATGTCAATGGAAGTTTGGATGACGGGTGGTAATAGATTATTCCAAAGTCTACGAGTACAATTTTAGCACAAGATTTTTTTTAAAACAAGAGTTCACACTTTTAGGTATAGTTATTAGAAAGAATTTGAGAGTAGACGTAATGCATCAGGTCCTATAAAGATGGTGGATAACAGCAGGCCATTACTTGAAATGTTTGCTATCATTTGAAGTTCAGAATGAAATCAAAGCTAAACTGCGCAAGGGTTATGCTTTTTAATATCATTTATCCACCAACTGTTGGCATCTTCTTACTCTTTTATATTGACATCCCATTTTCAGGCTGTCCAAGTGTGATAAAAATTAACTAATTTAGTATGTTTATTAGGATCATATTGAGAATCTATATTCCTTTAGCTTGAAGGATGTGCATGGATGGCGTGTGTAATTATATACATGATATTAAGTCTAATTTTAGCCTTTCTTGTTAAAAGGTGAAGACAGTTTAAGTTTGTCTGCGGTCTTTCTTCAGCTGTGATGGAATTTGAATAGCATTTTTATGCCAGAAACAGTCTATTGTGTTTGTGACCTTTCTTAGAAATGCATTGCATTAGTCGTCCTAATTCTGACATTGTGCATATAATGTTTATTCCCATCACCAAATAAAATTTGCTCTTGTAGACTTTTCAAACATAGTGTGGAGGTGATTGATCTCCAGGGTGAAAACAAAGTGGGTGCTGAGTGGATGGCATATTTAGGAGCGTTTCAATATCTGCGATCCTTAAATCTGGCAGATTGTCACAGAATCACCAGTCCTGCCTTATGGCCTCTTACTGGTAAGGTTATATTGTAATTATTTTCCTCTTTTTCTATTTGTTTAATGCTTGGTGTAACAATTAGAAGTTTGAACTAGCAATAACTGATAAATTGTTTGTAGAAAGTGAAAAATATGGAGTGTGCTTCATGAAGTTGCTATAGAATTATGTCCATATCTTGCCAAGGAATTCAAGTTGAACCAGATTTATAAGTCTGTCTGATATTCTCAATGGGTTCAGGTATGACTAGTTTAAAGGAGTTGGACCTTTCAAGATGCACTAAGGTTAACAATGCTGCTATTAAGCATCTTATATCTATTCCAAGTCTAGAAGGACTTCATATTTCAGAAACAGGCGTAACTGCAGATGGTATTAAACTTCTCCCGTCTCTTAAAAACTTGTCTGTTTTGGACTTAGGTGGTTTACCTGTGACTAATGAGGCACTGAGTTCTCTTCAGGTACCATAGCCTGGCAACTTATGCTCATGCTGTTTGTTATTATCAACTTTCTTTTGATTCATATCTTCTTGCTTTTGATGATTTATTGAGTGAACTCTTATGTTATTGGCTAGAAGGTAAAAGGCATATCTAAAATCTTGGATTTCATTATTCAATATTGTTATGCCATATCATCTTTTACATAAATATCAGATCATTATCTGAAGGTAATATATCCTACCTATTCTGATCTAAAACTCAATCAATGTACTGCATAACGTTACATTACCTGTGTACTTTCATTTTAGGACTATCTTTCAGTTCACCTTAGATGCAGCAAGTGATGATAATGACTGCAGTGTTAGTTGAAGTTGATTCATAAGCCAGCTGGTTCTCGTACAGTTTTGATCCCTGTACTTTCTTGCTGAATTACACTGGCTTAGAGCTGTATATTATGATTTCTTTGGTATTTGGGCTGCATTCATTTTTTTCTGCTTATGTTCTTACACTTTCATGTTAGGTATTGACAAAGCTCGAATACCTTGACCTTTGGGGGAGTGACATATCTAACAAAGGGGTAGGCTGTCTTCATTTGTTCCCCAAGTTGAGCTTTCTCAGTCTTGCATGGACCAATGTAACGAGGCTGCCAAATTTGCCAAATCTTGAATGCTTAAATATGAGTAACTGTACCATTGACTCTCTACTTGAAGGTGATGATAATAAAGCACCTTTAGTGAAGCTGATACTTTCTGATGTCAGATTTGAGCACGAGCCTAAAGCCTTTTCATATATTGAAACGAGTTTCCTATCCTTTCTGGACATTTCCAACTCTTCTCTTAATGGCTTCTGCTTTTTAAGTCACATGAAAGCACTGGAGTATTTGGATCTCAGATCTAGCATGATTGGAGATGATTCAGTTCATCTACTTACACATATGGCAACAAATTTAAAAGAATTAAATCTCAGCAAAACAAGAGTAACCTCCGCTGGACTTGCAATTTTAGCTGGGTATGTTCCCAAGCTGGAAAATTTAATATTATCCCATGCTCTGGTGGATGATTTGGCTATTTCATATATCAGCCTGATGCCTTCTCTAAAGCTTGTTGACTTGAGCAACACCAATACCAAAGGTTTAAATTTCTTATCCTAATATGTGTTATTGCCTCCTTGGAACTTTTGGCTCCAAGTCATTGTGAATTAACTATGAAGTCATCTTATAGAAAAACAGACTTTTAGTACTTATATTGCATGTAGGATTGTCCTAATGTAGCATTTCAGGTTCTCACGTACTCCTTGAAATTGCAGGATTGCTTCCCCGACCAGGTTGTGAGTCAAATAGAACAGCTTCAGAGCCAGAGATTATTCCTTCCCTGGCAGCTCTGAAGAGCCTCAATGCATTGGAAACATTGAATTTGGAGAATACCAAAGTAACGGATGCAGCCCTACCACCCTTGCTAAGCTTTCAAAATTTAAGAAATTTATACCTAAGAAGTGCTTCACTTACAGATGATTCCCTTCATCTCTTGTCATCGCTGTTGAACTTGAAATGTCTTGGAATTTGTGATGCTGTTTTGACAAGCCAGGGGCTAGGTTCTTTCAAAACCCCTGCAACTTTAGACATGCTAGACTTGAGGGGCTGTTGGTTATTAACTGAGGATGACATCTTGGCTTTCTGTAGAAGGCATCCACAAATTGAAATACGACATGAACATCTAAGTTGCTCTACATCATGTCAACGTGGCTCCAACTGGACATCTTCATCACGTATTTATTTGGAACCTTCACAGATGAGACGAAATCAAGGAAAGATGTATATGTCAAGGCCTAATTCTCACTGTTTCATTGGTAGAAAAACTGAATTTGACTTTTTATATCTACTGCATATTCCTTTGTCCTAAATTTTCTTGTTTGCTACTTACTAGATCAAAGATTCAAGTATAGCAGGGAGAGGCTGCTTGCATTACAGTATCATTCTCTGTCCCTTACTCCTGAAGGAAGTCTGATGGAACTCAAGATGCAATTCGATTAGGAGGATTATACCTACTACGCAGTAGTTTTCTTTGATCTTGTTTGCTATACTATTGCCAGTGTAACCTTTTTCATGTCTAAATGGTGGCAATGATGGCCATTATTGGCCTTTGGAACAAATCACCGATACTGCTTTGTGTATATGTGAAGTCCTAGAGTTAGTTTTGTATTGTGATG
This sequence comes from Erythroxylum ulei, assembly GCA_027564395.1. NCBI lineage: Eukaryota > Viridiplantae > Streptophyta > Magnoliopsida > Malpighiales > Erythroxylaceae > Erythroxylum > Erythroxylum ulei. The sequence goes on along the minus strand of JANITX010000212.1, from coordinate 51,105,841 downwards.
TGTATCAAATTAAAGTTATGCTAAAAATTATTATGCAAGTGCACATTTATGTGAATACCAGTGTTGTTCTTATGAGAATTATAAATCTTAGTGCTAATAGCTTTTTTATTATTTAATCTAGCAAGTAAATGACTGATTTTAAAGGAAAATTTTAATGAAATTAAAATAATTAATTTAAAATAACAAACAAAAATAATGAATAAGATGAATTAATAGATACACGATATAAATAAGAACTTCATTTGGACTTTTCCATTTTTGGATTTATCCTAATTCAATGATTGACATTATTTTTTTAGATTGATGGAAATTTCAAAGTTACAACCATATTTTTAATAAATAGAACCCTTATCTCTAGGTTTTAACTGAAATCCCTTTTAATCAAAACTCTTAAGTATACATAAACTTTTTCTATTGATTTCTTTAATAGATTTAACTTTAACCTAGAATATTTGTGTAGTCATATCTCTAGAATTTTACGTAATTCTTATCATTTCATGTCATTATCTATTTATACATATTATTTCTAATTCTTTACATATGAAATCTAAAATTAAATAAAAGCATTAACATATTTCAATTCAATCACCCGAAATAATCACAAGTAATTCGTATTAAAAATTGATTATTTTATTAAATCAAAGAATCAATATAAAATGATAGTTCTAGTGTTCATTTCATCTAGATTTATATCTTAATATAGTTCATATCAAGGTAAAGGAAGTCAACAGAGATTACAAAAAAAAAGATAAAAGAGAATTTTTATAAATCTTGGAATCTTGATTTCCTTTGGTTTCGTATTCTTCACAATAGTCGGGAATCCTAATTTATGTAAAAGTCACCATCAACACGATTCACAAACATGGTTTCATGTTTCACCTGTGATAGCATAGTAACTCCTCTGTTGTGCATCCAAGGGTTTATCTTAGGAATACAAATCTAAAGGGCACTAACACAAGTTCATGTTCAAGCTATGTTCCTTCACATGGCAAGTTCCAAAATAAACTAAGTAGACAAAGGGCTACCAAAAAACAAAAACGTAGGATCATATTTGGCTAGTGCTTTGAATATGGGTCTATGTTCAACCCAGCTTTATCCAAATTCATGCCAAAACTTTTTCAACTTGACTCTTACTAGTCCTATTCATTCCTTTTTCATTGGGAAACTAAAATAAGGCACGTAAGCAAAATATAAGCCATATTGAATAACAAATCCAATCAAAATAATCTAAATATAAGTAAATTTTTCTCAAAATCATACTAAAACACAATCTAATTAGCACTTATTATATTCTGTTGCATTTAAGAATTTATTATCCTCGAGCAAATCTACGTCATTACTCTTAACGTAAATAGGTGGTAATTTTGGAAAAGAAGTTAACAAATCAATCGCATCAATAAAGATTATCTATTATTCATTCAATTGTAAAGTTCATTAATGTGTTATGTATTTAGCTACTTGCATCAGGTGATAAATAAATTCAATTTTATAATCATTTAAACTTTAACTAAAGATAAAGAATTTCAATTTAATGCCTAAAGTGAACATACATAGAGAAAGATATATTAACTTTAAAGCATTTTCATATATCAATTTTATAAATGATGATGGAGAGTTCTCTATGGTGTGACGTTTCTCAACGGTTTGGCCTTGCTAGAGTTGATCTTCTGTAACTTCCTTCTTTACCCAACCAGCTATCTCTTCTTTTACCTCTTTGCCTTTTGTGCTTCCTTTTTGTCTCATCTTTATGTGTTTCTTCTCATATGTTTCTATCCAACTCATTCTTCTCATTCTATTTATCCTCCTCACCTCTCATTCCCTCCTCACCATTCCTTTTTTTTTTGGAAGTCACTACCTCAACCCACCTTTTCTCTCCTTAGCTAGTCTTAACCCTTCTAAGTAACTCTTGCTCAAATTAGCCTGGACTCTTTCATGCTCAAATAGTAGTGGTATTTTATTCTTTCTCCTTTGCTTCCTGCTCCTTTAACTACCATTTTTATAACGTTTTTAAAATTTTTCCTTCCTTCCCTATTTATTTTTTTTCTTTTCAGGTATCAAGGTTTTCCCCCAAATTGGTTTCTGACAAAAAGGTCCTCCTTGACTTTAGATGATTTTGCTCCTTTGTCTGCCAACTATATTCTTCACCCTCATTAATTTAAAGCATCTAGTCTTCTATCCCAACTTTTGCTCTCTCTTAGTTTTTGTCCTTTAATCCTCAAACTTGTCTCTTTGCACCCTCTAATAGGTGTATAAAATAATATGGTTTCTAGATGTTTAAATGTGTTTTTAAGTATTTTCTTAGACAATAATAATGTGTTTAGGACTTAGATTTGTGTTCTTATTAGTGTTTTATATGTTTTAATTGTTTGATTGTTTTAGAGAAATGGATTGATCTTAATTTGTTTGACGTGTTTGTTAGCGAGTGAAAATAGGAAAAATTGAAAAAAAATATGCAAAAAGACTTGAAGAATAAGAGCATGCACGATCATGAATGATTTTGCAAAATTGTGAATGACTGACTGCATGGGGATAAGCCTCTATCACAATCATCCATATGTTTTTCCAAAATGTGAAAATTTTGTATTCTTAACATTTTGAGGCTATTTTTGGAGCTGAAACAAGTGGCGAAACCTTATAAAAATCTTAGAAGCCTCAAGAAGTATCTAAGGCAAAGAAAAACACCAAAAGTAGGTTGCACATCATAAAGAAGGAGATCAAAGTGGAGACATCAAGATCAACTCCAATTTTCCAGAATTTCCAAATTAAGGCATAAAATTATTTTTTTCTTTTTTTTCTTCTTATAGTTCATTGTCTTGGATGTAAATTTGGATTAGTGGGATGATGAACACGATTATGGCTTTCTAAATCCATATTAGGGATTATCCTGGAATTTTTTTTAACTTTATTCTTGTTCAATTTAATATATATTAATGTTTTGTGATATTTGTTATGCTTATACTTCATAAGAAATCAAGAGATTGAATCAAAGTTATATGTGTTAACTTGCATATTAAGACTTGGTACCTTAATAAAAATATCATATTAATGAACAATTGAATAGGGATTTTAATTATGAGTTAATTTTCCTTAGATTGCTTCAAATTCCAATTGAGTAGTTAGGAGTAGTTTTATGAATTGAGACATTGCTTCAAATTCCTTAGGAGTATTTTTATTATTTTAGATAAAGTGCATTCAAGTTGTTAGGTGATTAATCTAATCCTCGTGGGACTGGTATCTTTTATGCTATAAGTTATGATTTATATACTTGCAACATTGAAAGTTTTTATATAAAACTCTCAAAAAAATTTTGGAGAAGAAAAATACCTACAAGCCTACGTTTATAGACGATGTAAGTTCTATAAATGTGTGAAGATTGAAGACAATGGTTTTTGGTCATATAGAGTTACACACCCATATATGATGAAAACGTGGCATAAGACAAAGATTTGAAGCAACTAAATACTTACATGTCTGTGTATAGAGACGATGTAAGTCTCTGTAAACATGTGAAGCCTAAAGAAATTGGTTTTTGGTCATATGGAGTTACATGTTCGTGTATCTTAAGATTTATGACCATGTATATTACCTGTGTAAGTCTTTATGCTTGTGTAAAATTACGAATTCAAGTGTTTTTGATTATACACGATCTCTCACACACTTTTATAAGTAATCATGTATATTTCAGAAACCCTAAAATTTACTATAAAAGGATGTGAGTGGAGGAAAATTGAGGAGAGCTAAATTCTGCAACAAATTTCAGACATGAATTATCTACTTAGGATATGATTGATCAAGTGATAGGGAAAACATAAAGAATACATCAAGAGATCTAGTAGATTGCAACATCAAACCTCAAACTTGCAAAAAGATCTAATATGAGAAAAAAAAAGAGATTTAGAATTATGAACTCTTTGCTTTTTATTAGTTTCCATGTTTGTTTATATTTGATTTCATTTTCTGTTATGAGTAACTAAACGAGTTTAGCATCTAGATCTGATGAACCTTATTTTGGGATAACATTATGTTTTAATATTTTATTCAACTTAAATAAGTTGATTGATTATTGTGATCTAATTATGTGTTTTATGCTTAATCTAATATATCTAGAATATTAGTGCAGGATTTGATTTCATATGATTGAGATTAAGAAGTCCTTTTGTTTGAATAGATTTACCATAATTGAAAGGAATTGATTGCAAACCTAGAGATAAGTCAACATAAGTCCTTTAGATTAGGGTCAAACATAATAAGGAAATTCATAAATCGATAAATCAATCTTAAGGATTTTAATTAGAAAGATTTATATTAATAAACTGATGGATTAGTTGTTAATAGTTTCAAAAGAGTTATGAACATAAGATAGGAATTTTCACGGTCAAATATTCAATATTATGATTGCTTGATAAAAGGTTAATAATCTAAGGATTCTTATAAGGATTTGTCACTTAGACACTACTATTTGATATAAAATTTTCTTCGTATTTTACTTATCCCGAGATCATAGTTAGTGATTCTTAAGTTAGTTACTTTTATCTTTAATTTTAATTAAAATATAAAATGTAATTCTTAGGCTAGATAATAGAAAAAGGGTAATTACTAGAACTTATAGTCTTCATGGAGTAGACCGCACTTACCTGTGCTAGCTACAACTACATTGTGCACTTACAGTATTTCAATATTGGTATAGGAATAACCAATCACTTGCTCTTCCACTCCAAGCTTCTTCTTTCCCTGTAATTGAGTTTAGCTAAGATTTTACTTAAGTTCTCCTCTAAAAGTGTAGGCTTGTTGTTACTTGCTTGAGTAGCATATGTGCATGCATATAATTTAATGATGTACAAAGCAATAGTTGGCTATATCTTGTTAGCTATAGTTGATGTTATTTGTGGATCGTTTGTTATATTAATGTAAATTTGGAGAACTAGGTTGTGGTTTCATGGGGGCAACTGTCAACTACATCGTGCACTTGTAATAAAATTAATATTGGTATAGAAATAACCAATCAAGCTTTTGACATTGTTTTCGGGGACAGTGATATTAGGAACATCAAGATATTATTACTCTAGTCATTATTTTTTTATATTTATTTTATTATATCATGTTGTATTATTGGCTTGTTCATTTATTTATCTTTTGAAATTCTTTACATTAACAGTGTGTTTGTGGTTTTTTTAGGGATTAAGGTTTAACGTCATCAGAACAACTCATAATGGAAGGATGAAGTAGACAATACTCTTATGGGAGCTACGATGTGTCTTCACAGTATATATAACATCACTATATGGTAGAGAGAGGTTTCCTCACATATTTTCAGAGGCTCAATTGGTATCCATGCCATGTTGCAACATTTATGGGAGTAACCATTACAATCATAAATGTCGGACACCAAACTATATGTGAGAGCAACCAAGCATGGACAACCAAACTCAAGGTGCAGCATACGAGAATGGTTGTAATTCAGAGTGGAGCAAATCTTATGCTTATGGATGGAATGATTAAGCTCCAGTTGAATATTTATAGTGCCAAGAACCTCAAATTAAGGAGCCAACTCTAGAAGATATGATGGCTAGTTTTATTCAAGAATCAATCATAAGGCATTAGGAAACACAGGCTCATATACAAAATATGATGAATTAGATTGATTAGTTGGAGAAGATAATATCTGACAAGATACAAGGAAATTTGCTTATTCCTACTAAAACAAATCCTAAAGAACATGGAATAAAAATCACCCTTAGGAGTGGAAATGAACTTTAAGAAGAAGAAGAAGAAGAAGAAGAAGAAAGCATTACAAATAAAGTAATGGAATGCCTTGCCGAACTTAAAGTTAGCCTACATGAATTTGAACAATTATTTTCTTCACCTGAATATCTTGAGCATAACACATAATACTTTTTGAGCCTATTACTGCAGCAGTGTTAGATCCCGTTTCCGGAATCCAACCCTCTTAACAAAACACCATCATAACTGACTGTGGTTCCTAGCAATCTCTT
>JANITX010000212.1:51079262-51092149 GCA_027564395.1 Erythroxylum ulei | reverse complement strand
TTTATTCATTAATTAAAATACTCTAATTAATTAATTACGATATTTTAATTAATTAATATATTGTAATTAATTAATTATATTTTTTTTACAAGCAACCACTGTCAATGGTAATGATAATCATTATTTCTTCTTAATTAACCATCATAATTATAATGATAATATTCATTTTTATTCTTCACTACATTCATTCACATTTCTATTACCATTCTCCTGTATAAACCAACTGTCCCCAAAGACTTTAGATCATTCCCTTAAGAGATTCCGATTTAATAGGACAAAACCAAATAACCACACATTGACACTTCAAAATTATGGATTTTGACATCATTTCCTTGGAGATTGAGTTTAAGGATGACAATTTTAGCTCGACTCGACCCAATTTAGTTTGGATTGATTGAGTTATGGGTCGAATTGGTTTGATCTGATCGGGTCACAGATCAAGCTCGGGTCAGATCGGGCCGACTTGTGGCTCGGTCGAAATGACAAAAACAATGTTATTTTGAAAAAAAATGATATCATTTTTTAATTTTTAAAAAATAAGGATAAGCTGGACTGGCCGGCCAGCTCCGACCCGTCGGGCTACGTGCCAGTCTACTAGCCAATCAAGGGTCGGGCCAGCTTAGGCCCAGCTTATTGACTTCCCGACTTTGACTGAAACTTTTGAGAAAATAAAAAAGCAGTAGTGGTTTGGTTTGGTTGGGTTTGGTGGTCCTCTAGTCTACCTCGCTGTTAGAAAATTCTCCGCCACCTTAACGAGACATCTCTTCCAGTTCCAGCACACACAAGCAAACAAGAAAAAGAAAATATCAAAGGGAAGAGTCGCACTTATTTTTATAACCTTTTCTCCACCTAATATATCTGACCATATTAATACTTTTCTTTTCATACCCGGCGATCTGAGAGTGCCATTTTCTTATTTCTCCGCACCACACACGCACTCTTACCTCTATACATACACGTCTCTCTGTAGACACGTACAGTCACGTATACATATACACATATACATAGAGAGATCATAGTCTGTGAGAAAAATAATGGTTCAGATGAAGTACTTGGTAGAGGTGGAAAAGGCCAAGGAAGGTGGTGATGGGAAGCCTTCGGTGGGGCCTGTTTATCGGAGTGTTTTTGCTAAGGATGGATTTGCTCCTCTTCTTCCCGGGATGGATTCTTGTTGGGATATTTTCCGGTTCGTTTTCTCTAATCCTCTTCTTCTCATTTTTGTTTGGTTTATGGGAAAAATGTTTTCTTTGGTGTTTGGAGAATGGGTTCCGGCTTGGAGAAAAAGTCAACTCTTGTTGTCCTTGCTTCTGTTGCAAGAGTAAACGTATCTTGGAGCGATTTGGAAGCAGGATTAGTTTACTGGTTGATATTTTGGTGTTTTTATAGTTGTTTTTTACTGACTGATTTTCGGGTACCTTTAGCATTCACTCCCCTTGTTCTTTCCGTTAATTAGAAAATAAAACAATTTCCTTACTTGGTGCAAAAGTTTGTCCTTTTGGGGAATTCTAGTTCAGTTTCTCCTTGGAATATATAATTATGTATTGTTTTAATGGAAGACCAATTTACTTTTGTGCTCTATACATTTGTTCCATTAGTACACTAACGTTAATTAGATTTGTACAATATGTTGTCCTTCACGTTCTGAAATTTCCACTTCAATTAGAGCGTCCCTTAAATACCCCAAAACCACTTAACACTGATTTGAACCGTTTTGCTTCATACAGGACAAGTGTTGAGAAATATCCCAACAGTCGAATGCTTGGTCGTCGAAAGATTGTTAATGGGAAGGTATTATTTTGTAGTCATTTTTTTTTAGAAAAAAATCTCTTTGTACCTCCTATTTGTGTATCTTGCCATTGCAGCTCTTTTAGTTGCTAAAACTTGGAATTGTTGGCTATTTGTTTTTCAGGCTGATAAATATGAGTGGCAAACCTACAAAGAAGTATATGATTTGGTAATTAAAGTTGGGAATTCAATCCGCAGTTGTGGTGTCGAACCGGTAAAGTATCATTTGTTAGCTAACCTGGAGTTCGTATGTGAAATTTGAGCATTAATTGGTTTTGTCTGTTGATGATATGTAGGGAGACAAGTGTGGCATTTATGGTGCCAACTGCCCAGAGTGGATTATTAGCATGGAGGTAACTCATTACTGTTGTCATTAGCATTACTAGTTTTGTCCAATTCAATGGAAAGCTTTTCCTCTTCTGTGAAGAGCAAAACTTGCTGGGAGACTCTTGTTGTCCAAAACCTTTTGTTCTAGGATGAGACTGCGTTCATCAAAGAATCTGTTTTTAACATTTCAGGAAGCTCTCAGTGGTATGAATTCTGAGTGCCATTGCTTCAGATGCCATTTGAAATGTCAGGCTAGGGGACAGAAACATCTTAATTGCTGATTAGTATTTTCTCAGTAATAGGCTTATACGTGTAATCGTCTGATACTTTTTTTATATTTATGCTTCCCCAAGCTATTAATTTGGTGTGCTTTGTTTTTCAACTGAGACTGATAAGCAAAAGGGGAAGGGTAAATAAATTCGTGTGACTCCTGAATGTCAAAGATATATCGCATTTTTATTCTTTTGTTGTTACTGTTGCAGGCATGCAATGCCCATGGGCTTTACTGTGTACCTTTGTACGATACTTTAGGTACATAATTCTCTTTCAATTGGATAACTCAAAACATGTGACTCTTTTTCATGTGTCAATGAATTTAGAGTAATTTTCTATTGAAACATTGTTACTACTTGCTAGTGTGTCATGTTCAAAGCTTGAATTTAAACTTTTGTGCTTGTATTGTAACTTGAAATTTGTTATCCTGACAAATTATCTTTTTCACACTCTTGAATCCATGGTCTATTAGGTGCTGGAGCAGTGGAGTACATTATATGCCATGCAGAGATCTCAATTGCTTTCTCAGAAGAAAAAAAAATTCCAGAGGTATGCTTTGTTGTCATTTACTTTTGAATGCTGTCGACAAAAAAAAAATCCATTTGGATATAGCTCTGATACTCACATTTTAATGATATTTCAACTCTTTTAAATTGGCTACAAATTTGGGTGACATCATCCAGAGTTGGAATTAATAACTCAGAAGATTTCTTGAAGTTCTCTTCATTTATCTGACCTGGCAGAGATTGCTTTATGGTGTTTATTTTTGATTAGAGATTTCATTTTTATATGCTAATAGCATCCTTTAGTGATCTTAAATTCTCTCTTTCTCTACCAGCTATTGAAAACATTTCCCAACTCAACACAATACTTGAAAAGTAAGTGGGTCTTTTAAGGTTTTGCTTTTCCTTGTCAAGTTTTTATGAAAAGTGATTGTGGTTATTATATTATGCAGGAATTGTGAGCTTTGGCGAGGTCACTCAGGAACAAAGGGAAGAGATTGTGAAGTTTGGTTTGGAAGTTTACTCTTGGGATGATTTTTTAAAACTGGTATATTGCTGTGCTACTTTACTTGAGGTTAAATGTTGCATTCATGGTAAATTGCATAACCTAGTGAACATTTTTTCCAACATCATCTTAAAAATGTTAAAGGTAATTGTCTGTGGTATATGTAATGTGCTTCATTCGAAATCATGAAGTTTAAGACTTCAATTAGTTCTTGTTAGTGTTCTAAGACCTGATCCAGTCCATCCATATCAATTTGGAAACCCAAGATCAATATGGAGTCCTTGTCTATTCACGGGCGAAAACTAGCATACAGAAACCCATCTGGGAAAGTCACAGTTGAATCGGGTGGCAAATCCCTCTCAGTTCAATAGGCAATTCTCTATTTCTTTTCATTAAATTCACACAAAGTTAATATCCTATATAGAGGAGCTATGGTTCTCAAAAGAATGCTTGATGTGATCTCCAAAACAAGAAACTTTATAGAAATGAAATTCTACCCAAATCACAATTCCGCAATTTGTTATGCTACCAATTTTCAAACATCAAATAACCTACTTTCAGTGGTTGTCAGCCATACTTATTGGTTGTGTTCTACCTTGTCACATACGTCATCATCCATTGCATTTAACTTCCGTCTCAATAGTGCTGCCTCATCTCAGTTGTCATGCATTGTCATTGATATCTCTCTAATATTTAAACCCAATTGAAAATAAGAAGACAAATGGAAGGAACTTGTGCTTTTGTACTTTAACAAGCCAACGGCATAACCCAGAAGAGAACACTTTGCTGGTATAAGACCACAAAGAGTAGGTTTGAATGAGAGGGAGAGGGAGAGTGGTGAGATAGCTATTAGAATAAGAAGATGTTTTCTTCATTGACATTATTTGTGTTCGGCCCTATCTTGTACCCTGCAGTTCTAGAATGGTAGATCCCATTTTACACCTCTTGTTACTGCCAATCTTTCCATCTGAGAATGAAAACTTTTTCACATTGCCATTTGTAGCCTTTAAGGTCTCTTAATGTCTTTAACGTTTAATAAATGGGGAAGCTCTCCTTAGATAGGTAACACAATTTATTTAAATAAAAGTCAGCCCTCATATTAAGAGTGTTCAAAACTCCCTAATTTATTAGATTACGAACTTTATGTATATCTAATTCCAATCTTTGTGCTTTTTTAATATTTATCTTGTAATCACTTGGTTATATGTTCATTAGTTTTTCATTTCTTTTTCATTTGGCAGGGATAGCTAATTTGGCACTCATATGATTTGATATCTTTTCTTTTCAACCTTTTATTTATTACAAAACCTTAAGGTCAATCTACTTGAATCTTTGTCCCTTAACCCCTGCATCAATACCCTGCACTGTCTCTTAAACTCTGCTTCATGTTTTTCATTTTTCTTATTTTTTCTCTACTGCATTTGGAAATGGATTCCATGTTAGTAATATCTCAACTAAACAAGACAGTATTGAGATTGGGACACAGTTGAGGTGTTGTTCTGATCCATTGGATATCAGTAGCTTCATTATTTTCCTTTTAATTATTAAACTAAGGAAAATTGCTCTTAACTTTTTTGCTTCATTATTTTCCTTTTAATAATTATCTTAAGGAAAATTGCTCTAGCTTTTTGGTTTTTCACCTTTTTTTTTAGTTATTACTCCTGATTGATCCTTGGATGAAACTAAATGACCATTCTATGTTGTGACAGGGTGAGGATAAACACTATGATCTCCCGCTGAAAAAGAAAAGTGATATTTGTACAATTATGTATACTAGTGGAACAACTGGAGATCCCAAGGGAGTAATGATCTCAAATGATAGCATTGTTACTATTGTATCTGGTGTGAAGGCACTGCTAGAAAATGTTAATGAAAAGGTGATTATCTTGGTCATATCCTAGGTTTTGTGAGTATACAATCAAAAGTGTAGTTATTTTTGGACCCTCAACTGGCTTGTGAACAATGTGCATTTGTTAACTTCTCATACTACATTTTTTAAATGAGAGTTCATGTCTAATTAAATCCTTGTCTATCAATTTTACAGCTGACCACTGAGGATGTCTATCTGTCATATCTACCTCTTGCTCATATCTTTGATCGAGTAATTGAGGAATTCTTTATATCACAAGGTGCCTCCATAGGGTTTTGGCGAGGGGTAAGCATCATAACACTCAAAAACCATTTATATGGTAACCATCACTGAGATTGATTTTATGTTAAGTGTGAATGGATGGTTACCATGTTTTCGCAATAAGGTTAGATTACTAAATAGTACATGTTTTCAGGACGTAAAACTTCTTCTTGAAGATATTGGGGAGCTAAAACCAACTATTTTCTGTGCTGTGCCACGTGTATTAGATAGAATATATTCAGGTAAAACTCCTGACCATGATGCTATCTTGATTATGATTGTTATTCTTTTGTACATATTGAAGGAAGTAAACCTTAAGATAGTACCATTTTGCCTCCTTGGATGAGTACTTAAACACTCATTGTTCAGTTGGAAAAAGTGAATGTATCCTTTACTATCTCCTGATGAACGAGGCGGCATTACTCATGTTCTTGTGTTTGATTCACTAGTCATGATGCTGTTTATGGTTGGAGTGCTTCTCTGAGGCATGAATACTAGGTTAGAAACTTCCCAATTTGGCACAGATATGCCAAGGAATGACAATGCTAAAGAATTACACTGTGTGATCCTTCGTTTATTGTAACCTTGTCAACTGCTGAATGCGATGAAAATAGTTTTCTATGTTATTTTACTCTCATCAAATACTCTGTATCGTGAGATGGATCTGTTTTCATGCTTTGTGCATTTACAGGTTTGACTCAGAAGATTGCTGCAGGGGGTTTGTTAAAGAAGACATTGTTCAATGTGGCGTACTCCTAGTAAGTTGGATTTTATAGTCAAAGACATTTAGGTAAAATGATATATAACAATGTTCATTTTTGCTCTCTTCCTTCAAGGTATGTTAAATGTTCTTATCTAATCCTTCACAAAAACATAAAAGTAAAAACAAAACAATACTATCTTCTTTGTATTCTTATTCATTATAATCAAATTTATTAAACTGCATATCTCTGGCTTACATATGTGAATTCTTTTTACTTGTCTAATACAGTTTTAAATCAGTTTTGTTTTATCTATCTAAGTGGTTATCTGGTTGTTTCTCCATTTGCTGTTATTCATTTTCCATGTTTTGACAAACACCAAATTCTAACTTACTTTGGCAGCAAATTAAATTATATGAAGAAAGGAAATACACATTTTGATGCATCTCCACTCTCAGACAAATTTGTCTTTAACAAGGTAATTTTCCTTCTTTCCCTTTGGCAGAACTTGTTATAACATATTATTGGGTGCGATGAAATTGTGCTTATATTTTGAGATTTCATTAGTTTTATGTCATCCTCAGGTAAGGCAGGGGTTAGGAGGAAATGTACGGCTTATCCTATCTGGAGCAGCACCTCTTGCTACCCATGTTGAAGCTTTCTTAAGGGTGGTTTCTTGTGCTCATGTACTGCAGGGATATGGTATGCAGTTCCAATAAACTCTGCAATGCAGCATCTTAATTTTCACTTTTCCTTTTGTGATCGACTCACTCACGTTTTGCTGCCATCAGGGCTAAGAAAAGAAAATTATACTTTTGGTGTTGCAGGGCTGACAGAAACCTGTGCTGGCACTTTTGTCTCTCTACCAAATGAGATCTCAATGCTTGGCACTGTGGGCCCACCTTTACCAAATGTGGATATTTGCCTAGAATCTGTTCCTGAGATGAACTATGATGCCCGTGCAAGCACACCACGTGGAGAAATTTGTATAAGAGGAAATACCCTGTTCTCAGGTTACTACAAACGTGAGGACCTCACAAAAGAGGTCCTCATTGATGGGTGGTTCCATACAGGTTTGTACCATACTATTCTTGGTGGGTAATTAACTTTCTATTGTTGGTTTATTTTTAACTCGCCATGTAAAATTTGATTTTCGCTCCAGGGGATATTGGGGAATGGCAACCAGATGGAAGCATGAAAATTATAGATCGTAAGAAGAACATATTTAAACTTTCACAAGGGGAATATGTTGCGGTTGAAAACCTGGAGAATATCTATGGTCTTGTATCTGATATTGATTCAGTACGTCTTTGGAGAACATTTAGTATTATCAGTGCTGGTTTGACAATATTTTGCTGCCTATTACTTGGTTTTTGGTTTTGTTGTTTCATTTTGCATGCTTTCTTGTTGATAAAATGCTAGCGGTCTTTCAAAGTACTGATCCAATTTTTATGTCATCTAACACGTAAAACTATTTTATATTTCAGATATGGGTTTATGGTAACAGCTTCGAATCTTTCCTTGTTGCTGTTGTTAACCCTAATCAGCAAGCACTTGAACACTGGGCTCGGGAAAATGGTGTGAGTGGGGATTTTAAATCACTATGTGAAAATCCAAAGGCCAAGCAATACGTACTAGGAGAGCTTGCAAAGATTGGAAAAGAGAAGAAGGTGAATACTTTTCAGTGCTTTTGACTTTAAAACTAATATAGTTACTTATTTAATCGTAACTGTTGTTTTTGGCAGTTGAAAGGCTTTGAGTTTATAAAGGCTATTCACCTTGATCCCCTCCCTTTCGATATAGAACGTGATCTTCTTACTCCAACCTATAAGAAGAAAAGACCACAGTTTCTCAAATACTATCAGGTAGATTTTATTTGTAGCAATCGGTATCGTATCTATTCTTGCAACCCTCCCTTTCTTCTGACTTACGGTATGCTTTGACACAGAATGTTATCGACAATATGTACAAGGATGCAAGCAAGCCATAAAAAAGGATTTGACTAAATCAAATGATCTCCTTCCAAGCAGGGCCTTTTTCCTATTATTTGTTTGTACATACTCTATTTGCAGACATCATCATGTGTTTTCATACAGTTAATACCAAATACCGCGTAATTAATTAATTTTCCCCTTAATGTTTATAAACATGAAATTGCTTTATTGTTGTAATGAATGATCGAACTGAAATCGCAGATAGCACTTTTAAACTTTATATTTCTCAGTTTTCATTTGCTACTCTAAATCTCATCATAATTTTATTCTATTTCTGGAATATACTGTTTTCTCGTGTTGCTTCCAACCTTCATGTCTGCATCATCCTCTCTCGTTCCCTTTATCCCTCCCCTTCGAAGTAGTATGCAGCTACAAGACCACTCTATGTCTAATTCTGGAAAAAAAAAATCATCCCCTCCTAGTATGGCGGACATAGTCTTCTCATGGGAGATGGATCAGACCAAGGTATCTAACTTGTTCGATACTAATCAAACAACGCTGTCCAACTTTTACGGTACTGTTCTTGTTGGTTTAACGGTCATAATATTAGTTGATTTCAACATTTGAAAATTGAGATAAATCTTGTTATGAACTTGATTTTGACTGGAATTCTAAAGAAAACCAGTATAAAACAAGTTCTTTGAAATTGTAGCGAGAATATAAGGAATTTTTACTTAAAGTCATCTACTGATCTTCCATAATTTTTTTTTCTTCAATTTATTGTAAACTCAACCAAGAAACAGCATGCATTTCATACTGAACATTAACGTACAAAATCCATGCAAAAAAACAGCAGTAGCATACATCTTAGCAACTGTAATGTAATGATCCATGCATTTAATACAACATATATATATGTGTGTAGCAGCGGAAGCTCTAAACTAAGAACTGTATAATACCTTCAGCCATTGCCGTGAATCACCAAGGAGCTGAACGTGTTTGGAGTGTTTCTATCCTCTTTCGTAAGCAACAGAGATGGTGTAAGAGCTGCTAGGCGAGAATAGGGACCAAACTATGGATATAAATCCACTGAAAAAAACCACTCATAGCCTTCGGCCATCACAAAGACGATGAGCTAGGTAGCTGGGCAACAGAAATAAGTGGGTAGGGTAAAGTCCTTTTTAAATGGACCATATGCATGATTAGGAGACAAACTTACATTCTCCCACTTGGTCCATTTAACCCAAAACCACTCCATATAACAAGAAATCAAATATATGAATCATGGTGATAGGTCCTCTTATAATGAGTAGTATCTTTTATGTATTACATATACAAAATTTCTCATTACTTGCCCTGCAACTTAATGAATAAACCATATGTTTATTTTATGTCCAAATTAAACGAAATTTCTCAAAACAAAACATAATATGTGCACAAAATTTATGAGAAAATGTCAAACTGAAAAAGAGTTTCATTGAATCAACAAATATACAACAAAATCACATTGTGGAACCAAGTCCCATATGCATTACGTGATCCTTAAACTGCTTAAGTGGCATGCCTTTAGTTAAAGGATCCGCAATCATTAAATCAGTGCTAATGTGCTCTATGACAACTTTTCCTTCCTTGACACGTTCTCTTATGGCTAAATATTTAATGTTGATATGCTTACTTCGACTTCCACTCTTGTTATTTTTAGCCATAAAGATCGCAGCGGAGTTGTCACAATACAACCTTAATGGCTTAGAAATTGAATCAACAACTCTGAGCCCAGATATGAAACTCTTCAACCATACACCATGCGCGGTGGCCTCAAAACACGATACAGAACTCAGCCTCCATAGTGGAAGTAGCAATCAGGGTCTACTTGGCACTTCTCCAAGATACAGCTCCATTAACTAGCATGAATATATAACCAAATGTTGATTTCCTTGAATCAATGCATCCAACAAAGTCTAAATCGGAGTATCCAACTACTTCCAAGTTCTCAGTTCGTCTGTACAAAAGCATGTAGTCCTTTGTGCCCTGAAGATATCTCAAAACCTTCTTTGTAGCTTGCTAGTGGTCAATTCCTGGATTACTTTGATATCTACCTAACAGTCCAACAGCATATGCAATGTCAGGTCGGGTGTAGACCTGAGCATACATTAGGCTTCCTACAGCTGAAGCATATGGAATGTTCTTCATGTGTTCCCACTTAAAGTCATTCTTTAGGCATTGATTCAAACTGAATCTATCACCCTTTACTATAAGTGCTACACTTGGTGCACGATCTTTCATCCGATATCTCTCTAAAACTTTGTTGTTATAGGTCTGTTGAGACAAACCCAAAATGTCTCGAGATCTTTCTCTATAGATCTTGATGCCAATGATATAAGATGCCTCACCTATATCTTTCATATCAAAATTCTTTGAGAGAAATTGTTTCACCTCATATAGCAAACCCTTTTCATTAGTCGCAAGCAAAATGTCATCCACGTACAACACAAGAAAATAAGTCTTACTCTCATTGACCTTTTGGTATAAACAATGGTCCATTATATTCTCTTCAAAACCGAATGAAGTGCTAACCTTATGAAATTTTAAATATCACTGTCGAGAGGCTTGTTTTAACCCATATATGGATTTATTAAGCTTACAGACTAATTGCTCACCATCATTAGAGGAGAATCTTTCAGGTTGTTTCATGTAAACCTCTTCCTCTAGTTCACCATTAAGGAAAGTCGTTTTCACATCCATTTGATGTAACTCAAGATCAAAATAAGCTACTAATGTCAAGATTACACGAAGAGAATCTTTCTTAGATATAGAAGAAAATGTTTCCGTGTAGTCGATTCCTTCCCTTTGAGTGAACCCTTTGGCAACAAGTCTTGCCTTATGTCTCTCAATGTTGCCTCGTGAGTCTTTTCTTGTCTTAAATACCCATCTACATCCAATGGTTTTCACACCATTTGGCAACTCAACAAGATCCCAGACTTGATTAGATGCCATAGAATTCATCTCATCCTTCGTAGCATTGTACCACAAGTCCGATTTTTTAGAATTCATGGCTTGCGAAAATGTTTCAGGATCATTTTCAACTCCAACGTTGTAATCTGACTCTTGTAGATACACGATATAATCACTAGGTATTGCTGACCTTCTAACCTTAGTGGATCTCCTTAATGTTATATTATCATCCTCACGAGGAACTTGTTGCTCAATCTGTTGTTCAACTGGTTGCTCAATAATTTCTGGTTGTTCCTCATTTATAACTTGATCTACTGGATTAGTGTTAACAGCTCGTGGAACTTTAGTAACTGGTTGTCCCACACTCGTTTGACTTTGAGTGGTGTGAACGACAATCAATTAATCACTTGAACCAGAGGGTTGAGCTTCATAATGGCCACTTTCAGAACCTATGTCCGAAAAATGACCACTCCCACTGATCAAGTCATTCTCAAGAACTTTTACATTTCTTGATTCTATAATTCTAGTGCTGTGAGATGGACAATAGAACCTATACCCTTTAGACATTTCAGCATATCCAATGAAATACCCACTAATGGTCCTTGGGTCTAGCTTCTTCTCTTGTGGGTTGTAAATTCTTACTTCAGACGGGCATCTCCAAACGCGTATATGCTTTAGACTCGATTTTTAACCCTTAAATAACTTAAAAGGTGTTTTTGAGACAGCCTTGGTTGGAACCCAATTTAATATATACACAGCCGTCTTTAGAGCTTCTATCCACAGGAATTGAGGAAGTGTTGTGTTACTCCTCATACTTCTCACCATGTCCATTAAGGTTTAGTTTCTTCTTTCTGCCACGCCATTCTGATCCGGAGAACTAGGCATGGTGTACTGGGCAACAATCCCATGTTCCTGAAGAAAATTCGCAAAAGGACCAGGTGCTTGTCCACTTTCAGTGTATCTACTATAGTACTCTCCACCTCTATCTGACCTCATGATTTTAATCAGTTTTATACATTGATTCTCCACTTCAACCTTAAAAATTTGAAAGGCATCCAAAGCTTCGTTCTTAGAATGAAGTAAGTAGAGATACATATATCGCCAATAGTCGTCTATGAAGGAGATAAAATATTTTGGACTATTTGCATCCATATCTGGACAAAAAAATATCTGTACATATGATTTCTAATAGGTTTGTACTCCTCTTAACACCCCTTTTAGACTTGTTAGTTTGTTTACCATTAATACAATCCACGCAAGTCTCAAAATCAGCAAAATCCAACGTACTAAATACCCTTTTATTTACTAATTGTTTAATTCTTTCAATGAAGATGTGTCCTAATCTACGGTGCGACAACATAGAGGATTCTTCATTCACAACACATTGTTTCAATCCAGCAGTGACATGCATCGAATTATAGGCATCATTATTTTGTAACTGAAGGGAATAGAGACTATCAGATAATGTACCACAAGCAATAACTTTCGATTCGTTATACAAACTGGAACCAACTTGATACAGAAATCAAATTTCTACACAAGCAATAACTTTCGATTCGTTATACAAACTGGAACCAACTTGATACAGAAACCAAATTTCTAGAGAAATTTGGAACATAAAAGGTCTTTTCCAAACACAAAACAAAACCACAGCTCAAAACCAAACTACAAGTATCGATGGCTTCCACATGCGAACTCATCTTGCTTCCTGAATAGATGACTTGTTCACTTCCCACCGGCTTCCTTAGGTTTTGCATACCCTGTAAAGTATTCGAA
>JANITX010000212.1:50909366-50923298 GCA_027564395.1 Erythroxylum ulei | reverse complement strand
AAGCAGTCGGCGGCGAAGGAAGGGAGACGTCGCCGACAAACCACGGAGGAGTAGAGAGGAGAAATGGCGCGCGGAAATGGAAGGGGGAAGGTTTTGGGGGCTTTTAATCTTGTTCCCAAAACGACGTCGTTTTCCTTGTCGAAAATGACGTCGTTTTCGACAAAATTTTAACGTTTCCCCCCGACACAAAACGACGTCGTTTTGTAACGATGACTAACTTCAAAATTACTGACTACACCATCGGTAATTTCAGACAGAATATATTCCGTCTGAGATTTTCCATAGGTATACCCCTCTCTCCCTTGTAGTGGTCAACAGGTTATAAGTTAAGGAGCTCCCATTGAGAAATATTAGTATCATTGTTCAATTGATATGAGCCTCTTACTCCAGGGGCACCTCAGAGAAAAGTGCAGCAAGATCCACTTAGGTTTCTTCAAGTAGCTAGAGCACAAAACCAGCTTCTATCCATAGAATGACAAGGACAAGGAATATTGGAACATCATTTCCTTGCTCCTATGTTTACATATTTTTATTTTAGAATGTTTAATAGAATGAACTTTGCTCTTCCATTCTAGATGTTCCATCTTTCTGGTAAGTCTTGATTGATATTTGGTGTGAAATTTCCATAATAAGAGTTTTTCTTATACTTCATATTGTCTCCCTCATAAAGGAAAGAGAGTCCTAATTTTGTTGGAGAACATTATGTTATTTCTCTCCATCCAAATTGTATATATTGCATAACTAAATGATGTTCTAAATACCATAGTGCAACCCATGCCCTTAAGCTTGGTCTTGCTAGCCCATA
This sequence comes from Erythroxylum ulei, assembly GCA_027564395.1. Taxonomy (NCBI): domain Eukaryota; kingdom Viridiplantae; phylum Streptophyta; class Magnoliopsida; order Malpighiales; family Erythroxylaceae; genus Erythroxylum; species Erythroxylum ulei. The sequence goes on along the minus strand of JANITX010000212.1, from coordinate 50,922,493 downwards.
TGATAGTTTGCCTCCAATTGTTAGCTCAATATTGCAAATTGCATAATTGTCATATTAGGTGCCAACTTAAATAAGATATGATCAAAATTTTCTTAGAATCTATTGTAGAAGAGACAACAGACTTTGTTGCTAAAAGAGCCAAAATAAAGTTTATCCTTGGGGCTAAGATGTTATCTAATTGCAAGCTAGAGATTAAAAGAAGCTTTAGGCAAGTTATAGTGATGCCATACTAGGTCAAACCAAAATATCGTACGATGAGTTTCTTTAAAGAATACAACACAGAAGCTATTAGTGAAGGAGCTAAAGATTCAATTCTTAAAGGATGAAGCCTTACGGAAAATTTGACCTAAAGTTAACATTTCATGGTCTCTAATCCAGATACTTAAGATAAAAGCTAAAAGTAAATATCAAGCACATAATCAAAAATGAAGAAAGCACTTGGCTATAGTATGACTTCTGGAATCCAATTAGTCCCCTGCATCTTTATCCAAATGCAACAAATATGATGAATCACCTCCTAACTTCTGATAAGTTAAAGCTCTCAATCAAGAATAACTTTAAGTCATAGACCTGCCATTAATTAGGAAACCGCTCCACTGTCTTTAATTCTATACCTAACCATCAGCCTAATACTAGAAAAAAAATGACAAAATCATTTGACTATTCATCCATTTCTCCTATAAAGATTCTTGATCATCGAATAGTTTCCAAATTCTTTTAGTTGAGCGGATTTCATTCATGATTATGATTGCTTTAAGTCCTAACCCCTTGTTATTTATGTTTGTGGACCTCCATCCACTTAATTTTGGGTGTTTATACAAGTTAAGAAAGTAAGATTACAATTAATAATACAAAATGTAAAATGATCATGATGATCCTTAATGTTCTTTTATGCTTGGTTTGATCTTTATTTTGACTATTGCAAAGTTTAACTTCTCTTTATCAACTTCATAAGCTATCTTTTATTAGTTTATGGCTTAATTTTGTTCTTATATTACTTTTCATCAAAATAATAAACTCATTAGCTGTAATTAGGTTTTATTATCTTCAAAATATTGATTGGATCCTCCCTTAGTTCAACAATCTTCCCCTTTCTGATGATGACAAAAAACTTGTGATATTATACAACAATAACAAAATTAGCACATAAATAACTATCCATATCAAGATAATGATTAGCTTTCTATTAATTCATGCATAAAATATATTTCAATATCAACAACATAATTTAATATCAAGAATGGAAGAGATATTCAATGTAAAATAAATATCCATAAATTTACTCATGCATACCAAATAAAGTGCAAGGAATACAAAAATGACAAAACGATCACCTCGTTTGAATTTCATCACTCCCTTTAAAGCTAATATCCCTAATATTTCTCCCCATTTTGGAAATGCATAATACAAATTGCCATGAGCCAAGCTAACTTAGTTAAAAAATCATAATGAATTTGAACAAGATTGATAAACTTTCTTAAGGGAAAAGACTATTAAATATTTAAAGAGTCAAAATAATTGTCTAAAAGGTCAACTTTGATATAAACATTCTAATTGTTCTAATTTTAAAAAAATCCTCAATTTCAGTAACATACCTAATTTGAAAGATTCAATTAAAGAAAATTCATAAAAGAATGTACAATTTAAAAGCTTTAAAATCACAAAATAGAAATATAAAAAAATCCCTAAAAGTCTACAATTGAACAAAATTAAAGATATATTGAAATAATTGAAAAAGAAACAACCTTGACATTTTTTTTACAAAGTAACTATGAGAGTATCATATTTGAAAAGATAATTCTTAATTAAGTAAAATTTAGAAAATTACCAAATTTAAGAACCAAGAATGGAAAATTTTTAATTTGATGTAACCATACTTGATTATAAAATAAACTTAAACGACTCATGTAATTTATAGAGACAATTTCAAAGACCTAATCATTATTTTAAAAAATCCTAAATTTTAGGGGTTCATTTGAAGAGAATGTGATTTTTAATGATCTTTAACATGAATGGAAAGCAAAATTGAAGATAAGGTAGTTAATTTCAATTAGAGACATCGTTTTCCCAAAAAAATATAAAAGAGAAGAAGAAATTTCTTAGAACATAAATATTGGTCATCCACATAATTACACTGGTCGACCAATGCTTGTCTTAGGTTGGATAAATGAAGTATTTTTCAAATTTTGTATTGAAATCAATCTATTGGTTGACTATAGAGCCATATTGGTCGAGAAATGACAAATGTGCTCCACTAGTATATGCAGTTAATCTACAAACTCACTAGAAGAAAATGTTTATTAAAAAAGGAAACATTAGTCTATTATAGGAGTGACCAAATTCCTCATAAACTCACCGGAAAGACGTTACTACTTGGGTGAAGTGATAATGATCATCTAGATTAGCAGCCAAGGTACTAGCAAATTTACTAGAAAGCAAAAGGAATTTTAGAAATGGGGACATTAGTTGACCATAAGAGGACATTGTTTGACCATTGTGTCTATATAAGTGACCAGACAAACAATCAAACAGTTCAAAAACTCACTAAAAAGCCAAAAAATGATTTTTAGGCACATTAATTGGCCAGACTAGGATATTGGTTAATCAGCGTATTCTAAAAAGATAGACAATAGCCTTAAATCTTAAATAAAAAGGTTAGAAACATATAATCAATCAATTAATATCAAGAATGAATTAAAACACGTAAGGGGATCTCTTTATCATATAGAATTTTCATCAAACATAAATAATTCTTGTTTGATTATGCAAAATCTATCCTGATTTAATGATTTAGAGAAAATATTACCTAATTTATATTATCCTAACTTAATAATCTCATTTTGCACATAGTCTCTAAGTTTAGGTACTAAGGTTCACACTATAAAAAGAATTATTAAAAATCTTATTCATAATACAAATCCAAAAAATCAACAATAATGATTTATACTCAAATTGATAACTAAGAGCAATATGTGAAAAAAAATTCTAAAGTATGAACTAGTTACCTTTTAACATCACTTATAAATGATTTGAATGAAGATTTTTCTTAAGTTTACAATTTATTAAAGGCATCTCATCCTTCTTATCATTCTCATTTGGTTGTACAATTATTTTTGAAGAGTCTTTAATCATTCTTGATTTCTTTAAAGACAAACTTCTCCATATTCTATATAAAAGTTTTTAAGAAATTTCTTAGATACAAGAAGGTTATGTTCATCAAGATTAAAAAATATAAACTCTTTGAAAATAATACTCAATTAATAACTACCATTTATACTACATACTATTTTCTCTTTAAGAAACCTGTAAACAACAATCAATATGTTTTAGGTATCTATATAAGCTTAGTTCATTAGGCTCCTTCTTTTTAACCTACATTTTTAGGGGTTTGGTTGCCGTTATTTGTTTGAGAAAACAAAATCTATCAATATGTCTAAACTTACCAAAAAAAAAAGAGATACCATATTATATAAGAGATGATGATGTATAAATGCATTACTATATGTGTATATATAATGAGGAAACTTCCTTTAGACATTAAAGGTGTTGAATGGTTTCCTATAGTAGTGAGATGAGTTGCCATGATTTTCTACATAATACCTAATATGAATGAAGGCTTGATGTATACTTCTTTGGGGCCTAAAAGGGTGTCATTAGATTTGCATGTTATCATATAAGTTATGCCAATTCTACTTTTGAGAGTATTAAACTCTATGTCTAGATTTTGAGTCATATATGAAAGCCTAATGCTTCTTTTTTTTAGAATTAGTTCTAGTCGATGTAGCATGTGCATTCATATGCTTATATGTAAATGCTCTATACTCATTTATTAAATTAGGTAATGAGTCTTTATTGTGTAAATATTTTCCCTTTACAAACATGGTTCTAGAATTGGCTTCACTTTTATGGTTGTATCTTATACCATGTCTATCATTGGAATTCTTCTGAGCTCTTAGTAAGTTTTCTAGTTTTTCACTTCCTTTACACTACAAGAAAAATGGGATTTAGCAACAAAAATTACTAACAAAATACGAAAGTTTTTCGTCAGTAAGTAAAGTTAGCGACGAAATTTACAGACGGAATAAGTCATCGGAAAAACGGCCGTAGATAATAATTGGCGATGAAGTACAAAGTTTCCATCGTAAATTTACCGATGACTAGCTCCTGTTCCGTCGCTATATTTAACGACGGTAACTTTTTTGTTGTCGATAAATTTAACAACCGCAAATCTGTTTCAGTCGGTAAATTTAGCGATGGACAAGTCATTCCGTCAGTAACCGTACCTATGGATACCACAATCTGTCAGTGAATTCAAGATTAACTTCACCGATGGATATTGACGGGTCATCGGTAAATTTACTGCATTTTATGGACATAGGTTGGTTGTCTGTCTGCAAATTCACTGCATTTTACCGACGGATTTTATTTTTCTGTCAGTAAATTTACTGATATTGTTTTTTTAGATTTTCCCTGAATTTAATTTTATTTGATAATGTTATGATTGATGTATAATTTATACAGTTATCAGTTATTTGTTGATAATATTTTGATTTGTTTCTACATTTAATTTGTTAAAACAGAAAATTAATTGATAATATAAAGTAAAAATTATCTTAATTGATAAGAAAAAATTATTATTTACAACAAAAAGTATTTAATTCATAAAAAATGACTACAACTACACAATTCATTTGGTGAATGCGAATGCTCTGAATGTTGCGACGAGGTGCTACCTTTCCCTTTCAACTTATCCATCTTATTAGAAAGTTGGGCTATGTACTCCCTAGATTGTTGCAATTGAGTTGCCAGTGCCTATACTGTGCTCCGAAGCTCATGGACTTCATTGGATGTGGACCGCCAACTAAATGTTATTGTACTGGTTGTGAAGGATTGCGAATAACATGTGTTTGCAAATGAACCTAAGTTGAAGATCCTTTCACGACAGTCCCTACCACCACTGCATAAAGATAAGTTTGACTCTTATTAACACTTCAGACTGTTGAGACTGTCGTTGAATGCTTTCTTGTATTTGGTCGCATCAGAGGGCAATGTTTATATTAATAAGTGATAATTATTAACCATTAATAGAAAGCATAAATTTCACATACATTTTGTAGCACCCCACTCCCGCAATGACCCAAACCTGATATTGATGATGATATCCGAGTCCGTGCCCCATGAGGGTGGCGTGCTAAAGCACTCAATCATTCAAAAGTCGGTATACATTTTTTTAACATAATAACATATTTTGCGAAAATCGATATTCAAATTTGGGCCCACTTTTATTCGTAAACATTTTCAATCACACCATATAGTCAATAGGATTTCAATAGCCAATTGGCCCTATTTACTAATACATAAAACTTTAGTCATTTTAGAAAACCAATTTATACAAAAAGTTGCGGAATATATAATTCAATACAAAATAAAGAAATGCAATGCAGATGCGAACTGATCCCGATCTCTATTCTTCACTGGAATGCTGTATATATATATATATATATACTACCGTTGGCCTAACGGGGCATTATTTTGATCCTGAAAAATATTTGCAAATTTTGGGTGAGTTTTGCGAATTCAATGAGTGACCATCATCGATGGCTCACCCAGTCACATTACACATAATCACATTCACAACATTTCATACTTCATATTCAATAGATATACTCACTCATATTATGCATATGCCGTGCACATGAGACCCACTTTCCATTTGTTATTTTGTTGTGACCGAGTGCCTAAATTGTCCCATATAGGGCTCATTAATAGCCGTCCCTTATCCCCTTGGGGAATATAGGGCTCATTAAACGTTGAGTCTGCGGCTCTGATTCACTTTTGAGCTCGAAGCTCATTTTCATTCGTTGAGCTTTAAGCTCTGATCGTTGGCTACTCTGGTCACAACTGCCATTATATTTCATGCATTCATGCAATGGAATGCATCAATCACATTTGCATGTTCCCATTCACTCACTTTCATATGTCATTGGACCGTAGTCCGGCATTCAACATTCGAGTTGAGAATTCACACATTCATTCATATGCAAATGCACATTCAGAACACATTTAACAATCACATTAAGTACACTTAGTTCATCCAATTCACATTTAATGAGCACTTCAATATTTCATGCATACCACATATTCATCGGACCTTCTGTCCGGAAACCAAACACAATCAATCACATTTATATACTGATCCAGTGGTCAATAATACAAAATTCAAATATCAAACAATAAAGTAAAACCATCTTGGTCTACTCACAGTACGTTCCAGATTAGCATTTGCTTCTAATTTCTGGGAATGCCTGACTGTGGACATTTAGCATGCACAACCCATTTATGCAAGATACACCTACATCACAATTTGTACAATCATAAGTGTTTAATAATGTATATGACTGAAATGAAATATGTATAATGCATGTTCATGACAATCACAGGTATTTTACCATTAATTTCTTTACAAAATCATTCTCATTTCAAAACTCATCTAAGTATAATTTATACTTAGGTTTATGTTTCACTAAACCCATTAAAATCTCTATTCATTTCTCATTGACTCACTTCAGAAATTTTCCAAATCACACTGTCGAGTCTACTATTCACATTCAATCAGAAAGTGAAACTGATGTAATTTGGTCATACTCTCTTCTAAAAAAGTGTTCCTCTGTCTCTTATGTTCCCATTGACACCAAAATCACTCAATTTGGTTCAGAAAATCGGAAGATATACCTCAATCATTTTCTAACTGTTCTTATCCAAAAATAGTGTACTATACCCAACTTCCATCTAGAAACTGAACACCTTAGAGACTAAATCACGATTTAGCTTCTTCATATGATTTGTATCTCTATTTCTTTAGTTTACTCCAAATCAAAAATAATCTCAATTGGAATCCTATAGATCCAAATATAATCAAAACACTGAAGTATGCTCAGTAAAAATAATCCCATTTACATTGTTCCAACAGATTCCCACACTTTCATTTGATCAAACTTTCTCAATTAAATTCAGAATGCTACAAAATTTTAGGAAGAGGTAGAAAAATGTCATAGAAATCTTTTGGTTTAATAATCACTTCATTTGGAGGTAGGATGATGAAGTTATGGCCAAAAGAATCAACTATGTTTATGTCCTCAAACATTTCAAACCTACTTTGGCACAATTGCCATAACTTTCACAAATGATTTGGATTGGTGTGGTTTTTAGATGGTTTGAAAGAGGATTTCAAGATCTACAACTCTTATGAAGAACCCAAAACAAGATTTGGCCTCCAAAAAGGTCAAAAATGCGATTTATTAAAGCTGTCCCGAGAATGTCAGTTTAACGAACATTCATGTTCATTTAACGGACATTGTCGAGCTTAGAGGCACTTTTTCACCCAAGAAGGTCCGTTTAACGGGCATCCATGTCTGTTTAACAGGCATACACTAGCCTGGGGTTGTTTTTACACCCGATAAGGTCCGTTTAACGGACCTAATGTCCGTCTAATGGACATTGGTGACCCAAAACTCCTTCTAAAGCCTCTCCAAAGGTTCCTACATCCATTCTAACATCATATACACCCATAATCTTCTCAAATTCACCTCTTCTAGCACAAAACCACTTCATATCAAGTCAAACACCAACTTTGTTTCATTAAAAATTCTAATCTCTACTCAAATGATTCATCACATTCAACTACATCTCATCATTCAAACTTTATATCCTTTTTCCATAACATATCTTATTCCTAAGTATCAAACACTTTATATTCAAAATTCATCATTTTAAGTTGATGACTACTTCATGTATAATTCAAGCTTAGCTCAATATCATCCATACTCAATTCATATTCCCTATTTGTTCATAAACACCCAAATAGAACATAAACATATACATTCATCCGCAAATTTTGCTGCACTCAGTTCCCAATTTCATGTCAAAATTTGAGACTCTTCAAAGTAGAATATAAATTTGATGCCTTCATAAAAAAAGTAGCCATATGTCTCTAGTTTAATCCAAATTAAGAATCAACTCATTTGGATAACTATAGAACAAGTTATGGCTAAAACACAGAAGCCTATCAGTGGAAATTTTTCTGCTAACATTTTCCAAATTTTCAACTTTCAACATTTTACATCTAACTCATCTTATACCTAGATTTTCTCTTCCATTTCATTTCTTCATCATTTTCTACCCAATTAAACTCAATACATCAATCACAAACAAATCATAATATATAATGATCATTAACAAAGATAGAGCATATATACTTACCCATTCATAGCCAATTTTCTACACTCATCTAAAACCCACTTTGATGATCATTTAACCTCAAAACATCCGTATAAATCATTACTCATCAAGCATATATAAGCAAGAAATTTACACACTCTCACCATTCACGACACCCGTATACCCAAAACACCATTTCATGAAATTAACCTCTAAATATCATCACAATTGCTTCATTTAACCAAACCCATGATATTTGACAAGATACTTGCTTGATTTAGCTCCCAAATCTTCATAATCGCACTCAACCCTAGCTCCCAAGCATCATACAATCCTCATCTTCTTGAGGTGGTAAGGATGGTTTTTCTTGTGACAATGAAGAAGATGATATAGTGGAAGTAACAAGTGAAAGATGGAAGCATGAAGTAACTTGATGGAGTTTTAGGTGAGTCAAGCTTCATGAAGGAGAAGAACAATGGAGAAGAAATGAAGAAAATGAAGAAATGTTGCTTATGTCGTGAGTGGAGAAGTTAAAGACCAAAAAATTTTGGTCTTTCCTTCAACAATTTCGTGACTTACATATGGTGCGTCACTTGCCACATGTCACTTCTCCATGGTTCCATTTGGTCCACTTTAATAACTAGTCCATTTTGTCTCCAATTTCTAGTCCAATTGTCTCTCAATTTTCAATGACTTAAGTCATTAAGTCCTAAAGTCATTTATAAAAATTTCCATTACCATTTTGACAGTAAATTCTATTATCATTTATCATTTATCTTGCCATTTGGCATTTTTCCTAGTTCAAAGAAATTACCCAAAATTTTTCGAAGATTTTCCTAAAATTCTCCAAAAGTTCTAAATCAACAATTACACTCTCTAAATCAATTTTCAATACAAACAAACCAAAATTCTAAAAAACAATCACATTTATAACTAATTATACTCAGAATGTCAATGAATGCATGTACGATTATTTTCATGTGTAAATTTTTTTTCACTATTCATATGTACGTGCATGACATTTTATGCATGAGCATAAGACGCAATTTTCTTAATCTCTTTTGATCTCACATGTACCAAATTTTAGGGTTCTAACCCTTAATATGAGAACGAGATGTTACACTTGTCATTAAATCCTAATGTCATATACAAAAATTTCCATTGCCATTCGGCTCCTAATTCTACTACTATTCATCAATTGTTATGCCATTTGGCATTTTTCCTGATCCAAAAATACCCTTAATTTTCAGAAAATTCTCAAATTTTTACCAAAAATTTTAATTCACTACTTATACATTCTCACTTAATTTTTAAGACACAAAACCATAATTCGCATCATATTCCCATTAAACCAACCATTTATACCCAAAAAAAGTCAATTGAGTGCATGAACAATTATTTTAATGTGTGCAATAATCAAATTCACATGCGTGTATGCTGACATTATGCATGAGCATGAATTGCATTTTTCTCAATCTTTCTTTGATCTCACATGTACCAAATCTTTGGGTTCTAACCCTTAGTATGGGAACGGGATGTTACATTTTTCCCCTCCTTAAAAAATTTCGTCCTCGAAATTCTTATCTGATTGATCAGGAAGGCAAGGGAATTGTTTCCTCAATTACTTCTCCGTTTCCCATTTAACTTCACCACTCGAATAATTTCTTCCAATTGACTATAGTCAATGAAATCAAGCAACCCTTTACTCATATCTTCAAATATCACACTATTTTAACTATTTCCTCATTATATTTCAGATTACCCACAATTTCACTTCCAGCTTCAATAACACATATAGCGAATCATAATGATATTTCCTAAACATATCCATGTAACTCTGTGTGAATCTGAAATATTTTTTATTGGTAATACTAACTCATAATAATTCCGTACAGACCATTTCGTATAAGGCTTAGCTTATCCTTTTCCCTAACCTGAGCACACCTTGGCAAGGTGATACTCTTAGAGACATTTCATCTTTCGCTTGATACTTCACATCTCTTCAGTATTAATACACTCGACTCTGATGTCCATCTTATTATGTTCCAAACCCTCGATGTTGATCCACCAATTTCATTTATCTTACTTGCATCATTTAACTCCTATTATAGATTCATTTTCAGTTTTGCAGTAAAATTCATAATTTATGAATCCTCAATTTGGGCTTTACTAATCTTTTCAAGTGAAACTGATCTTAAATTCAATGCAACTAATAACACTTCATTTTGCTTCATATTCAACTCAACATTCTATGCTCTTTATTGCACTAGGTTTTTTGTAACCTCAATATCTGAATTTGTGCTACATCGTTATTGAAATTTCTGTTCAATACATCAGATACAACAATAACTTTACTAAAAAATACCCATTTGTACATCAAAATCTTCCAGTAACTCAATCCATTGTCTCAGTCTCATTTTCAATTCTTCCAAACTCAGTAATTACCTCGAACTTTACTGATCTCTATAAATTTCAAAATTTTTCTGTATATATGATGTCCCCAAATTTTCAAGCAATCACCATGGTATCAAATTTCAATTTATACTCCGAATAATTCAATTTAAGTAACTTTAACTATCTCTTTGCATATGAAATCACCTTATTATGCTGTATTAGATTTCATTCTAATCCCAGGTGTGAAACATCATTGTACACTATATAATCTCAAATCCCAAATGATATTATTATCATTGGTGTTATAATTCCTCAAAATTCTCTTTACATTCATTAGTCATATGATTTACACGTTTTTCCTCAAACATTTTTTTTCCAGAAATCCCGTCAAAGGACTAAGATCAGTAAAAACCACCCCTTAACAGTCTCTGATAGTATCCAACATACGACTAGCTCTAAAGAACTCTGAATCTCGTATATATTCCTTGAAATTTCTCACTTTATCATCACCTTTACTTTTCTTTGGGTCTCCCAATATACCATGCTCAGATATGATACAACCCACATTTTATTTAATCAAGTTAAGATTTATTCTCATTAAACTTGGCATATAATTATCCCTACTTCCAAGATATATAAGATTTTCTCAAGTATTCAAAATATTCTTCTCCACTTTTCAAACACATTTGATATATCATTTATGATCATAGTCACTAACCAATCCAAACAAAATTGAGACACTTTATTCTTCAATACTATAATACTATCAGGGGAATTGTTAACTCTATCAATTACAACCCAAAACTCTTTATTCCCATGATTTATTCTCATAATTCTTTAACTATCTAATTTCCCCAATGAGGTAATATTCTCTTATATTATTCTTAATTTCCCAATTGGCTTCTTCTCTCGACTAATTTTCTCAATTCATTTATTTTTCTCTTATTTTCACATGGATTTATTTTTAATGCCTGCTCATTCATACTAGTTTCTCCACACATTTCGATTTATTAGAAAACTTAATTCCCCATGTTGGTAACACATTTATCAGATCTAATTTGTATTTCTTATACTTAATGTCACCTTAATTTCAAGAATCCAATCACCCAGTTGGATACTTTACATTAACAAAATGCATACCTTCAATCCAATCACCCAGTTGGATACTTTACATTAACAAAATGCATACCTTCTCAGTAGCATAATCTACCTCTTATGCTTGAGTCTCCGCTAGGGATATGACTCCAATATTCGCCTTTTGATTCATTACATATTCATTCCTTATTTGTTCCTTTATTGATCATTCGTTAATTGAATCATCTAGTTTACTGAACCTATCTCAGTGAAATTCTTCTTTGGAAGAAGATTTCTTGCTACTTTTATCAATACCACTCATGAAATTTTTATCAATCAGCTGTCTTCACCATTACTTGTCGACCATTCATAGTACCCTAAGAAGATCAATTTCAACTATTCATATTATCTCCTTAAGATCAATTTATACCATAACTGATATGATTAGAACATCCTTTTTAGTAAGGCTCATTGAAGCATTAAGCAAATTATTTACTCTAGTACCTTGGTATATACCATCAAAATCATTACATCTTATCTAGAGACGCATTTAGGGCAACTCACCAATTAGTAGCTTATGCTAAGGATACCTTGATCTCATTTGATTCTAGATAATACTTCCCTTTTTGCGCTTGTCCTTGATCGTGGGGATTATACCATGATCGTGTCCTTATTATTTTTCCTCAATTCATCATATATGGTAATATCATTAACAATCTCAATTCATTCCCAATTGATCATTTTAAGCACTTTCACGTATTACTCTAACTCATCTTAGACTTTAAACTATAGGAACTATGACTAGCAATTATTCAATAAGTCATCGATTGCTTATGATATCATCTCCATGCATATATAATACACATACGCTTAATATTTTCACTTATCATGGTGATCCCATTATCAGATGTGCACTCACATAGGCAAATCAACTTAACCTTGACAACTTTTTCATTTACCGTTATCATTGTCTCACCTCCCAATTTTCATTATTTCGTCATACTTACGTATGTTCACAATCAATTCGGAATCATAGATGCATGATCATCCTGAAATTTCGATTTCGATCCCACTAACGTATTCTTACACTAAGTCATAAACTCTTATCACGATAATCAAACAACCATTCCAAGCTCAATTTCAGCCTCTCTAGATTATAGAAAATTTTGTTTTCATCCAACTTTGTTTATACACTTGCCATTTCTACCATATCTCTATTTTTCTCTATCAATCCACAACAATATATTCATATCTATCCCATATTCAAGGATATATTACCCCAATAGAACATTGATGTCGTATTCCATAATACATCCACCAATACAAATATGCTGAATCTTTATTTGTCATATCGAACCATACATTTTTTTCTTATTTCAAGATATCCACAACTTCCATTTTCTCACATTCTAACATATCATCATTTTTTTCTCACTATTTCT
>JANITX010000212.1:50872325-50894370 GCA_027564395.1 Erythroxylum ulei | reverse complement strand
TTAAGCATCAGTTTGTGTTTATTATTATTATTATGTATAAGTATTATTATTTTTATATAATTTGTATTTATTTTTATTCAAATTTATTATTATTATACATTTCTTAACTTATATTTGTTAATGTTATTGTTTTTGTTGTTATGAAAATAATAATAACAATTATTATTATTATTATTCGTGATTAATTTGTAATTTTTCCAACCGGTAATAGTTAATTTTTTCCCTAATACTCTCCATTCATAAATAAAGTATCAATGAATAACATATTTCTAATTATATTAAGGACCAAGGGCATATTCGTCATTTGGAAAACATTATCATTCTGTCCCCAACAACCAAACACTTCTGTCCTCGAGACGGAGACAGTTTTCTCTGTTCTGTCCACCATAACCAAACAGCTCACTGTCTCCATTTTTTGTTTCGTTCCGTCTCTAAAGATTCTGTTTTGTTCTGTCTACAGCTACCGAAGACAGCAACCATACGGGCCGTAATCCCCGACAATCGCTGCTTCCTACTTCCTACTTCCTACTTCCTACTTCCTATCCTCTGCCAGTGCCAGTCCCTCTAACAATAAAAGCTTATGCTAGACAAGCCTGTACCTGATAATAAACTAGAAGAAAGAGACACGTCATTAAAATTTAATTATCCCCTTTCAAAGACCAAAAGCCCTAACCCTAATTTGGCTGTCTTCCTTCTCTTGCATACTCTCTCCTCTGTTCTTCTCTACGATCCTAAGTAAGTTCCTCGATTTCTGCACCTCTTTTGGTCGTAATTTCGTCTCTATATTGGTTTCGTGTGTCTTCGTATGCCTGTTTGTGTTTGTATTACGTGTTTCTGTGTTCCTATTTGTTTGCTTGGTGTTGATTTGGAAAATTTACCCCATTTTCTTGTCGCCTCCTTTTTTTTGTTCGTTTCCTTTCATTTTTTTGAATTTTTTTTATTTTTTATCAGGAACCGAGATAAGATATTTATTGTATTGTTTTCTGTAATATTGTAATTTTTTCAGTGTTCGATTCGCGTATGCTTCATTGTTTTTTTCTCGTTCCGTTTCCAGCTCCTATTTTCTTATCCCCTTACCCTTTGCATAATTTTGGAGATATCTTTAAAGATTGTAATGTTTTGCTGGTTTTCAGTTCATTATTTGAGCTTTATCTCTTCTTGTTTAGATGGCTGCTAAACCACTTACACGCGAGGAAATTGCTAATACGGAGAAGAAATTGGACATGCCATTGGGTATATTGTTGTTTTAAGATTTTTGGATTGTGCTGAGTTTTATAATTCTCTTCTATCTATATTGATATTGGTTTGTTTGTGTTAATCGTAGATGATATCATAAAGATGTCCAAAAATAATACAAAAAAGTCTAAGAAGCAACTACGGGTTCCGGTAAGATAGCTTGTTTCATGAGAATGTGGGTTATATCTTATGATCTGGACATTCTTCTTTTTGTTGATTTTATGGCATGTATAATATTTTCTTTCCAGAATAAAAGTCAAAAGTTTTTTAACAATCCTGCACAAGAGAAAGCTCTAAAGGTGCGGCGATATATGGATTCGAGACCCTTTGTTCGCCAGGTGTGTAATTTTTTCATGATGACAGAAATTAGCACAAGGCAATGTCGTATTTTTTTTTTATAAAACTGCATAAATGTGGACGTTGTGATGTTTATTGGCTTCTTTGGCTATGTCACTCAAATTGGTTTCAGGGGTTTTTAGCCCAAAGGAGGTCAAATTTTCAGGGTAACCGATTTCCTTTAGCTGCTGAAGCTGCAAAGAAGGCTGCACTTATGCCATTTCGCAATAGACCTGTTGATCGTAGTATGGTGGCAAATTCAAACAAAACAAGGTCTAATGCTGTACAATTTCACATTACTCCTCAATGTTGGCAGCTTTAACATTTTGAGTTCAGAACCATAGTGGCAAATATTACTCATCTAATAGCATTATACCATTATGAGTCTGTTGCAGGTAAATGTGATGGCCTCTGCCACTTCAAGTTATTGCTATGTAGAGTTTGATAAGACCGTGGAATCCTTTATGATTGGTTTGTGACAAGTGGTCAATTTTGGGCCCCCAGCATTTTCTTATGATCTCCAACTGTATCATCCAGAATTAAGTGCCTGGTTTTTCTGATTTGGGATGGTTGTCTATGTGAGGACATGAGCATACATATTTGGTAGTAGATTCTGTTATTTGCATTGGCAATGGAGACCAAGGTCCCTGTGTGTCTAAGAAAGTTGGGGGATACGCTTTGAAATTTTGACTCATAGAAATTACAAGCTTGAAGGATATGAAAGATGTTGGCTTTCTTGAAGTAATGTGATGCTGCCGGTTGTGTAAGAGATAGATGATAGTGATATTTGTTTGACTGCAAAATTCACATCCTACCTTGCAACAGGATCGTTTGGGTTGTTTATGATTGCCTTCTTTGCTTGCTTCTTTCATCTCTGTTCTGCGATCATGATATTCTTTCCCATGTCGAGGGGTTGTCATATACACTTATTTTCCCTTAAGCTTCTACTGTCATCAGATCTATCACTTTTTACTTGATCATTTATGACAGTTCTGCAATTGCTGGCTGGTTCACCCATCTTCTATTATGCCCCAATCGTGTGTCCTCAAGCATTTGACTATTATTCTGAACTCTGAATATAAGGAAATGATGACAAGCCTTATAGTCATTCTTTGCGTTAGCTTTAAATGGAAATGAAAACAGAGGAATTTCTTATGCTATTCCAGCCAGCCCTCAGCGCTGTTTGATAGGTGTTGTTTTCTTTGTGTAACCATCGTCACGTGCTAGTCATGTTGGAGACAGCTCTGATGTAGTGGCAGTCACAAGAGTTGGCTGATGAAGAATGAACATTTTGTTTCCATATTTTTGTTTCAGTTGATAATTTAGCATGAGGGAAACAGGAAGAACTTAGGGGAGTGGGAGTCTGAAGTTTATTCTCACTGCCCATTCTTCCATATTTGAAGTTTCATATGATTGGAGACTAGTACTATTCCCTTTTGGAAAGTTTCCATAGATTCTCTGGGTTGTGGTACTATTAATGAAAACTCAGTCCGGAAGGTGAAATGCCATGCTAGTTGGATGTATGGGGCACTGGCCTCTGTAGTTATTTGTTGTCTTGGCTGGATAGAGCTACTGGTTTCTGTTTGGTGGTACAGCAAGACCAGTGCAAGACTTGAAGTCCAGATAATCTTCCCTAATTTTGAATCTAACGTTGGTTAAGAGACATGAAAACTGTGAAGAACTGGCTTCGGTTTGTCAAAACGACTATTGTGTTCTAAAATGGTTTGTTTTGATATTTCTTATTTGGATGTAATAAGAACATCACGGTAAGAATCTTATGGCCTGCTGTATTACTCATGTAGCATCTGATCAACATACAGGTCAAATTGACTGGCGTCTATTATTTAAATTCCTTCTCCTATGTCCACTCTGATTCTCTCTTTTTTACAATTGTAGGCCCTTCGTGGTTCAGAAGAGGTTTGCAAATGGAGGTTTTGCTGCGAAGGTATTTTCCTAATAGAATCTGTTTTACTGATTTGTTTTCGTATGGTGCTTATCTGAGAATGCCTTAAATACGGGGTATATTAACCTTACTAAATCTATTAATCATCACTTAGATATATTAATTAAAATGTCAGTAATCATTGTTCCCACTGCTGCCAGATGCTAATCTTGTCTTTTTTATTTTATCTGGCGAGGCCTAACAGCAGCAGCATCAAGGGGAGGGGAGTAATAATCAGAGGCCTAAGACACTTGACTCGCTGTTTGCCAACATGAAAGAACAGCGAATGAAAGTTTTTTCACGCCAAAATAATGCAATACAACGTAATGGCAATGGTAGTCGACCAAGAGTGCCGTGGGCAAGAGGTCGATTTGGCAACTGATGCATTCTCTATTTGCTAGAATGGGATTTGTTGGTGCTTTAGAAATCGTGTTTGAGCTTCCATATCAAGTAGCTGATTGTTATCCAGTTGATGCGAGTTAGGGTGTTGGGGGTTGCTAGGTGTCCGTGTCCCGTGTGCAGAAGCAGCAAGCTCCTTTTCGTACGTGCAATTGATGTGCTTCTCGATCCGAAACACAATTTGCTCTTTGCTTCTTTGTGTAAACTCGTTTGGAAGGTTTAATGATGTTCAAGCATTTCGTTAAAATGTAACTGGTCTTTACCAATGGGTGACTTTGGAACGCTACATTGGATGTGAGGCTCTATTACATGTAGTTACGGCATTATTACTGTTTGATTATATTTAGTTATATATGCACAAAGGCTGAGGCCAAACAAAAATAAGTAAAGAATCGTCATGTTACGATTCCACTAATTACTATTATTATCTTTAAGAACGTTGTCATTTCTTATCTATTCGTTTCGTCTGACAAAAGTACTATAATCTTTCTTTAATTATTACTGAAATAAGATATTTAAAAATTCATTCGTGTTATTTGAAGTTCATTGTACGGTTCTAATTAGTTCATCTTGATAAGCATTTGACTGGTAAAAAGGGACCCATATTTTTGCTGATTTTAAGGAAAAAAGTGTAAATTACGTATAATATTTTTATTAAAATACTAAGTTGAATTTTAATGATTTTAAGTATTTAAAGTAAATTTAAATGTTTACAAAATATTTAAAATAAAATTTGAACGATCACAAAATTGATCAAATTTAAGTTTTCATTCTATATGTGTTATAGTATACTTTTAATATGGCCGTAGTGTTTATTGTGTCACGTGACACAATGAACCATACATGTCTAATTTAAGTTTAATTTTTAATTTTGATTTGTAATTAAATTTATTAAATTATAAATACTCCAAATTAATTAATTAACTGAATTACAATCTAATTAAACCAAGTTCCGAAAACTCATAAATAATTTTATAACCCTAAATCCTAATCATTTGTGCATATATTAGGGAAACCAAGTGAAGGTAGTGAAGGCCAGAGTTGTGTCGACGTTGATGCATGTACTCACTGAGCCTCAAGGTGATACGGTGAACGAGACACTAGTTATACTGATGATATTGGCTAGCCATCCTGAAGGAACGGTAGTTATTGGAGCTATAAAGGTCGTACAAGTTTTAGTGGGTACTAATCGTCGAAGTAGAAGTCTTGAATATAAGTAGAGTTCGTGAGTACAAGAGTTGAAGCCCTTCTGCTGATGCTACCTGAATGTCAAGATTCCCATGAACGAACGTCGCCATCTAATTGGTTGTGTTCTTGAAGATAGGATCATTATGTGTCTCCTGAAAAAGCAAACCATATTATTAACTCAGTCTTTTGGTAAGAGTTACGGACAATAGATCCTCAAGAAATAGAGAAAATCGAACTAGAGTCATAGTGCATCTTTGTTCTGAAGACCAAAAATATCTTGATGAGTCGCAAGATATTTTGAGTTTTATTAGAAATTAAGGTTCTTTAGGTTGTCTGAAAATTCTGTTTAGTCAGATTGTAATTAAGTTAATTAGTTAACTAAGGTTAATTGAAAGTAAAATAGTTTAATTAATTTTTATTAAAAACTAAAATTAAAAATTAACTTAAATTTGACATGCAAGACTTAGCATATTACGTGAATACCACATGATACAATAGACCCAACGTGTCAAATTATATCAATACTGATGCGGCACGTAATAGGTAAAAGCAAAACAACATTCAATTTTTCGTACACTCTTAATTTATTTTGAATGACTTGTAAATTATTTTGAACGTTTTGGGACATTAAGGTTCAACTTGTATTTTGACGAAAACATTATGATCTAATTTATGCCTTTTCCCTTTATCATAACAATAAAAGAAACTCATCTTCCCACATCCTCCTCTCTCACTACCACCTTCACACCAACTTCTCACTTTTTCAAAACGGCATTCAGACCTACCTCTTCCTCTCTTGTAATTGATTTCACACTTCAACTATGCAAATTTCCCAATGATAATCCAAAATATACAACGGTCAGTTATAATCGTGGTTCTCTAATCTAAGCACGAACATGTTGAAGCCTACGAGGTCAGGTTCGAACCACCTTATAGTACTCAACAAGTAAAACTAATATCAAATTATTTATACCATAGCGAATCCTAAGTTGTGAAAGATCCACAAATTAGTACAATGTCTCAACCTTACATATAATATACCAGCATACACCTACATCACTCAATGTATCATAAGAGCAAAAACAAGACTCATCTATGTTTTTTCTTTAAAAACTAATAGCGTAAATTGCATTACTAACCAATGATTGGATCTGAATACTTATGTAAGTCTAAGAGTTACATCCTCAAAGCTTGTAAGGCATAGCTAATAAGGTTTTATAACTTGAAATCTTATAACATGCTCTTTGTCTTTAGAAACTTTATGACTAGATCTTACTCTTATTCTAAAGAAATCAAGCATTCTATATCTCCAAACTCAACTGTAGATGGTTTCCTTTTAATAGAACTACCTCCCTTATCCCGTTCCTAAGACTAGATAAAAAATCCTTTGCATTAGTATTCTTATGTTTAAAAATTCTAGAGTTTCTTTCCCTCCATAATGCATACACACAACAATTTAGGAAGAGTCTAAAAGTCTTAAGCCCCATTTCAACTTGACCCTATTTTTACATGCCCAACTAATGATGCTTGCCCAATTATCTTGTATGCAAGTTTATTGGAACTAAAACTCTACACCTATCTTAATACAATTACAAAATAGGTTCACTTGAAAAATAGATGTTTGATAAATTCTTGTTCTTACTAGCATAAATTGCAAATATTAGTGGATAAGGTACCTTTAAGTTTGTCTTTGATTTGGAATCTTTATTTTACAGCTAGTCATAATATGAAAGATGCTTTGGGATTGTAGATCTCATCCCAAACTAACTTCTACCAGGTAACGTTAAGAGAGGGAGGAGTAAGCAATTTAAGGCACTTTTTGTTTGTAAAAGTACATAAATGATCGATAGATGAAGTGATCTTGTCTTCCCTTGTAATGTTGCTCATGTAAGTTAGCATATTCACCATGGTAGTTGAGAATCCTCTCTAATGACAACTCCATGATCCATTACTTATCACCTCCCTTACTTTAGCTTCATTGAGCAAGATGAGTTTGATTTTATTAAAAAATGGTTGATTAAGTAGAGGTTTAAAGTTGTGCAAGTTATCATACTATAACGAATTGGCATTTCCCTTGTCCACTATATTTTTCATATGTTGATTCATAGTGCCTCTCAACTTTAGCATTTATTGAAGTGTCCTCGATATATTTAGTTATAGTTTGAGCTTCCAAAAACTTTCATCATTGAGAAAGTTAGATTGTATCCATCTTATCCAAAGAAAATTTTTATCAATACATATTTTTCATATCCTCTTTGACAAAAGCGTATTGTTCATAGTCTTTTTGGAGTTGATCCCATCTCCTCCTTCTTCTTTAGGAACATAAACATATTTCTATTTCACCTTTGCTTTTGTTAAGTTGTAATATTACCAAACCACAAGTTTTTTTTTTGATTTCTCAATTGCTTTGATTATACTTTAAGGAAGACTTAGGTGAGAGGTCCAATTAACATAGATATTACTTGAGATTGAAATGATCAATTGTAGCCTTCTTACATAAGAAAGAATTATATTATTCCAAATTCCTATTCATCTTTGAAAGGCATTAAATAATAGTTGGCAGTATCTATTAGTGAGCCTTGTTTTTGTTATTGGTACACTAATGTATCTAAAAGGAGGATGTATAAGTTTTAGGCCTATAATTTTTGCCAGAGTTAAGTTATTATTGGTATTTCGTCCTAACATATAAATGCAACCTTTATCATAGTTAATTTTTAAAGCAAATTGATTGCCAATTTGTTATACATTTTCAAGGAGGATTTTAATGATGTTTACATCTACACCACACAATATTATCAACAAAAGCAAGGTGATTGTGATTCAAAGAAGCACATTTGTTGTGATAAATGGATATTTCATTCTCTTTAATATTTTTATTTAGGAGTCTTGAAAGGACCTCAAATTAGATTATGAAGATATAAGGGAAAGTGTACCCCTCTTCTATTTTGATTTTGACACCCATTCACCAGAATGGTAATGCTAGAACATAAATCCATGTGATCACACTGTATGGTTCATAGAACTGATAGACCTACCTAAAGCATCAGTTATGATAAATTATTACACTTCCTTATCTATTTAAACATGCCCACCCAAAAAAACTAGTATCAAACACTGTGCTTAATATTAAGCTTTAGGTAATTAAAAAATTGGTTTGAGGCCTATTTTCCTCGTAATAGACATAGATCATGTGACTTATTAACTTTGTTTGAGATAATACAAAATTCAGGAGAGACTTTAAGATTATATGAGATTATTTAACCTTGAAGTGACATAAGTACCTAGTATCAACACCTTCGTTAAAACTATTAAAATCGAGAAAGGACTAAAATACTTCATCCTTTATGAAAATCCATGTAAATGGATAGGCAGTATACCTTCGAGGATTATAAGAAAGGGAAAGAAGGTACATCAACTTAGAAAAAGTCGAGTTATCTATAGAATACCGAAAAGGGTTTTTAAAGCATAGCCAACATGACAAGGGTGAAGAATAACATGCATTGTTCGCTAAAGAAAAGCAACTCACTAGGTTCACTAGGGAAATATGATCACCGAACATCTAAAGAAAAAGAGAAGATCAAGAGGAAGTATTGAAGTAAAGTTACCAACATTAAGCACATCCATAAATCAAAATTTGAAATTCATTAAGTGAGATCTAGTGAAACCCCCTTAACCACTGTCACTAAGGAAGACCAGGCATTGCCTAGGCATAGGTTGAGGACCCCATACCAAAGGAGAAGAGAAGGAAGACCCATACAACGAATCTTGTTTAAAGAGGCATGCCTAAAATAATCAGGTAAATTCCATACTAGACATCAAAGTCAAAGGCAATGAATGGGAAGACGAATTGTATTTGATGAAGAGAAAGTGTAAAGATTTACAACCTCATAAAGATGTGATGGTCATCAAAGAAAATTGTTGGTCCTTAGATGGCATATAGAAGGGAATGTGAATAGTGTATTCTCTATTTACCCTATATCTAAATTAATGAATGTTTATGTAAAAGTCATAGAAAATATTTAATAATAAGCACAATAATATTAAAATAAAGTGAATAAAAAGAGATAAAAACAATTTATAATAGTTGAGCTAAACGATCCTTATCCTACGTCCATTCCCCAAACTCCACTTGGGAAATCATTATCCTTTTCCTTCAATGGGTAAGAGGAATTCTCCATACAATATCTTGTTACAAGGGCAGAGGAACCTTTACAATCATCTTTACCATAAGTGAAAAGTAATCCTTTACAAATCTTGTTCAAGAGAACCCTCACAATACGTATCCCAAACAATTTTTTCAATTACAATAATTACACAACTATACAACTAAAGAAAGTTCCTCTATTTCTCACACCAATTAACAAAGGCTCTATATGTGTTATGAAATGGAAATATTATTTCTTTATCCTTAAGGCAATTAGCTCTTTAGTTTACCAAAATTTCTTTCCATAACTCAATTATGGTCTATTTATATTTAAATGCAACTTAAATAGTCATTAACACACAAATTACACTGTTAGAATGACTAATTTTTGGGCGTGTTTGGCCAATTGATTGGCTCATTAGTTAATTAAATAACAACCAACTATGGTATCAACTAGCTGGAACTCTATCTAAATAGAAAGTCCCCTCTAAATAATTTTCAAATATAGTGAACATTGCTTTGGTCAGTAAATAGTGCAAATGATGAACAATGCCTAAATAATAAATAACATTGCCTATGTATAGTGTCAAACAATACCTATTCACTTAATAAGTCACCTAAGCTTAACTTTTCAATGCTCCAAGTTCTTTCAAATATTAAAATACACCCCTTTGGTAAAAATTAGATTCAAAATTAATTTTTTGTAAAATAAGATGTTTTCTTTAAAAATCAAGACAATTTTTCTTGTAACTATGAAATGATTTATGTATTATGCCATATATGAAAATGATCATACAATAATTGAACACCTAATCAATATTTCTTGATGATGGAAAAAATATTTGGTGATATTGGATAAAGTAAATGATGTTGGGTAATCTTCCCTTACGTTAAATCAATATGTAATGCAGACTCTCCTTTAATTCAGTTTTAATGCATTATCATGTTTAATCATCATCATTCTCTCCCTCTTTTGTTAATAAAAAGTTTATACGATATACAAGAATCAAGGAGAAAATAAACAAATAAAACATTATTTATTATGATTCTCAAACTCTAATTTCAAAAATCAATCTATCCTTTTCCCTTTAGGGACATGCAACAATGGATTCTCCCTACGATATATATGTCAAATAAATATGTTTAAATGTTATCAATATAAGAGCAAGTGTATACCTTATTTTATGTACTACTAATGGTTACTTCCTTTTCTTGCTCACTTGGCTAAACAATTGATATTTTGTTACCATTAATTAGCTTATAGAAGGACTCTAGGTTATTTTTCTTTTAAAATCAATTATTGAAGATACTAGTTGTTGATAAGTTTTATGTAAAAGCTTTCGTACTGCAAGTATACATATCATAATTCATAGTATAAAAGGAATCATTCCCACGAGGATAAATTAGTCACCTAACAACTCGAATGCACTTTGTCTAAGACAATCAAAGATTGAACGAAACGAATTAAAAAATTAAATAAATAATTTAAATAAACTAATAATACTAAACAATTGAATAATTAAACTAGCAATAAGAATAAAATTAATCAATAATGGCAACTTAGGAATTATTCAATCCTTTTTTTGGTCTTCTCTTTATCTTGTAGATTCAATTATGTTTGATCTTAGATATCCTAAGGTTTTGATTATGCACTCTAGAGATCTAATCAAGTAATCTCAATTGAAATCAATAATAATATAATTGCAACCTCTTGATTCGCAAAACTACTTCTAACTATTCAATTGGATTTGAAGCAATTCTAAGGATAATTAATTCACAGTTAATTATCTTTAATTGTTTATTAATATGATATTTGCAGGTCTATTAAGTTACCAACTCTTATTGTGCACCTTAACATATGTAACTTGATTCAATCTCTCAATTTTCTAAGATTGAAAAATAAAAATAACAAGGAGCAGTAATGATTTTAGAACAAAGGTTTTGGAAGAACAAAGGTATTGGAATTTCTTACCTTTTTCTTTAGAGGAGATCGAAAAAGGCAATCCAACATCCTTGGCTAAGTCATGTATACCATTACCCAACACCTTCGCTTTTCCTTTGGGCTTTGAGCATTTTGCAAGTTGTTTGATTCTTGCAACCATGATGGAGAGTATAACCTAAAAAAATAACCAAGAAAACATAACAAAAACCCAAAAGAAAACCCAAAAATGTAGGAGAAAGAAAGTGTAGAGAAAATCTTGCAAAACCCACTCAAAAGATGTGATTTTGGGTAAGAATCACTAGATTTGGGTGGAAATAATGATAATCTAGAAAAAAGATGAAAGCAAAAAGCAAAAACAAGTGAAAATGAAGAGAGGTTTGAGAGAAAAAAAGGTGGGCTGCTACTTATAGATAGAATATGAGAAGTGGAAAAAGAGAAAAACAGTATTTAATGGGTCAGGGTTTTAGAAAGAAAAAAAAAGGCAAAATGGGGCTTGCACTATCTTACATGTGTTGAGCGATAGTGCAACCTGATTCATGAGTGGATGCATGATTGTGACAAAGAGTGCATACCCTTGCCATGCACAATCATGACTGCATGCACGATCATGACAAGCCTGGCACACTCCAAATTTGTCACGTTTGCACTATTTTCCTCATGTGTCCCTTGGAATTTGTTCCCTAACCTATAACACCTTTATAAATATGAGATTTAACAATTAATATCACTCTAAAAATAAGAAAACAACAAACCTACATGCAACAATTTATGAAAAACCTAACTAACGTAACATTAGAAACAAAATGGAATAGAAATTGAAATATAAAACCTATCTTAATTCTTGGGTTACCTCCTAAGTAACGCTCGTTTAACATCGTTAGCTTGGCGTACCCTTCACATCTACCATCAACCTGGCTCTATAATTAGTGACTTGCTTCCATCCGTTTTTTCCCATAGTGGTTGAGTAACTTGTGAATAAGCCACAAGTTATAAGATAATAAGAAGGACATAATTAATTAAATTAATAAATCCAAGTGATTTTGTTAATGCCCTTTTTCATAAAAAAACTTTCAATGAAACTCCCTGAATCTTCAATTAACTCCAACAGTTTCTCCTGTAGGAAGGTGAACTTCTCTTTGTCTTCTGTAACCACCTTTGCCCTCTCTTCTACTTCCTCGTTTTAAACAAAAACTTCCTTCTCCTCTTCAACCTCTATTTCCTCTATTTTTCTATTTTCTGTTCTTCTGTGTTCTTAAGCAATAACTTCATTCATGCCATCGATCTTGATCTTCTTTTCACTGTTAAAGGAAAATTAAAGACAACCCCAAAAAAGTCAAAAAAGGATGCATTTTTTAGAAGTTATACTTAAGCACTGTATGAGGAAAAGATTTAGGCATAAATGGATAAGGCAGTCTCAAATTAGAGAACCTTGACAAAAAAACTATATAGACATAGGGGAATTACCTTCAAACCAAAGTGAGGCAAGGAAGCATGTATGCAAATTCGTAAAATTATCCATTGATGAGGCAATCTTGAAGGAGCGTTTTGAAGCTTTAAGTGATCACATCAGGGTTGTTCAGATATGTTCCATAAAATACTATAACAAGGATTTTCTAGCCATCACTCAAGCAAGGTGTGATATATTATGTCAAAAAGTGGAATAGATGCAGAGAAATTCACGTTTTCACCACCAGCCAGCCATGAAATAATAACCCATTTCATCTTCAATACCATTTGCACACTAAAGCATAAAAATTTATATTCATTCCCACCAGCTATTAGATATCATAGGTTCATCCTTGTTGTAGTCAATTACTTCACACGATGGAATGAAACAAAATCATACCTGACCATAATAGGTGAGACAATTGAGTAATTTTTTCTGTCGCATTATAAGTAGATATGATCTAGCTCACATGGCCAATGAATAAACTATCCAGATTTAGATTTGGTGAGTCAAGCTAGAAGAGGAAATATGATAGGAAAGATGGCGATTGTGAAAAATATAAATCATCTCAAGGCATCACAAGGCATGAGATGATAACAGACCTAATAAATCATTAACTTGTTGCAATCTCAACGTGGTCCATGATGAGCCTAAATTTGTGGAGGTTCTATAATATGTTGATGTAATCCCTCATTATGGCAAAGGCACAGACCCCTTCGATGGATGAGGTTTGTAATTATCATCGGCCTATCAAAGTTAAAGTCTTTTCTTTTATATCATAATGGGGGCCTCTGATCTTGACTAGTATAATGTTCCCAAATGATGAAAAACATCTAAATAATGTTGAGTGTGACACAATTTATTGCATCATGAAGTATTGTATGAAATAAGTCTTAAACATATCTGTTTTTTATTTAAATACATTGCTCTCATTGTTCGAATTAGACATCTGTTTTTTATAGGCTTTAAGTTCTTTGTATCAAATATACGAACTTGGAGTTCTAAAGTTTGAATGGCTCCTTGGATCGTACTTAAAAGGTTGTCGAGGAGAGAGTCGATAGGACTGTTAGATCAGTAGGATAGGGATAAGCGATAATTTAATGAGATGAAAGCTCAATAGACAAGCCTCAACAATTGTTATGCTCAAATTATGCCTTCTTTAAGAGAATATCTTTTAGGCCTGAAAATATGATAGGTTAATCATTTATAGACATTCTAGTTCCATTACCACTAGCCATCAAAAAGAAAAAGTTCATCTTTGTTGTAATCAATTACTTCACACGATATATAGAAGTAGAATCTTATTGAGCATAAGAGGGAATAGAGTTGAACAATTTTCTATGAGTCACATTATTTCCAAAAATGGTATATGTTACAATGGTTTTCCTAGACACCGAACTTATACTGAAGTCACATATACTCATTTGCACAACAATTTCACTTAGGTCCGCTTAAGCAAGATTTAGCCTTCCCATGTGATCATTGATTATCAAAACCTTATTCTCAAATGCCACACGACCCTCGTAGTACTTAACTCTCACACTCTTGCAATAATATTATGTAAACAATGGATAATCAAAGGCAACAATAAACATACAAGAACTACAGTAAAAACCAAACTTTATTACTTTCCTAAAAGTATACAAAGGAATGTTCTCTCTTAACATGATTCTTCCCTCTCTATCTCTATTTCGGGGCAAGGCATAAAAAAGCTATTTATATGCATCTCTCACTTTACAATTCAAAATCTTAATTGAATTGAACTAACTGAATCATCTTTATCCTCATCATATTACATCACACTAATTAATTAGATGACACCCCTAATAACTTTATATGATAGGATTTAGATACATCACAACTAACAAGATAAGATATTATATTTAATTAGGAAAAATACATCCATATATATTAAGATGTCCACTATCTTCAAATGATCCTCCCACATGGTATGTCTTTTAGAGCTCATGTATATTTACCGCGATATTATCCGCCACATCATCCAATCTTTCCTTGATCTCTATTCATTGAAGATGAGTCATTCAACCCCAAAGTCTTTGATAAAACACTGGTCCGATCCAATACCTACCTATGTCAAGTCCACTAGTTATAGTCCATCAAGTTAAGCACAAATTAAGTCTATAAAGCTCTCAAAGGTCCCTCTCATACATATGATCCAGCTAATCTTCAACCTAAGGTCTATCTCAAGCTATCTTTTGGTCTCACACTAGAATCTTGTATCTCATCCAAGATTTTCTCAAATTTACACCAATGCATGCCAACTAATCTATAATGCTTGTTTTCCTTATCGTCATTCCGAGTGTTAAACATTGGTCAAGGCTCACCAATACCTGGACAATTCCACTATTAAGACT
Source organism: Erythroxylum ulei (assembly GCA_027564395.1). Taxonomy (NCBI): domain Eukaryota; kingdom Viridiplantae; phylum Streptophyta; class Magnoliopsida; order Malpighiales; family Erythroxylaceae; genus Erythroxylum; species Erythroxylum ulei. The sequence continues at coordinate 50,879,361 of JANITX010000212.1, read as the reverse complement.
TAGGGTTTTTATAAACTAACCCCTCCTGAAAAACTTGACACCCTCATCGAAATAATCTATGGGCACTTCTCTAAATATGGTTCCTTTAAAGACTCCTTAGTCATTGGCACATCTATCACGTATCATTTTCCCTCTCCATCAAGTTTATCTTTGCTTTTGTTCGAACACTCCTTCACAAGGCCCATTATGCCCAACATAACATAATTGTTGAGGTGGACTTCTTCTGTCAAGTCTTCAGCTCCTTCTCCTTGATCCTTTGCAGCCATAAAATTCATTTGCTCCTCATCCACTTTTTGTCTTGGGCATTTAATAGCAAAATGTATCCGTTCATAAATGAATCAAGCAATATCTTGTTGGACTTACATTAAGAAGATTCACATACATTCTCTTTGCCTTTCTCCAAGCCCTTCCGTCTCTCACCATTCTTCTTACCTTCGTCACCAATTTGAATTTGTGGTGACATTTTGAGATCCACTAAGGCATCCGCAACTACTATTGCATTTAGGAGGTTTTTCACGTTTTACCTCTAGAGCTCTATGTTTTTCTAACCTTGTAAGATGCTTATGAATTTGAACAACTTGTCTTCCTTAGACATATTCTTTATATTCAACATCAAATATGTGAATTTTCTAACACACTCCTGACAAATGCATATTTAACTATAATTACACACCCATGTTTAACATGTTTTGCTTGTTTTTCATAGTTTTGTTGTATATTTGGTACTTAATTCATTCTAAGTTTATTTATAGGTTATACTTGCATTCATAGAACAAAAGGAGAAGAATTCAAATAAAATTTTGGTATAAAACAAAGATTTAAAGCATTTTAGACTTATACAGCCATGTAAGCCTCTGTGAACTTGTAAATTCATAATTTTATGAGTTTTTAATGACCATGTATACCCCAAAAACCCTAGCTTTCACTATAAAAATACGTGAGTGAAGGAAAATTGAGAAGAGCCGAGTTTTGCAGTAGTTTTATGATGTAAGAAACCTAGAGAGGTAACAATTTTGATCAAGGGATAATGAAAACATGAAGTTAACATCAAAAGATCTAGTAGATAGCTACATCAAATTCAAACTTGCAAAAAGATTCAATAAAAGAGAAAAGGAGGTTTAGAATAATGATTCCTTTGTTTTCTAGTAGTTTTTCTTCATGTTTATCTTTGATTTTGTTTTCTATGGTTAGACACTAAACGTGTTTTATGTCTAGGTGCGATGAACCCTAGTTTAGAATAACAATATGTTTTAATCTTTTAGTTTATGTAACTATAATGATTAATTTATGGTGGTTAAATTATGTTTTTATTTTTGTTCTAATATATCTGGAATATCATTACATGATTTGATTTCATATGATTGAAATTGAGAAATCCTCTTTTATGAATAGATTCACCATAATTGTAAAGAGTTACATGCAAACCTAGAAATAGGCTGATATAAATCCTTTAGATTAGGGTCAAACCTAATAACGGAATTTATAAATTGATAATGCAAACCTAGGGGTTTTAACTAGAAAGAGTTATGTTAATCAATTGATGGATTAGTTGTTAATAGTCTCAAGAGAGATATTAACATAAGATAGGAATTTTCACAATCCAATAATCAATCATATGATTACATAATAAAAGGTTAATAATTCAAAGATTCTTTGGGGATTCATCACCTAGACGCTACTAATTGATATTGATTTTTCTTTGTATTCTACTTATCTTGAATTCATAATTGTTAATCTTAATTTAGTTTATTTGTTTAGCTTTATTTTCAATTAAAACCAAAATCTAATTCTTAGGCTAGATAATAGAAAAGGGTAAGTACTAGTAATTACCGTCTTCATGGGATCGACCGGTACTTGTCTGGTAATTTTAGTATTAGTACAAAAAAAATCAATTAAGTTTTTGACGTCATTGCTAGAGATAGTAATATTAGGAAAGCCTAGATTCTATTAATCTAACCATAATTTTTGTATTTAATTTATTTTTCCTGTATTTTATTTTATGCTTGTCCTACTCATTTAGTTATCTTTTGAACTTCTCTACTTTGACTTATTGTTAGGATTTACGATTCATCACTATAGTCACAAGTCACAATGGAAGAATGGATCAGTCAATATTCTCTTAAGAGCTAATATATGTCATTGCAATACGTAACATCACTATATTGGAAAGAGATGTTCCTTGATATGTTTTTGAAAGCTCAACTGATATTCATGTCATGTCGCAACATTTGTAGGAGTAATTATTAGAATCATGAACGTCAGGCACTAAACTATGCGTGGGAGAAACCAAACATGAAAAACTGGTCTTATAATGCACCCTATGAGAATACGTATAAATTAGAGTGGAGTTACCTTTGCACGTATGGATGGAATGACTATAATCTAACTAAATATGTACAACAACAATAGCAAGAAGAAAGTATTATAGATAAAATAATGGAATACCTTTTAAAGAGTGAAGCTAGCCAACATGAATTCGAGGAGAGATTTTCTTCACCTGAATATATTAAGCATAATACCTCATACTATCTGAGGTTACTAACGTCTTAGAGTGAAGAAGAGATGAAGGTTGATTTCATAAATGAAGTTGCATCTTAAGAAGGCAAAGAGGTAATTGAAGTTGTAGCAGACGATGATGAATAGATGACAGAGGTAGCAGAGGACGAAGAAGAGGAAGCCTCTGTCCAAGAAGAAGAGGAAGTAGAGAAGTGGAAAAAGATGATTGATTAGAAAAAGAGGAAGAACCCTTTGTCTAGGAAGAGAAAGTGGAAGAGTGGACAAAGGAGATTAAGGAAGAACTAAAGGAGGAGCCAATTGAGGAAACTATTTATGAGTCAGTGGTAGTCACCTTGAGTACGAAGGGGTCCCAATTCTTACATGACAAACTGCTTTTTTCAACTAAAGACTCAGGGAGTTTTGTTATCCTTCATTTTATTAACAGTTTTTCATTGAAAAAGGCATTAATGGAGTCATTTGGAGTTATTAATTTGATAAATTATGCCCTCATCATTATCTTGTAATAGGTAGCTTACTTATAGGCTACGAAATTGTTATGTAAAGAAACGGGTAAAAACAAGTCACTCATTATAAGCCCAAGATGATGGTAAACGTGCAGGGTGCGTCAAGCTAATGATGTTAAACAAACACTGCATGGGAGCCAACCCATGAATTAGGATAAATTTTAATTCTATTTTCATATTTCATATTTATTTTCTCTATTGTTGTTTGTATTTTCTTTTATTGTTTTTATCCCTTTTTCTTTATGTTTTGCAAGGATATTAGTATATCTTATGAAATGGGCAGTACCAAAATCATGAAAATCATAATCGAAAAATCGTATTACTCAGGGAAGTACCAAACTCCACTTTTTCACTTTTTATTTGTGCTTATAGTATGTATATTGAAGACAATGTATAATTTTAAGTTTGGGAAGGGGATTATGATTTTCTTAAATTTATTATAATCTTTGTTATTAAATTTTTTAACCGATATCCTAAATTAATAGAAATATGTCTATAAATACTTTATTTCTTTATTGATTATTGATTATTGATTTGAATTAGTATGTGAAAGGATGATAGTTAGAATGAAATTACTTTTATAAGTCATATAGTTAGTATTCATTGAAATAGGCAATTTGAATATATTAGTTACACAGTTCTAACCTTTTTTGTAAGCTTTTAAGCCTGAGCAAAAATATTCTTACATTTTAAGCTCTTTTGATTCTTTCATTTGTGTTTTCATGCATAGTTGAATGATTCTAGAACTTGCTTTTATTATAATATTGAGATCATATTTGTTAAATTAAAAGCATTGAAATAATAAAGGCAATTAGATTCAACACTTTTTAAAGCATATTTATGTGATAATTAATATACCATATTTTACCTTTAGGAGTAAACAAGTTGGCCTTAGCCTTTTTCATTGATTGTAACCCAATTATTAACCTTTATCCTTTTTTCTTTGAAGCTTTTTTATTAGTTTGAACCTTAAAGGTTATTTACATTACTTGATTGTTTGAAAATAAACAATATTTATTTAATTATGGAACCTAATGAATGCTCGATACTGTAAAAAAAGATATGTTGCGAGCTTAAAAAAAGAAAAGAAAAAAAGAGAAGAAAGTGTTTGAATGACGTTATGAAGGACCTATTTTGTGAAAGAACAAGTTTCTTGTAATCTGGTCTATTGTAAATTTCTTTCAATTTTATTAGCTACCTTTATATTATCTAAATCATACCTTGCCTAAGCTCCATTACAACCTTATAAAGACCTTTTGATTTTTGCTTTTAGTTTAATTATAAGTGATGGAAATGTGATAAGATTGCAAGCTTATAGTTACGAGTTTTGTTATGCATTTATTTGAGAGTTTGATTTTTTTTTACCATAAGCACTTGCGTGCATTGAGTGAAAATTTGGTGAGGGTGTAAAGATTTATACTTTTCATTTTAATAATATTATTGATGTGATTATTATTAATATTGACTTGTTAAGTTAGTTTAGGATAATTTGATTCTACTTGTATGTTAATTTGATTAATATGACATGATGATTTAGAATATGGATGGATAGGTTGGGATTAATAAAGAATGAATGTTGTACAATTAATTATTTAGATTATGATTTGCTTGAGGATAACCAAAAGCTTAAGTTTGGAGATGTTTGATAAATGCATATTTGACTATAATTATACACCCATATATAACATGTTTTGCTTGTTATTTCATAATTTTGTTGTATATTTAATACTTAATTCGTTCCAAGTGCATTTATAGGTTATACTTGTCTGTGAATGTGTAAAGTCATGCATTTAAAGTCATGAGTTCTTGGAGCTACATGGTCGTGTAAGTAATCATATATGTCCCAAAAACCCTAGTTTTCTCTATAAAAGGACATAAGTGGAGACAAATTGAGAAGAGTCGAGTTTTACAGTAGTTTTGAGATGTAGAAATCCTAGAGAGGCAATGATTTTGATCAAGGGACGAGGAAAATGCAAAGTTAACATCAAGAGATCCAATAGATAGCTACATCAAATTCAAACTTGCAAGAAGATTCAATAGAAGAGAAAGTGAGACTAGAATTATGATTCCTTTGTTTTCTATTAGTTTTCTTCATGCTTATTTGTGATTTTGTTTTCTATGATTAGTAACTAAACTTCATTAGTGTCTAGGTGGGATGAACCCTAGTTTGGGATAACAATATGTTTAATCTTTTATTTAGGGCAATTATATTGTTTAATTATTGTGATTCAATTATGTGTTTTATTCTTATTATGATATATCTGGAATATTAATGTAAGGTCCTAAGTTACACCCTAGTTGGAATGATACATGTCTATGAAAATAAATGTGATAGGTGTTAAAATTGTGATGTGAATTGTATGAATTTTTGGTTTAATGGATCATACTTAGTGACTTAGAATTAATTGTTACCATTAAAGAATTGAGGTTAAAATTTATATTTGGACCAGGAAAATGTCAAGTGGCAAGATAAGTTAGTACATGAAAATTTGAATGACTAAGCTTATGAATTAGTGACATTTGGCATTGTAAATTAAATGACAAATGGCATAGTTAATAAATTAACAAGTGGTGACAATAAGTGAGTGACAAATGGCCTAATATATTGGTGACATTTGGCATCTCATATATGGGACAACTGAAGAACATGTGTAGTGGCATATGTTGTTATAATTTGATGACACCTAGCATTGGATGAGATAAGTTTCTGCTTGAGTAATTTATGTTTTGCTCATTCTTCACCATCTTCATCTCTCACCACTGAAACCTCTCATTTACTCACTACTCCTGGAATTTTTGCTTCAACTTGCATCATCATCGCTTGGAATCCTTGCATGATACTGTATCAAGAAAGCTACCTTATACTACGTTCTATGTTTTTATCATCATGGTGTTAAGATCATCCTACATCTACCTTGATCTTGGAAGTGTGTTGGTTGCATGAAGGGTTGGATTACTTGGTTCTCTAAAGAACGAATTTCAAGTAAAACAAGGGAATTATAAACTTGATAGCATGTATCAATACAAGTTTTGTGATGATTGAAATGATGACAAATGAGTTCTGGAAAAGTGATCCTTGTATGGCAAATTCTATTTTGATTTTGATGCATAAAAGATCATGGATTGTGGGTTACCTAATGAATGATTTCTATATTAGAATTGGATATGAATTTGATGAGGAATTGGTGCACAGTTAAGGTATAATTGAGATATGATACATGGATTGAAGTGAAAGTGTTTGGAATGTGTGATAAAGGAGTTGAATATGGAAATTTGCAAGGAAATGGGTAGTCCACGATCGTGGCACTCATCCCACGATCGTGGGAAGATGCATTAGCTTCTGTCACGATCATGGGAATGTACCCCATGATCGTGGGCAAGGTTTCAACATGGTAATTTCTGTTTTGTGCAATTATTGAATCACATATGGATAAGACACTTTACAATGGTATTTTTGAACTTAATTAAGGTTTGAAATGAACCTAGTTTGATGTGGGATTAGTTAGTTAAAGGTTAAATCAGTTTTGGATTGTTAATTAAGGTGATAACTTAAGGAATTTAATGTTTGATATCAATGTATTTAATGTTGGAATATATGATTTGTTTAAGAAAGAATGTGTTCTTATGAACACAAATGTGTTCTAAAGGATTTTAGTAATGTGAATTGGATGCAGATATGTGTGAGTTGGAGACTTGTGTGAAAACATGTAATGTGAAATTACTTAATGTATCAATTGGTGCATTATTGCAAATGCTTATGTTTTAAGGCATGTTGAGTTTGATCAATTGTGAATAAATATGTTCAAGTTGAGCAAAATGGAATAAAGTCATATGTTTTGCAATGTATCTTTTACATGAGAATTCTGAAATGTAACATGTTTGTTTTAAAAATGCCAAGTCCTAGTTGTAGGTAAATAGGCATGCCTCGAAGGGTTTGCAGGTGCATTATTGCAAATGCTTATGTTTTAAGGCATGTTGAGTTTGATCAATTGTGAATAAATATGTTCAAGTTGAGC
>JANITX010000212.1:50767911-50783366 GCA_027564395.1 Erythroxylum ulei | reverse complement strand
AAAAATTATTGTTATTTCATATTAATTGTCATTATTATTTATTATTAAGATTTTTGAAAGCATGGTTGATGTAAACAAGAAACTAATAAAGTACACAGTACAACTGTATAATATACTAATACGGACTATTTTGTAAATTTAAAAAATTTTAGGAACTATTTTATAAATTTAAAAAATTTTCTTAAACAATATCTAATATCAACTGATACCGATATAATTTCGTTCTAGAACTCAATTCGGTACCAAACTTAATACCGTATTCATAACATTAGATTGTTTTTGATCTTCTTTCTTCTAGTGCCCTCTAATTATCTATGATAAAGGTCGAAGTTGGGGTTTCACGTCATGAGACTGACAAAATATTGAAATGATTTTAACGAGAAGAGTTGATCGGGAAGTTACAATTCTTTATGAGCCCAAATCCCAACGTCAACTCAAACTATCTATTTTAGGAGTAAATGTTGAATCCAAATAACGTCAACAAATTGAGGTCATGGTCGGTTAGAAACACAACAAATTACTAGCTTTGAATGATCCAATCCAACTACTCAAATGTCTTCACTGAAACTACTGGACCATATGTCATTAGTTACTTCTATTTAATTTAATATCTTTTTTGAAACCGAAGTCCACCAGAGAATCTCAAACTTTAGAAATTTCGTAGACAAACTTCTGCCACGTGGCGATTACCCTTTATTCCCTGCTTCTCTGGACACCGCCCTTTTTGTGTTTTTAATTTTTGTTTTTTTACCAACGCGGCGCAACACAACACGGGAACAAACTCCTTATCCCTTGATTGTTCTATTTCTATATCTACTTGCTTTTCTTCTCCTTTTCACATATTCTCCGCTTCTTCCCTCCCATAAACCACTCTCACAGTGACAGCCACGGACTCTTTACTGTTATAAATATCTCCTCACGTTTCTCGTTTTCTCTTCAACATTCCTCCAGAATACGAAATTCCCATATACATTAAATTCCTGAAAATCTGTGAGTTCTCACGATGCCTAACAATACGATTTTGGTCACCGGAGGTGCCGGTTATATTGGGAGTCATACGGTGCTTCAGCTTCTATTAGGCCGCTACTCCGTCGTCGTTGTTGATAATCTCCATAACTCCTCCGACGTCGCGCTTAAAAGAGTCAAGGAGCTCGCCGGAGACCATGGCAAAAACCTCTCTTTTCACAAGGTTAGCTACCTTTGTTACGATGCTTAACAATACCATATTCGGGCTTGTTTTAACGTTTTCTAACTATTTGCAATTAGTTTCTTGTTTCGATTTAGATCCATGAAGTAGTCTGGTAGATTTGTTGGTTTTCGTACGTTCTATTCGTGCCTGCGTTGGAACCAATAATGTGTATTAAAAATACATAATTCCTGACATGGAATTTGTGTTTATTAAATATTTTCTTACTCTTAACGTGGGAGTGGGACAGGACAGGACACCTACAGCACCATGTCATGTGTCATGTACTATTGATTGCCTGGCTTATTCTTTTGCTTGGAATTATGCTGTGAACTTCAGGTTGACCTCCGGGACAAGCCGGCGCTTGAGAAGATATTTTTGGGTACAAAGTACGAGGAGTTTTCGGTTGAATAATTGTAGCCCAAGCGTTTGACCGCATGCTCTGTAGTTTTATTTTTGACAAACAAATTTGCTGCAGATTTGATGCTGTCATCCACTTTGCCGGGTTGAAAGCAGTCGGTGAGAGTGTGGAGGAACCATTGCTCTATCATGATAACAACCTCATTGGGGCTATATCTCTGCTGGAAGTAATGAGTGTTCATGGGTGCAAGAAGGTATAGAGACTCTTTTGCGTGTCCCATTCTGTGGCTGTGGATCTGTATTTGCCTGATATTCGTAACTTTTAAATGGTTTTCAGCTTGTATTTTCATCGTCAGCAACAGTTTATGGCTGGCCTGAAAAGGTTCCATGTACGGAGGAGTTCCCCATTTCTGCTATGAATCCATATGGACGAACCAAGGTTTGTTCCTGATGCTCAATTGGTGCTTGCTAATATTCACTCTAGGCAACTAGTTAGTTTTTTGGAGCTTGAAGAGTGTTTTCGTTTGGATAGTTTAGTTTGGCTGATGTTACTTTCAATTTTACAAAAAGAAAAAAAAAAAACACTCTCTGCTTCAATACCATTCTTCGTCTAACAAGGCATATTTTCAGCTTTTCATTGAAGAGATATGCCGTGATGTTCAACGTTCAGATCCTGATTGGAAGATTATTTTGCTAAGATACTTCAATCCTATTGGTGCCCATCCCAGTGGCCATATTGGTGAGGATCCCCGTGGAATTCCAAACAATCTAATGCCATACGTACAACAAGTGGCTGTTGGCAGGCGACAGCATCTAACAGTCTTTGGAAATGACTACTCAACTAAGGATGGAACAGGGGTATGATTGGTGCTTCACTGGTCCTTTCAAATTTTGGAGATTCTCTTATGTGTGAAACTTGTAAATGTAACAACCGTCTTCATGCTTAAAGTTCTTAGTCCATTTGTTACTTTTAAGTTGGTCCGCGAATTGATCTCTGAATTTTCCTAGGTTTGGATTTTGTTTCTGTGGTGTTGTGCTAACTGATTTAGGGTTACTTTATATCTGTAATCTGTCATGAAAATACTCTTCCATGGTGTGAGGATGTTTCAGCTCAAGGTCCTCGTATCTATTGATTTTGATCTTGATGACACTTGTACTTTCAGGTACGTGATTATATTCATGTTGTTGATTTAGCTGATGGCCACACTGCTGCATTGCAAAAGCTTACTGATCCTAAGATAGGTAAATTCTTGAATCCTGATCCTTGTTTCCCAGTCTCACTCATGTAATTTGTTTTGTTCTATGATTGTTGGCTCTCTTTTTTAATGAAATCAATTCATGAATTCAAACGTTATCTATGATCCTATAATTGTGGATTCCTGGAGAATCTATTTGCATTACTTTAACATGATCTGCAATGAGTGAAGTGTTCTGACCTATACGCACTGTAAGTCTGAGTGCTAGCTTTTTCTGGTTTAACTTATCTTCTTTCATCATGATGCATATATATATTTATCAAAGCTACCTTAATCGCATCAAAATGTATATGCTGGAGATTTGGTATATTTCCTTCTGTTATATGTTGATTGGTTGGATTTATGTTACACAGGTTGTGAGGTTTACAACTTGGGAACAGGAAAAGGAACGTCAGTTTTGGAGATGGTTGCGGCATTTGAAAAGGCATCTGGAAAGGTATAATTTTGTATTTATATGTCTCAAAATGCTCATGAGAATTGTATTTATATTACTGTGGAAAATGGTTGCAACAAATTGGTAATGCTTGTTCTTGCTCCCTTAAGGTTAAGAAGGCGGGGGCATCCGTATCTTTGATCATATATTTGATTTATGCTATGAAAGAATCATGATTATCTGTTTGAAGGTTGAACAAAACACTTCTGATTTTCCTGTAACGGAAATCCATTATGGAATTGATATTGATACAAAAAAAGAAATAATTGGATTGCAGGAAATTCCTCTTCAAATTGCTGGAAGAAGAGCTGGTGATGCTGAAATAGTTTATGCATCAACAGAAAAAGCAGAGCGGGAATTGAAATGGAAGTAAGCACTTCTCAATTATGGTATTGTTCCCAATGATTTATCGTATTATTAAATGTTAATTACATGTGTTTTTCACTGGCTACAGGGCCAAGTTTGGCATCGAAGAAATGTGTAGAGATCAGTGGAATTGGGCAAGCAAGAATCCTTATGGCTATGAATCTCCTTGATCAAGACTAAGGCAGGCAGGCATTTAGCAGTGTAGGCCACCCAAGTTATGAATGTAGAAAATGCTTTGTATACCACAATCATCTAGTAGATGTTCCATTAGGAATGCTTACAGCTTAATAATGCAAATCCATTGCTTTCTCACCAGACTACAATTCTTTGCTTGTCTATGTAATTCCTTTCTCCTACCAATTACTGATTCACAGCAGCTTCATTTTGCTGTTGTTCTTAATAACAACAATTACCTTATATAAGGATCCAATTTCAAATTACTTAATTAATTAGTTAATAGTAGTCTTGGCTTAATTCAGCATTAATTAATTACTAATCCAATACACATAAAATAAATTTGATGATGAAATAAGTCCCATGTATTTAAAATTGTATGTAGAGATGACAAAAGACTTGACCCATTGATTGACTGAATCTTGAGTCTAATTTTTAGGTCCGACAAATAATAACAAAATCATATTATTTTGTCGAAAATAACGTAATTTTTTTATTTTAAAAGATAATTTAAATTTTAATAGAGCCACTTTGGGTCCAATCAGATTTGGGCTTGAACATGCTACCTCAGTCTCGGCCTTTAAAAGGGCCCTGATCCGAGACAACCCTGATCGGACTTATAGTCAACTTCGGTGGACGGATGAAATTTAAATATTAATTAATAAAACCTTTCTAAAATTCTGGTCTTCCTTCTCATTTCAAAACCCCATCGGGTTTACATTTCAACCAACACTCTCAAGTCACATCTCTTTTTTTCAAAACTTCCTCCCCCCTCTCTCTCTCTCTCTTACTGGATCTAGCTTTCTTCTTCTTCTTCTTCTTCAGGCCTCACCTATCAGATCCAGCTCATCGGAATCTGACTCTGCGATTGTTGCCACTGGTGGCGGTTATTTCTTTCCCCTTTTCATTAGATGGAGAATCTGATTTCGTTGGTTAACAAAATACAAAGAGCATGTACGGCTCTTGGCGATTACGGTGAAGCTAGCGCATTACCTACTTTATGGGATTCCTTGCCGGCGATCGCCGTCGTCGGTGGCCAGGTTACCTCCATATCCTCCTTTCTGTGCCTAGATTCCCCTTCGTGTTTTCCATTTAAAGTACAAGCTCCATTTTGGTGATCTGAGCTGGGGTGTTGCTAAGTACAGTAATTAGCAGCTTTTGCTTCGATTTCGATTTGCTGTTTTATTTAATTTATAATGGATTCAGTAACGTTTATTTAGTAATTACTTCTTGCGTTTCTAGAGGCTTTTACTTAGTCTTATGTATTCTTTTGTTATGTTTACTTATAGAGCTCTGGTAAGTCTTCCGTGTTGGAAAGCATTGTTGGGAAGGACTTTTTGCCTCGTGGATCTGGTAATTAGATTGTATTGATAATGTTTAGTCACACTTTTCTGTTTCTAGTTTTAGTTTGTTAATTAAGAGCGTGGAGTTCGATATTGTGCAGGGATTGTTACTCGGAGACCACTTGTACTGCAGCTTCATAAGCTTGATGAAGGCGCAAGGGAATATGCTGAATTCCTTCATCTTCCTAGGAAAAGATTCACTGATTTTGGTATGTTTTCTTTTGCTACTGACTGGGTTTTGGTATATGAGGAACATGCCTCTTGTATGCATAGGAAGATATATCTTTGTATTAGTTTGTATATAATGTTGTTTCACCGTATAAAATTCTGGTTCTCAAAGTTTGCTATACAATGTTGATGGTTTTATCATGTAGCTGCTGTGAGGAAGGAGATTCAAGATGAGACTGATCGAGAGACCGGCCGCACCAAACAAATTTCTAGCGTTCCAATTCATCTCAGTATATACTCGCCTAATGGTAAGAATTAGCTATTTAAATTTGTTAATTTGGGTTCAAGTTACAATTCTAAATTCACATATGGTGCTTGTACTTGTTCGCTCTTCATGCTTATCTTCTTTGAATCTTGGCAGTTGTCAACTTGACATTGATTGATCTTCCTGGACTGACAAAGGTAGCAGTGGGTAAGTTGATAAAAATGATTTGCATCTTGTTGTTGATAATCCTAGGAAGAGTAAAAAAAAAAAAAGGACTATTTGTAAACGTTAAAGCTTAAATACTTTCCTTGTATGTACTCAACAGATTTTTGTGAGATACTTGGGCCAACTTATGTATTATGTTGTTTGACTTCAAAAGTTTTGAAGTTTCCTCTGCAGTTATTATGATATTAATGTCCGATAACATCATGCACCATTTCTAAATGTACAATATGACTTATCCAATACAGAGGGTCAGCCAGACAGTATTGTGCAAGATATAGAGAATATGGTCCGCTCCTACATTGAAAAGGTACTGTACATCATTCCTGCCAATATGCGTAGGTACTAGTTTAAATTGGAGGTATTTTTCTTTGTTGTATGGAAAGCTTTGCCCAATTGGTAGGAAAATGCATCTTTGGACCATTGACTTTTGACTATTAGTATATTTCCTATATTCTACGCATGAATGGTATACACAATAACACTTCTTTTATAGTGTTTCTATAATTCCAATGTTTATTGCAAGGCTAAAATGAAAGATATATCACACTGTTTTGTTTGCTAAATCTTTTAATGTAGCCCAACTGTATAATTCTGGCAATTTCACCTGCCAATCAAGATCTTGCTACATCAGATGCAATAAAAATCTCTCGTGAAGTAGACCCTACAGGTAACCTACACGCATTTTTTTTGCTTTTACAAGCAGTTATTATTATCAACTTCAGGTAGAAAATGTCTGTGGTCAGTGCAAGCTTCTAAATCTCTTAGATTATATGGTTTTTCAATGTTACAAACCCTTTTAATACTTGTTGTCATGTTATATTTTCAGGAGAGAGAACCTTTGGAGTCTTGACAAAGATAGATCTAATGGATAAGGGCACTGATGCAGCTGATGTAAGTTGTGTTCTTTCTGGCTTTAAATCCACAAAGAACACTAATTTCTGTTGTTGTATCTCAATTCAAGACTTAATATTGCAAATGGTCTTAATTCTAATTGAATGAAGTCTCAATTACAAAATCATTCCTAAATTGTTTCCAAGTCAACCTACAAACTTTGATACATAGTAGTTGCCAAATTTTGAACTCTGAAAACTTTTATGCTCTTCCCTCATTTCTTTTCTGTCCCCCTACTTATTGAGGAGCCTTGCACGTGCTTGTTTCACTTGTTTATTGGAAGTAGTTCACGCCTTCTTTGTTATTAGCTTGTCTCATTCTCAATCTCATCTTGGGTTTGCCTAGATATTGGAAGGAAAAGCTTATCGCCTTAAGTTTCCCTGGATTGGGGTTGTTAACCGCTCACAAGCAGATATAAATAAGAATGTCGACATGATTGCTGCTCGTCGCAGAGAGCGCGAGTATTTTGCCAACACCCCAGAATACAAGCACCTTGCACACAGGATGGGCTCTGAACACTTAGCAAAGATGATGTCAAAGGTAGGCATCATTATCTCCCATGTGTATCCCCTGAACATCAAATTAAAAATTTTTACCCTGCTATAGGTGTAACTTGAGTTGATAAACTAATAGCAAGGGTAACTTTCTCAGCACTTGGAAACTGTTATCAAGTCCAGAATTCCAGGAATCCAGTCCTTAATCAACAAAACAATTTCCGAACTTGAATCTGAATTGAGTCGTCTTGGAAAGCCTATAGCTGCTGATGCTGGGGTAAGCATGCTTTATTTAAATAGTGCGTATTAACTGGAGCATGTCTTCAGGCTAGAAGACTTTTGTGTAATGAATATTAATTTTTGGCTTGATGTTTAGGGGAAGTTGTACACAATCATGGAGATTTGTCGTCTTTTCGATCAGATCTATAAGGAACATCTTGATGGCGTGTATGTATCACGTTTGGATTTTTCCTTAATTATTTAAGCTCCTTTTATTCACCTCTTTGTCATCCATCATAATAAGTTCTATTTGACATGTCTGATATCATCCACAGGCGACCTGGTGGTGACAGAATTTACAGTGTTTTTGATAACCAACTTCCAGCTGCTCTGAAAAGGTTGCAATTTGACAAGCAACTTTCAATGGATAATATTCGAAAATTGATTACTGAGGCAGATGGATATCAGCCTCATTTGATAGCTCCTGAGCAGGGATATCGCCGTCTCATTGAATCTTCCTTGGTTACAATTAGAGGTCCTGCTGAGGCTTCGGTTGATGCGGTATGGATGAAAACTGTTAACGACCCAACATTTTATTTGACACACAATTTTTTATTACATTTCAAAATCAATTGTTATTATCTTTTCTTGCATTGTCCTGCTGCTTGAAAGTTTGATTCTTAATTGCTAAGCAATTAAAAGCACATTTGTAGTTAAGAGTCAGACTAGGTGGAAACTTGGAATGTTTTATGTTTAGTCTTTCTTGATGTTACTGTTCCATATAGGTGAGCCAAAGAATCCTTGCACTTTCCTTGCTGGCTGTTAAATTGGAAGTTCTTGGATTTTCACAAAAACTTTTCTGGAATAGCAGTCTCTTTGATTTCAATGGCTGAAAGATACAGACGGAAAGAAGATTAGAAAAAGAGCTGATCTTGACAATTAGGTTACATGCATCAATAACTGCACAAGTACCTAGATGCTTTTTTTTTTTTTTCCTGCAGTCATGGATGTATGATTTAGTCTAATGCTTCTGTGAATTGGTTTGATGAAGTGTCCTATATATGAAGATGTATGTGTTAAACTCTCAGTCTTGACCTTTTTCCAATTTTATGGTTTAGTGGACTTTTTAAATTTTTAACGTTGATTTTCTAAAATGAAATGTTAGATTTTATTTCTGAATTGTAGTGGACTATGTGATGCAAAAACCTTATTATAGTTGATTTTTTCTCATTCACATTCTCAGGTTCATGGCATATTGAAGGATCTAGTTCACAAGTCCATAAGTGAGACACTGGTATGTTGTCATCTTTGCAAAATCTTTTTGCTTCTGTCACATGCTTTTTCTTGGTGCTTTGCTTGTAAATTTTAATGGAGCTCTCCGAATACAAATCTATTGAGGTTTTGGAATTATGTGTCTACTTGAAACATAATTTCCATGAAAAGTTCATTTGTAATTCCACTTGTTAGATATTTCATATTTGTAATACAAAAAGTGTGGAACTGAATTTTAGCATTTCAATTTCATGAAATTATATCACTTAATCCAATTCGTTTAAAGTGCAACATGCAAATGGTTTTCATATTGCTTATAGTTAGTAATATACCCTATATAAAGTCTAAAACATTGTTCTCTATGAGAATTGTTAAGAATATATAAGGAGATTTTGCCTTTTTAATTTGACTCTTTTAATGTTCTAAACAAAAAGGTATATAGAAATAAAATTGAATACAATATATTAAGTGGTTGATTCTGAACATGATTATTCGTTTTAAAATGAGCTTTACAATGAAAATTATCATTTGCAAATGAAATCCAAATGTATTTGGTTCCAAACATTTTTAAGTTGAAGTTTTTAATGTAGTGAGTAAAATATGTAACTGAGACTTCTGAGAGCAAGTAGGACATGCCTGATTTTGGCAAGCACTTGTTATGATATATTCTTGGCATTATTCCAAGCCCTACCTGCCTTGTTTTCTGGGTCATGAAAGCTATGTTCAAAAACGAGAATTTATGTTACCCAAATTTGACTTTGAGCGTAAAAGCTTGGAAATTATAATAATTTGAAATAGCATATCTGGAAAAGGCACTGTCTGCTTCTAGTATGACAAGTACTCTGTTTGCTGTGATGGAATCAGAAAACAGCTTTAGGCTGGTTCTCGTGATATCATAACCTACTTTGTTTTCAAGCCTTGTGGCAGTGAGACGTAACCTGTCCCTCTGTATAGAATCAAGCATATTTCTCTCTCTCGTTAATCTTGTTTCTTCATACATTTAATCTTTCCGAAGTATTTGGTGCTAGATGGACCTTTTTCCTACTATTATTATGACTGGTGGATAAGTTTTATTTGTCTTCTTTCTCAGGAGTTGAAGCAGTATCCTGCTCTCAGAGTAGAGGTTGGAAATGCGGCAATTGAATCACTTGATAGAATGAAGGAAGAAAGCAAGAAAGCAACACTTAAGCTTGTTGATATGGAGTGTAGCTACTTGACAGTGGATTTCTTCAGGAAGCTGCCTCAAGATGTTGACAAGGGTGGCAACCCAACACATTCACTTTTTGATAGATACAATGATTCATACCTTAGGCGAATTGGTAAGATTGATGGGTGTTATGGACAAATTTGCCTCCACTGGATATTTATTTGTGTCTATGTATTTAGACAACTACACAATTTCCTACTGATGTTTCATGTATGCACAGGAACGACGGTTTTGTCTTACGTCAATATGGTCTGTGCAAGCCTTCGGAACTCCATACCCAAGTCTGTTGTTTATTGTCAAGTGCGTGAAGCCAAGCGAAGTCTCCTCGATCATTTTTTCACAGAGTTGGGAAAAATGGAGGTGAGTGATGCCTTTTCTTTAGAGGTTATTAATGTTTGAATCTGTGAGGCTGCCCCAATCTTGATTCCTGAGCCCTGATAGATATAATTATTGTCTGAATGAACTTTGCAGCAAAAGTACTTATCATCTTTATTAAGTGAGGATCCAGCCGTCATGGAGCGGCGCTCTGCCCTTGCAAAGAGGCTGGAGTTATACAGGAGTGCGCAAGCAGATATTGATGCAGTTGCATGGTCCAAATAGAGTTGGAACTACATATATTATGACCCTTTCTGTACAAGTAATTTAGTTTGATGGCTGTGCTATTCCTTCATTTTGTATTGGGAAACAATTTGTTGTACTACTACGTTGGGCGATTGACTACGAGGGCATTAGTATAATATTTTTGTATTCCAACTATATATTTGCCTCCGATATCTGACATGCCAATATGATAATGAACAATTCAGACTCAAGGATGTTGGTGTTTTGAATATGAAATAAATTGATGCAATGTCCAATTCGAGAAGGACAATCTCTCCAATTACAAAGAACTTAACATGATCAACTCTGTTCTAAAACAAAAGCAACTTAGTCTATTTATAAGAAAACAACTGAAAACTGAAATCATAAGAATCGGATAATGATGTAGATGATGCTGCCACTCTTTTTAACTGCAGGCTTAACTCCACTTCTCCCTATTATTGTGCTTAAGTGGTAGATTGATCAGTAGAACCAAATAGAGAAAAGAATTGGTCAACAACTAACTGCTCTTATTTGTCACGTGGAAATTTCCTTCTCCTTGCATGTACCTGTAGAGGACGTGGGTATGCATCACACAACATGTGAATTGAAAGTTGAAAAATCGGAAGTTTCAACTTAAATTAAAACGGAGAATGCAAAAACTTAAATAATTAATCGACATATTCTTAATATTAGGGGAATAATATTTTAGTATTCAGATACAATATAACAATGAACTATTTTGTAATTTTAAAAAAATAGAGACAAATTTATAAATTTTAAAAATTATCTGAAACAGTATTGATATTGACCAGTATTGCCTTAAATCCTTGGGCCAGCTGTCTCATCTTGTAAGGTGCCTACAAACCGGCGAAGGGATTAGTCACTGGATCCGCCGGTAGATACCCTAGCCTAAGACCAAAAAAAAAATATACTATACTAAAATCCAATATGATACTAGGGCTGATATGGAAATCGCATTACTCCACATAATATATTTGCATAAAAAAAAGAATTTTAAAATCGTTGCCAACAAAATCATTAAAATGACTTTGAGACGGCCGCTATATCTTTTGTGTCAAAAATGATATTTAACCCTTGTTTTAGTATATTTTAATTATATATTTATACGAATCTCACGTAAATATATATATAAGATTTAGTTATATACGTATAAAATTTAATAAAATTGGTAAAAACTTATTACTGACAGAAGATTTGTTCCCTTTGAGACGAAGAATAAGAAAAGAACAAAAGCAAAAGAACTAAAAGACAAGGCAGAGACGCTACGTGCCGTTCCCTGTGACCCTGCCCTTTGGGACACAGAAAAGTTCATAAGTTCAGTAGGGTCCCATGTCAAGCTCTCCATTTTCTCGGTGAGAACTCACATGTCAGACTTGTGGGAAGAACATAACCTGTACTGGACGAGAAAGAGAAAGGACTTACTTTAAGTTCTTCTGACACTGCACTAGATGACAAAGAGAAAGGGCTTACTTTTAACCTCCGCTCTTCTGAACATCATCAAACCAGCTATTTTTATTCCATCAGCACCTGATCTTAGTAGACAAAAGTCTAAGAAAAGCGCAGCTATTTAGTTCCACCAACATAAATTAGTCAGGAAGCACAAAACAAGTTGCTGATAGATACATTTTTGGTACTACTTCACATTCGAGGTCATCGCCAACTCACAATCTGGTTTCCAAGGAAATAGTCTTCATCCTTTAAGCCTTTTGTTGCCTTTATAAGGTTGTAATCTGCTACCATATACGGTCAACTATTCTTCGTACAGAGTGTTATTGATGGGAGCATTAAATAAGTATGCAGCATTTAAGTGCAAAATATTATACAATAGTGAAAGAGTTATCCATAAAGGGTACAGCAAAGAACATATGATCATATTCATTTTGTGCCATGGAAAGAAATAATCCGTACAATCGTTCTTCTTAAACATACTAAGCACACGAGATTAAGAATAATTGGCCTATACTGGAACAAAAAAATTGTTGTAGGAAAAGAAAAAGGAGTTCAACTTGTTTTAAGATGCTACTTCAAGACTATATGATAAATTTCTATTTACACAAAAAGGAAAAGCCAAAAGTATTATACCACCTTACTGCAACCTCACAGAGAACTCGATCAGAGGGTCTAATGGAGGAAGCTGCATTTTACAAACTTGAACAAGAAATCATATTCGTGCCATAACTGCTTGCTTGGAGGCTTGGATCAGACATATTTGTCATCCATTTCTGAGGACCATTTAATTCCCCAGGTATATTATAGGCATAAGAAGGCCATCTTACTTCCTTTCCACAAGAGCTTGTAACACCCATTCTGTTCATCTTCTGTGTTCTCTCAAGTGCTATAAGGCTTGAAAAAGTGGAGAAGCTGTTACCAACAAATACATCAGCCCTTGAACAAACTTCATAGTCTATGGCTGATTGAATAAGATAAGGGTGTTTACTATATATATTCTCAACACCAAGTTTCTTTTTCTCAAACGGAAGCAAACCTTGACCCCAGCCATTGAGTATAGACGAGTCTTCAAGAAGACTATCAGCTACAGCGAGATAAACAACAGCAGGCTTCCTCAAACCTACAATGTTGCCCACTCTCTCCATAATTTCCTGTTTGTTACTACAAATTTGGCTAATGTTTGATCTTTGCTCTAACTTCTTGCAGTGAATCATCCAGTCTATCTCTATCCTCATGTGCACAGCTATATAAGGCACTGGCTCCAATGAAGAACTGTCCGAACCAACATTGTTTCCTGAAGATTCAGGTCTACTCATTTTTCTACCCACTTCTCTAATCTTTGACAAAACTTTATCAGCTTCTGCAGCTATATCGTGTACCAAAACTAGGCATTCAAAGACTTTGGCATAGTCCTTAACAGGCCAGTGATCGTGCCACAGAAATGGGTTCTTTCCAACTATTCTAATTACCTCATATTGATCAAACGAATCTTTGCTAAATTGTCTCAGTTGATCCAAATCTCTGTCAGGAGTCCACTTCCTCCCACTTCCCTTTGGAAGTTCATAAACTCCAGTTTGATTCCTAAGATCTGAGTAACGACCTAACTGCACAAAACCATTACAGAGAGAATTAAATCTCTCAAATTGGAACACCTTATCAAATGAAATTGGCTGCAGACGCTCTACTTCCTTGTAGAACAACGAGGCGCTTAAACTAGGCATCAAAAGTGTTCTGTTTAGCAGTCTTGCGGTAAGACAAGCTCTTGCAAAAGCTATCTTTTGATTATTAAGTCCCCATACTATCTGAGGAACCTCCAAAAACTTATCTCCTCGAACTCCATAATCTGGGCCCAATGAAAGAGAACGGCTAGCAATCAAGATCCGATTAATCCCCCCAAAGACAGAGAGAGAAGGAACTAGTAGAACCCTCAAAAACAGAGCAATAAAAAGCAACAAAAGGCATTTCCATGTTAGAGAATTCCAATTCTTGAATCTCGGATGTTTACAATTATAAGAAACATCCATCTCAGATCCAAGAGGTAATAGAATCACATAAATGCTCTGACCAGGATTCTTCTTGAAGTCCTATCAACTGGAGGACAATTTCGTTCTAAAATCATGATCAACTCCAATAAAAGCAGAGCATGGAACATGAAAATCTGCGCGACCAAGCGATGGACAACATCATTAGTAATTAACAAAAATAGAAAGAAGAGAAGAGATCTCCATGACTAAAGGCACTAACTAAAAATTTTGAGAGGGTTAGATGCAAAAGAACAGAGACTTCCACAAAAATAAAAGATGTGGAATGCATCATAAGAGGGTGACTTGTACAAAAACTCAACTCCAAAAATAAGAAGCAAATGACTCATCGACTGGAACGAAGAGGCCAAACTCAAATCACAAAGGCACATCCACCAACAATCCATAACACAAAAGGTTACCGCATGTGATACCCCATCAAAAACAGTTTTTCTTTTTCTGTCAGTCAAAAAACATATCTTTCTTAGTCACTCACTCCTTTTTTGGGAAAATAAACAACTAATAAGACAAAAACAATGAATAAAACACCAGAGAGCTGAGAAGAAGCGCCACGAAACGCTCATACAAACCAGTTGCAGAGAGGGTCACTTTCCCCGAAATTCAACAGGCAAGTGATCCAAACCAAATATTAAATGATTCAAAAATCTGAATTTTGAGCAAAACCCAGACGAGAGAAAGGAGCCAATAACAGGATCACGATACTGATGTGAACATCATGCATGTACAGATGAACCAGATGTGAAGCCTAAATTCCCGTGAAAGCGTGAACCCAAAAGCAAATAAATAATAAGTAATAACCTAACAGCTCAACCACGAAAAATACAATACATCGTAAAATACAAGTGGCTAATTAAAAACGCAAATATTTTAAATAACACCTCAGGACAACATTTTTGAAATTTTCATATTTTCCTCCTCGAAAGTCTAAACATGCTCTGACATTATAGTACAGAATAATAGAAAAATACTAATATAAGCTTTTCACTTTCTAGATATGCATGCCCCTTCCCCTATTTCTTCACTTCAATTCCCAGTCCCTAGAAATTACAAAATTATGATAGATGCATGTAAAAAAATTTGCAAGTGCCCATTTGAAAACCAATTAATTCAAATACCCGCTATTTTTTGGCACTCACTTTGTAATGATTAACATTTAATAGTTCGATGAGATGGAGCCGATACAAGATGGTATTGAGAATCGAGAATAGGAGATTTGATCCTGTTACTTAGGTACGGGGTGAATATTTAGGATAACGGGATCAAACCTCCTATTTCTGATTTTCAGTGTCATCCTATGCCCTTTCCATCTCATCCATCCAACAGTTACCTCGTGCTCAAATAACGGGATCCAATCTTCTATTATCGATTCTCAGTGTCACCCTGTGCCCTCTCTAAATCTCCTATAGATGGGATAGAGAGGGCACAGAGTGATACTGAGAATCGGGAATAGGAGATTTGATCCCGTGAGTTGAGCACGGGGTGACTGTTTTCGATTCCCAGTA
>JANITX010000212.1:50658104-50668155 GCA_027564395.1 Erythroxylum ulei | reverse complement strand
GTGCGATCATGTCACATTTAATAATGCTGAAGTGCATGTTCCTAATCTCTCATCAAATGGGCCAATTCTGACCGGTAATAGATCCCGAGACTTTGCACAATTTGATTGATCACAAATTCTGAAATTCACGATTCTAGCCCTCACAGGGTAACGGGATGTTACAAAGAAAGAATTTAATAAATCAATCAAATTAATCAAGACTATCTATCATTTATTTTATTGCATTATGTATCACTAATAGTTCTTATAGGCAATGGTTAGTTCCAAGAGGTACTAGAGTAAGTTGGCACAAATTGATTTGGTGTAAACTTCTATTGCCTAGAACTTCCTCCCTTTTATAGTTGGTAGTTAGAAAAAATGAGCACCAAGGATATGTGACAATATTTGAATATCCAAAATACTTGTGTCTTATGCCAAGAGAGGGTACAAAACTTGATCATTTATTTTATCAATATAGCTTTTCCAATTCAATTTGCTATAAAGTTAAAAGGCTTTATAAATGGTAGATTAGAGTAACACACTACTGAATCTAAGTTCTAATAGGCTTTCTAATGATAACCTATCCATGATCTTGATCAGTATGGGAACCTGTATGCATGAGTTGTGGAAGGACAAGAACAATCAAATCTTTTTAAAGAAAGAAAGGAGTGAAGTGGTGCAAGAGAGTGTCATACTAAGTACTAGGAAAAGCAGCTTCTATAAGTAAGCTCAAGGGTTTAGTGATGATATAGCTGAAGCATAGAGGATTAAGTAATATATTCTTTACATTCTCAATTAGTTGATACTGAAATAGAGAGGTAGCTAATGGTTGTATCCTAATGAGGTTGAGAGATCGGTACTAGTTTGGTATTACTTACAGTGTAGTTTGGGGGATTCCCTTTTGTAATCATATACTTGAATATCTTCATTTATTTTGAATTCATTTATCTTTTTTTAAAAATTATCTCAACATGTCCTAATTACAACTAGAGGAAATAATGAATAGTATCAAAGCACTCTAATTCTAAAAGTTTCGTAAAAAGTTTTAGTTAAGTTTCACATGCAAGCTTGCTTCCTCATTGGCCTTAGTAGCCACAATCACCTCTCTAATCTTGTGGATAGTCTTAGTTATAATTTCATACTTTTCTAATTCTTAAACTCAATGCAAAATATTATTCCTATCCCTCCATAATGCATAAATTTAGTAGATGAAGGAAGTTCTAAATAGGCTAGTGTCCTTCCCAATTCACCTAATCCAGTTGCTAGTCGATTCAATAATCACGAACCAATCTCTGGCATAAAAATTAATTTATCTTTATTCAACTATTAATCATATTTTCCTGGACTGGTAGAAAGTTTAATGTAATAACCATATTATTTGTCCAAAAATATAACTCATATCTTTAAGCTGATTAATTGAAATCTCTTTCTAATTAAATGCTATAAGTACACATTAACTTATTTTGTGAATTTCTTTGTTAGATTTGAATCCAACCTAGAACATTTGTATGTTTCTATGTTTAGGATTCCATATAAATCTTATTATTTGTGCCATGATCTAATCATACATATGATATATCAATTTCTATATATAAATTTCGAAATTGAACCAAAAATGCTTTAGCAAATTTTAATTCAAACATAAGAAATAATCTTGAATAATTTATAAGGAAATTTATGAAAAATAGTTTTTGAGTTCATCTAAATTGTATGTACCCTAATTTAGTTCATATTAATATAAAAGAACTAATAAAAATTAATATAGAATCTAGGTTAAAAGAAATAATTCTCATGGATCTTGAAATCTTGAAGTTCTTCACTTTAATAGTGATGAAAATCCCTTTCTTTTACTTAAAAATTGATCCTTTCTTGTCTTAAGATGTTTTTTTTGGGCATTTTAACCATATCCCATCGTCAAAATAGCCTCATAATCTTTATATATAAAAAGCCATAGAAATTTTGTAGCATAACGCCAATATGAGTCTAACATAGATCCATATTGGACCTATATTTCGGGTGAGTTAAATGTAAAAGAAAACGACTTTGTTTAGTGTTAAACCAAATGACATTGTTTTGGTTTACTTTAAAATGTTGATGCCAAAGCAGACACCTA
This sequence comes from Erythroxylum ulei, assembly GCA_027564395.1. Classification (NCBI taxonomy): domain Eukaryota; kingdom Viridiplantae; phylum Streptophyta; class Magnoliopsida; order Malpighiales; family Erythroxylaceae; genus Erythroxylum; species Erythroxylum ulei. The sequence continues at coordinate 50,666,063 of JANITX010000212.1, read as the reverse complement.
CGTTTACCTTGAAAATTTACTAACGAAATTTACAGACAAACAGTTTCCGTTGGTAAACTCAAAATTTTTTTATTCCACTAACAATTCCCACCTTTTTTACTGACGGGTATTTTATACCGTCACTAAAGTTCATTGGAAGTTTTTGTTGAGATGATTTCCCTCCATATTTACCGACGGATATTACTACCACCGCAAAACGAAAATTTTCCTGTCCATGTTACCGATGGAAATTGATTTTCCGTTGGTAATTTGCAATATTTTCGTTTCTTTCGATAATTTTTCATCACTAATTTTTACTTTTCTTAGTATATGAATTCTAGAGGTAGTCACAATAATACCAATTTATGTCCCAAGTGTGGTCGAATGAATTCTGGAGGTAGTAACAATAATACAAAATTATGATGGAAAGATGTATAATCATCAAGAATGACTAGATTAAGGCTTTAAGTTATAACTAGCACTTATAGCAACATTTTAACAATGAATTTATACTGTTAAACAATTCTCAATTCTTAACACAGTCATCAATTCTCAAACTAGTAGTTATATAAAAATGCATGTGTTTAATTTTATATAACATACATTACACGTATAAGCCTCAATCAACTAACACTTACATATCACATATAACACACATCTTCAGAGCATTATCTCCATTTAAAAGCCAAAGAAAAAGGCTTTTGTAGTATGTGGGGATGGGACTCTTTAAGACATAATACCTATTTCTTTGCGTGCTTGTTTATTAGAATTGCATTCGCATTAATTTAGAAAAAATTACACTTGCATGTATAAGGAAATTTGAATAGTACATAATCACTGGTCAACAACATTTTCATATCAAAGGATTCCTAAAATTGGCAATCCTGTTAGATATAGCTTCCATAACTAGAACATTTATAGTGGATCTAATAATATAGAATAAGAAATAATAATAAAACAAATTGTTAGACGAATTAGAATTTGATGTAATTCCAAAACGTAGCATGAATGGTACTATGAATGTAAATCTAAAACTAGCATGTCGATGGAATTAAAACCGTTAATTTTATTCCTAGACAAATAAGATTGAAACAAAAATGAAATCACATTCGAACTTAGCTGGAGATGGAATGAATAAAATAAAATGTTTCTTTGTCAGTGTATTTGCGGAACTCGCATCGTAATTAGGTTGGGAACAAAGTTCGGAATGCCTCTTCGGATCACTTTGCGTATCGAAGTGATATCCGTTTTCTCTCACGATGGACACAAACAGAGGAATCAATTGGTGAATCTTTTACTTTCGTTTATTCTTCAAATACTTGGAATTGTACGTTACTTTGAGGATCAAGGCCACTTATAGGATCATTATCAATATGTTATATACCTCCAAATTGTTCATCAAATCACACCATCCCCCAAGTCTGATGCTTGCCTGATCAAAACGTGAAATATATTCAGAATGAAGCAACATAGGGCAAGTTTTAGAACGGTAGCCTTGGTTCTTACAGTATTGATAATGGCGTCTGCAACCGTTATTGAAGCTCGCAACTCCAATCCTAGCGACAAACCTGACGATGGAGATACCATGCTTGGGGAGTTCGAGTTCAACCAGGGCCTGTGGCAAAGGGGTAAGGTTAAGAATATGAAGGCAACCTTAACCCTGAGAAACTTTGGTGGATGGATAGGCAAGAAAGCAACAAAATGTGAAGAAAAGTACTATACAAATTTCAGATATGTTGTGGCCATGCCATCAAAATGGTTCCAAAACAAGAAGAGGTGTAATAAATTAGTTAAAATTAAAAGGAATGAAAGGTCTGTGACCGCTGAGGTGGTGGACGAGTGCGACAGTGGCAGCGAATGCAGGAACAATAGTATCGGTGCGACAGTTGCGGTTTGGAATGCTTTGAACATAGAATGGAGGGGTTCTGCAAATGCGGCAGTCGATGTCACCTGGTCCGATGTTTGATTTTGAATGGACAAACCGTCATCCATCTAATTGAGGCTGTTGCAATAAGTTGCTAATGCCATTGTAAAGTGGCATTTGTATCCAAAGTTAATTTGTTCTGAAATAAGAATAGCTTGGACGTGTATTATCAAATTGGTAGTCATTCAAGATAAGATGTTATGCATTGTATATGAGATATTTAATTTTTTTCAAAGAAAAAAAAGGAACGAGAAGCTAAAGTAAGGCAGGACGAATGGGCTCCAAAAACGACAAATGTCGTGTCAGAGGATCACAAGTTGCAATGGACTTGTTTGCTATGACTTGCATATTATATCAACATAAATAACTCTTAAAACTACAGTTAAACTAAAATCTCACTGTTAATTTTGTGTAGGAAGGATTGGATGTAAAGAAAATTCATGTTTACTTGAGTCTTTTTTGTTTGTTCCATTTCTATTAATATTGGATTAGAGTGGAAAAGGAAGTTTGGTGCATCATCTTTTAGTTTTGATTTTCAAGGAACCTCATTTCCTATTGTGAAACGCATGTTTCTTCCAATACCAAAAATCAGAGAGCTATAGGCGTATCTGCACAAAAGCAGTCGTCAATGTCCCTTGAGATTTCTCATTCTATGGAACCAACGTCTTCTCCAAACCCATAAGTTATTAAAACTTCAAAGAAACCCAGAACTTGGAAGTCAGTAGTGTCAAAATTAGTGGAGGACTCCTCGGATGCTAAGGCTTTGGCTTACTACCCCCCTGAGTTTAATGATAACCAGATCTTTGTCATTCCTCCACCAAAGTTGGTGAAGAAAGGAGTAGCTCAGTTTCTACATGCTCTAATAAGCTTCTTCATCGGTAAGCATCCTGCATACCCAATGGTTCAAAGAGCCCTATCTAAATCCTGGTTAGCTTTTGGTTTAACAAAAACCTTAATTACTAGTTCGAACAAATTCTTGTTCAAGTTTGATTTAGAGATTGGTATAAATTCGATTCTAGAGAAGGGCCCTTGGCATATCCAAGGAAAACCCTCATTCTTACAAAAATGGAGCTTGAATGTGAGTGAACAGGAAGAGGTTAGATATGCCCCAATGTGGAGTAGGTTTCATAACATACCTTTTGAATACTGGAATAATCAGGGTTGGGCAGAAATACTAGTTCAGTAGGGCACCCTCTTCTTCCAGACAGTTAGAATGTCTAGGATTTTGTATGCCAGAATGTTTGTGGAATTAGATTTGCAGAAGAGTTGGCCTTCATCTTTCCAGTTGGCCACTTATAATAAAGAAGAAAAAATAACCTCTAAGGAAATAAAGATACAGTACGAATGGAGGCCTGAGCATCACACACAGAAGAAGGAATGGACACCTATAGGTCGCCTGTTTGAGACTAGGTTACAACAAGAGTTGGATAAGGTTAAGGTATCTCTACCAAACAGTGTAAACCAACAAATGAGGCTTGATTAGGAGCAAGTCTATAAGATGACGCAACAAAACCCTAAGGAGAGTAGACTTTCTGAAATCCTAACTGAACAAAGTAAGGAAAAAGGAATTCAATAGAATGACCAAGGCCCTGAGATGGCACTATGAAGTCCTAAGGAGAGCAGACCTTCTGGAATCCTAACTGAACAAAGTAAGGCTCAATAGAAGCAAGATGATTCAAATGGATACCTTGAGGATGCTAACCTCCCTGTTGTGAGTCAAGCAGGTAATCCCCTTTCTTCTCCTAAATCTGAATTGGTTCCAATTATTGAATCTCAGAGTCTGTGTCTTCCAGAGGGGGCAAAGGGAGTTTTTACTATTAGGAAGGGTATGAAATCTAGGAGGAAACAAAATTCGTAGGTCTTTAGTTCTGTTTTGTGTTATGGCTTTACTTTTTTGGAATGTTAGGGGTCTCAACAACTCAAAAAAAAAAAAAAAACTAGCTGTGAAATCATATCTTAAGATATTGTAGGTTTCTTTTGTATGCTTGATTGAATCTAAGATTAAGTCTCTTTCCATTTTGAATAATGTGTGCTCTTCTTTGTTTCCTAGATGACATTATTACAGTAATTTAGATTAAGCTTCAAATGCTAAGTTAGTGTTAGCTTGGAATCCGGATTGTTTCTTGTGTTCTCCTCAAATTACTAATGATCAACTAATTTACTTGGAGGTAACTCCTATGAACATTGCTTCAGCCTTTTTTGTTATGTGTGTGTATGGGTCGAATAATTTTAATCATAGGAAGTCTCTCTGGTCTGCTCTTTCAAATATCAAACTCATCGTTGGTAATCAACCTTGGATTATTACTGGGGACTTTAATGATATTCTGTTTTCTCATAAGGCTGAGCCTATTAATTCCTCAGTTATTAATGGAATGAGTGACTTTTAGAAGTGTGTTGAGGATTGTGCCTTGTATGATTTAAATTCTAGTGGTCCTAGTTTTATGTGGAACAATAAGCAATCTGGTGAACTCTTCATAGCAAGAAAGTTAGATAGAGCCCTGATCAATTTGGCTTGGAGTTCTTGGTTTCCTAGATCTTATGGAGTAATTCATAATCCTAACATCTTAGACCACTCTCCAGTAGTGATTAGGTCTTTAGCAAACATGCAGAAGAGATCTTCTCCATTTAGGTTTTCCAACTTCCTAGTCTTGTAGCCAAATTTCCTTTAGACCGTAGAATATTCTTGGACTTCTCATGTGTAACATCTCATCCTCATATTAAGGGTTAGAATCTAGATTTCAATAATGGAGAAAATAGCAACGTGAGAGTTAGAAAATTTTTCATTTTATGCTCAGCATAATGTTAGCATACATGCATGTGGATTTGCATATTTGCACATATGAAAATAATTGTACATGCACTCATTGACATTCCGAGTATAATTGAATTGTAATGGGATATGTTGAGAATTATGGTGAACGAGTTTACTGAAATGGAGTTGAAATGACTAGAATGAAAATTAAAGGGTTGGGTTTAAGTGAGTGGAAGTCATTGAGAAGTTATTGGGAATAAATAGTTAAGGGAGTTAATTTTTAATCTGAAACTTCCATTACTAAACTGTACTGATCTAGATAGATTTTGACAAAATTGTCTTCATGAGTTGTAGATCTTTCTGTTAGCTTTCCATTGATATAAAGTTTGCAAATTTTGGAGTTCTGGATCAAAAGTTATGGAGCTTTGAAGTTGAGATGTTGGTAAAGAAGATGAAGTAGAGTTGCAAAATTAAGGGAAAAGCACCGTCGTGCATAGAGTTAGCAAAATACTTTATTTTTGGATATTGGGTTTGCATCATCAAGCTTAAACACAACGGTAACTTTGAAGATTGAAAGGTGACTTACACCCTCGTGCTTTTGAGGGGTTTTCTTTTTGCTGAACAGCCTTCCTTCTTTTGACCATAACTTCTTCTCTTGACCACCAAATGACTTGGTTCTTAAACCATTGGACTCGTAAGACATTGCTCTACCTCTCCACAAAATTTATGATAATCTGAAATTAATTGAGAGAGTTAGAGTGAAAAACATGGGACGGGTCTAACAGTGTATATTCTTCAACATTTTTGTCTTTATCTCTCACCCCCATGAATTATTCTCACACCCATGACTTTTCTCACACCCATGATTTATTCTCATGGGCGTGACTCACGCACAGGCGTGAGTGTGCACTCTCACACCCGTGAGTTAATGGCAAATGGTGATGTTAAATTGTCACATCATGCTACAGTGCTCCTAAATAGTTTACTCTCGTGCAAGCTGAACCGTCTTGCTTCTTTCGACCATAACTTTTTCTATAGACATACAAATGAGATGCTTTTTGATTTAGATTAAACTAAAGAAATAGGAATACAAATCTTCTGAAGAAGTCGAATTGTGATTCAGTCTCTAAGATGTTCAAATTTTGGATGGAAGTTGTGCATAGTATACTATTTTAGACAAGAGAAGTCCAAAAATGTTTGAAGTATATCTTTCAAATCACTGAACCAAATTGAATGATCTTGGTGTCAATGGAGACATAAGACATAGGGGAATATATTTCTAGAAGAAAGTGTTACAAAATAACTTTAGTATCGGGGTCAAAAAGAACATCCAAAGTTGACCCGAAATGTTGTGTTTATGGAAAAATCTGAAAATGATTTAATGGGTTATAACTTGTGATTGCAGTGGTATTATTGATTTTTAAACTTAAGTATAAATTATAATTAAGTCTTAATGAAGGGAAGTGGATAAGTGAATAAGAAATGGACAGGAGTCCAAGCTATAAAGTTAAGATTTTTATTACCCTTGAAAGACAAGCTACTGTACTTGTCTCTATCTTTCTCGAAACTTCTTTCTCTAGAGTTCCTCCAACACAGAGTTTTTCATCAAATATTCACCAAAGTTAAATCTTGCTTTTCCCTGTTTGTCATCACTTCCACTTTCATATTTCTTTCTTCTATCATAAGAAAAACTGAACCTCCCTGACAACTTTCAAGTTGATGTAGGTGCATGAGGGATTAAGGTTACGTAATTTTGTAGATATTGGAGCTTCAAACAAGTAAGCTTGTTATGATTATGTATCTTTGTATGAAATAAAGTATGCATCTTTAGTTCACTGCTAAATGGTTAAGAACAGTGATATTCTTATTTTCTGGAAAATGAGGGAGGAGATTTAGTTTGCCGTACATGGTGATTTTCTTTGGATTTGATGACTGAAATGTTATTGGATAGAGTTAAATGAGTTTTTGGAGTTGAAAGATCATTGAAAATGTGTATGTGATGAGAGCAGAAAAATTTGGAAACATGAATATGTAATGCTCTGTTATGTTGATGTTTTTACTACTAATATACATATATATATGTAAGTTTTGGAGTGTTTTTAGAGATGATTAAAAATGAATTTAGAGTTAAGAGGTAGGTGTATGGTGATGTCTGGAAATGTGAAAGAACGATTAACGTGATAGTTAGAGGAATAAATAATGAAAATACAAAAGTTAGAAATGCAGAAAAATTGAAAGTGAAGAAGTGTAGAAAATGGGTTTTTAAATGAACCATTATTCTTTTCCTGTTTGGTTGCTCAAATTTTCAATATTTACCTTCATTCTTTGCCTCTGGTTTTTCAGCATGCCAAAAGATGAAGCTCAATTATATGCTGCCAATGAACTGTAAGCGAGCTTTTACCCTGGCGACTCTGTGTTAGTTTTATTCCATATCTGTGCAGCCCCTTCGCTTTCTCACTCAATTGAACATTTGTGATCTTTAGGGATGTCTAGTATTTCTTTTATCTTTTTCTCGTACGATGTCATACTGTTAATATTGGTGAGGCCACGTTGATTGTAGTTACAATAGAGGCTGGTTTTACCACAAGGACCATCGAGGGTGGTTTATTAGAATGCCCAACATGGAGCCACTTGTGAAAACAAACACATACGAGAGAGGGTCTTATCACTACTTCGATCCAAACACATTTGAAATTTTACGGAAGGTTTGCAGTGTATTATGCATCTTTCTTTTATATGAAATTTCGTTATTCAGAATGTCGAGCAGCCCTTGTTGATTCCTGACAATGTGGTTTGGATGATATGGATGCAGGATAATTTTGTTCTCCATTACGAGATGTTGGAAAAGAGACCAGTTCTACCTCAACATTAGTAGTTTACGATGTAAAGTTTCAGCAATGTGACTCATTCATTAAATGCAAGTCAGTTTGACCATTGATGGTTCTTGAATTTGTCAATAATTTTGGCAATTTTTTGATCAATCCTGTCGGGTTGTGAGCCATTTTCTTGTTTTAGCAATTCTTCGCTCTAAAACTAGTTAAAAACTGTAATGTTTAGTTTTTGATTCTGGCACCTCCAATTGGGAAGTACGTATTCCCGCAAATACCGACTCCGACCGGCCCAACTGAATATATGAACTATTCATGTAATCATGTTTGTGATAAAAGAATGAAATCAAAAGACTTTCTTAGTTAGATTCTCAAAATTGTCTAGAAAGGACTCTGTTTGGCCTCCAATTACGCAAGTTTATTCTAGAAGAGCAAGGCAAGGGGTAGCCGAGTAAAAGACTGTTCCTTTCGGTTAG
>JANITX010000212.1:50514406-50527229 GCA_027564395.1 Erythroxylum ulei | reverse complement strand
AGAAAATCAGACATCTCTTTAAATTTTTTCCTACAAGATGGTTATATAAAATTTCCTACAAGATAATTATCCAAGAAATAGGTAACCATAAATATAATATAATGTACTTTACATATTGTTTAGTATACTTTAAATATTATTTAGCATATATAATTTTATTATAAAATAAAATATAGTTAAAATTAACAAAAGTACTTTTTATTTTTATGTTGCCAAACAGTCTACTGTATGAAGCTGTTTTAAAAAAGCTGTTTTTTTAATTGACAGCCAAACAGTCAACTGACTCCTCAAAAAAGCTCTTCTAAAAAAAACTCTACTAACAAAAACTCTATTGATAAAAGTTCAACCAAACGGGCTTAGTCACAGAAACCCGTTTCTCTACTCAAGATCAAGAGAAAATTCTGTCCTTTCGGACCAACAAATTACAGCTTTGCCCTTCGCCTTCTCTATTTGCATCACTTCCTCCCACGCAAAAGCATCAGTAGTACATCGACCAGAAGTGCCGGATCTTCTCCGCTGCCAACGTCTGATCTGAACCTAACGCCGGACCGTTCTCTTTTTTCTCCTAAATTGGCATAATTAGCCCTTATTACTTACTAATTTTAACTTTTCGCCCTGTGAATCAAATCAATCAGTCTCAAATTGATGAAAATCATGTTGTCTTGGATTTCATAGTTCATTTTTTATTTGATTTTTGGTGCGTGTTCCGGAATGGAGGTCGATTTCCTTACTAGTGGTATATTAGAAGAAGAGAATCCTGAAATCGATGATGATCTTAATGCTGTAAGTTCCAATTAAGTTTTAACAGCTTTTGCTTTAAGATTTCCTTGATTTAAAATTTTAATACTCGGGTGCGGAGGTTTATAGATGAGTAATACTTTATGTTTTACTCGATTAAGTTTAAAATAAGCTCAAATGACCTATATAATTGCTTTGCAACTACTATTTTGTAGGCTAATTTTGATAAATTGATCGTGATTGGGCTTATGCTTCCGGTTCTTTGTTCAGTTGAATCTATTTGTTGATAGATGGGCGACATTTGCTTTATGTATGTGACATTTTATTGGCGCTCTGACTTGTGTGAAGATTGTCAATAATCAGGTGCCTTCTAGTTTTGAGGGTGGAAGATGTGGAATATGTATGGACATAGTTGTTGACCGAGGGGTTCTTGATTGTTGCCCGCACTGGTATTTGCCTTCAACCTTTGTGCAGGCTGTAATTCCTGTTTCCAGGACTCTTATTGGACGCAATTGGACGTAAAACTGTTTAATTTTTACTTAATTTCAGGTTTTGCTTTGGGTGCATCGACAACTGGGCTACAATCACAAACCTTTGTCCACTGTGTCAGAATGAGTTTCAGTTGATTACTTGTGTTCCGGTGAGCATGGATGGTTCTTGCAGTATTGCCTTTTCTTTTCATTTCCGTGGAACTTTGTTAATGAGCTTCTTTTCTGTCCCTATGTTTCCTGGAGTCATAATCCTATTTGGGTTATGTACTTCTTCTAGATACGTGTTTAAATTTGTACAGAAATTGGAATACTTTGATGGATGAAACTTGTCCTTTTGTATATGAAGGTATATGATACCGTTGGAAATAACAAGGTTGATGAGGACTTGCTTTCCAGGTTCTTCTTTTCTTATCTTTACCATTCATGTTATCACTGTCTATTTGTAATACTTGAGATGTAGACAGTCAAAAAGCTTCACAGTTTTTCGGAGTTATACATCTAAATCTTTGACATTTCGTTCTTAATTCACCTGTATTTGATATTTGTTCTTCATATATAAGAATTTTGGATTGGATTCCTGAACCTACGTATATAATTGATCCCCAATCAATTACTTATTTTAGTCTTTTCCTATACTGCAGAGATGATGATTGGTCTGTTGAAGGGAAGAACAACACTCTTTCTTTTCCATCTTATTATATTGACGAAAATGTAAAGTTTTTTGCTTCTTTTTTCCATTTATTGTAATAAATAATTTGATTTTCAGGACATCTTGAACTGGTATCCGGAATAATGGTTAACTTTAGCTTATATAAATGCACTGACCACTGACCACTTTAGCAAGTTTAACTTGAGCACATTCATTAATTATTAGAATTTTCTGGATATACGATGAGTGGTCTTATCAGAAGTCAAACTTGCTGTGGTGATATTTGTTGCCTCAATTGTTTGTTGAATTGTGGGACTTGTCAGAAAATATTGTCTTCGCTAGTGCTCATCAGAAAAATATCTGGTCCCAAGAGTTCTTAAACATTTTTACGTAGTTTTATGACCTTGAAATAATTGTTAGGGTGGGTTACAAATAATACCATTAATTTACCAAATACACTATGGCAAGATGACAATTCAACAGAGTTCAGCTTCTGTATGAACAGAACCTCAACAAGAACTGCATTTGAACCAAAAATCATTCATGGAGTCAATAATTACTGTTGTATTAAGTCAAGCTTCTTATAATTCAAGGATTTAATTCTGTTAATTTCTTATGATCAGTGATAGAAATTGTGAATCTTGTAATTTTGTAGGCAGTTATCTGCTTGGATGGAGATGGCTGCAGAATTCGTAATGGATCAGCAACAATTGATGAAGGATCCAATCTTGATACTTCAATTGCTTGCGATTCATGTGATGTATGGTATGTTCTAAATTCCTTAATCACTTAGATTATGAATTTTTGACTTTGTAAACTAGGTAGGTTTTCTGTTTTTTATTTAGCCATGCAAATTTAATTTCCACGTTCTTTCAAACTCCAAAATTCTTCCCAATTCTACTATGATATGATTTTTGGTGTTCGCTCTCTACTTCATGTTTATTTTATCTCATCTTTTACAACTATTGTTAACCTCGTATGCTCTATGTTTTTCATCAGATAATATATTCTACAAGACAATCATTCAGACTATTTCCTTTTGATTTCTCTTAGATTTGGCCACTTGTTCTCAATTGCATTTTTTAAATGGAAATACCATTCTCTTATCATCTTGACATATATGGATACAGGTATCATGCCTTTTGCGTGGGGTTTGATCCAGAAAGCACGTCTGAGGATACATGGCTATGTCCAAGGTAAAATTTGGGGAGTGGTTATCTTGCTGGGGATTATTCTCTGTACGTTCTTTACCTCAATATTACCATAATTTAGATGTATTTGCCTGAGTAATTTAGTCTTGGTTGAAAGGCTTCATAGAATTAACAAAAAAATGAAATATGTTTCAAAGTTGGCAACCTTATAGCATTCTTGGGGTGTGATCTCTATTCTTATTTTTGTCATGTGTGTCTAGTGTTGAAATCAGGTGAGGCGTATTCTGTAATTGGTTCTTGTATCAAAATCCACTTATGCTTCTAGGCTAGAAAGATTCTAGGATTGGACATAATTTCATTCCTCCAGTTGCAACCTCATGCCTCCAAGGCCTTATACAATAAATTCTAGATCTCTTTTGTCTTGTTTTACTACTTTATTTGGACTTCCGGGTGTCCTCTCACAGTTGTTTTTAAAATCTCTTTGTTGACTTTGTCATAGATGTTCCGTTGACAAGGTAGTACAGAACTCTAATGAGAGTTCAACACAGCAGACAAAGCAGCACTGCAATAAAGAACAATCTCATATTAGTTGTTTGTCTGAATCTGCTTTTCCTGGAAATGTATCTGTGTCTGTTGCTGATACTGGAGAAACAGCTGTCGTTGTCTCAATGGTTGGTGAAAATAAATTAAACCAAGAAAAATGTGATACTGTTAAGCCTAGCCTGGAAATCAGCAAGGACCAGAAGGGAGAAGCACCAACATGCCGGAGCATTAATTCTCAGTCAATAACAAATGGAGGGGGACTTGAACTGTCCTTGTCATTTAATACATCTTTTAATCAACCTTCTGTATCTTTGGTGCCTAGTGGCTCAAAGATCATTCCTGCTGGTGAAGTAAAGACACCCACTTATGCCGATGGTATTAAATGTTCTCTACAGAAGTTGGTGGACAACTCCTCTTCCGAAAATCGGGAACCTGATGGTGAATCGACTCTAGATCTTCACCTTGGTTTATCTACGGGCTGTTTTCTGTCTGGTAATTATGCAAATGCAACGTTTTAGTTTCTCTTCTTTTTCACTGATCATACTGATGATAACCTTTTAATTTTCACTTTGTGTGCTGATGCTTACACAGTTGATCCGATGAATGTTAATGGGACTGGAGAGCAAGTGTCTAGCATTGTAAATGAGGAAACTTTTTCTAAAGAGTTTTTTTCAAGAGGTGCCAAAGAGATTATTCTTCCTTTCTTCTTTTTATTTAAACTTAGTATTGGCCATCTTGGCTTTGGTAAAAATGTTTTACATGGAATTAAGTTGTGTTATCTTTGCTAAAGTGAGTTTTGCATGGACATTTCAAGTTGCTATTGTATTGCTAAATGTTTGCAGATGATAAGATTCCATCCAGTGTTAACATGGATGCTAAAAATACCATTGGAGTAAAGAGAAAGCATTTAGAAAGGTAACTATAGTTTGAGATTTCCAAAATTTAGTCCTATGAGTTTATGAATCTGTTTCCATGGGAGTGGAGCTAAAGTACTATTTGAAGAATGTAAACACTCTTCACTTGGCTTTTAGTTTTTTGCCTGCTGTGTTCTTCCTCTTCTGGTTTATTCAAGTGTGTCTAATGACTTACTCCATCGGTGTGGCCATATTATTATATCTTGGAAGTTATGTTACTGTCAAGGATGCTGTGAGGGAAATGAATATCCAGCTACTGTTTGATAACACAACTAAACAATTGTTCCAGGAGGAAGCAAGTCAGTGCATTGGCTTCTCTAAACTTCCAACTTATGATGTAATTGCTATCATGGGTCATATGCCTGCTTTAGCTGCAATTCTGTTGATCAATTAGGGTTGTAAAAGTTCCTTCTGTATCAAAAGGACAATTTAAAACTAAGAAAAACAGGAAATGCCAGGGGCAAAAGATTTCCATGCAGCCAAATCTTATACATACATGACTATGACGATAATCTTTGGATTCTATATACATAGTTGTGTCAGAAATCATTTGATTGCTCTAAATCTGAAGTCCTTGAACTTCATTAAACTTTTCATTTCATGTGTTACTTTTCAGTGATGATGTTCTCAAGGCTGTTGATGAAGAAGCCAACTTTAGGAATAAAGATGTAACTTTTACCAAGAAAAATAGATCTGATTACACGTGTCATCAGACTTCTCCAGAGGCACAATTGAACATGGTTCCTTCAGATGATTCACAAACTGAGATTATACTTCAAAAGGAACTCAAATCAAAACAATCTCCAGAAAATGATATGTCAGATATAATGAGTGTGGTTCGAGGGACAAGCCGCAGATATTCCAATGGCCTTGCACGCCTGAGTCCTGCAAAGAAATATTCAGAAGAAAAGGAGAATGTAGCTGGCTTGCGAGTGAAAAAGATTATGAGGAGAGTTACCAATGACAAGGAGTCATCCATTGAAGTTCAGAAACTTAGAGAAGAAATAAGAGAAGCTGTGCGTAACAAGTCTGCTGCAGATATTGGAGAAAACATTTTTAACCCAAAGCTTCTTGCTGCATTCCGAAATGCTGTAGCCGTTTCTCCAGCAGAACCTAGTAACAAATTGCCTCCTTTATCAATGAAAGCAAAAAGGTCAATGCTGCAGAAAGGAAAAATTCGTGAGAATCTGACAAAGAAAATATATGGAAATTCCAATGGACGGCGAAAGCGTGCTTGGGATCGGGATTGTGAGGTTGAATTCTGGAAGCATCGGTGTATGAGGGCTAGTAAGCCTGAGAAAATCACAACTTTAAAGTCAGTTCTTAGCCTTCTTAAAGTGAATTCAGATGGATCAGGCCTGAAGCAGTCAACTGAATGCCAGGCATCTGATCCTATTCTTTCCCGTCTGTATATAGCTGATACATCTGTCTTCCCAAGAAAGGATGACATTAAGCCTCTTTCAGCTCTTTCATCCACCAGTAACTCTGAACAGAATGCCGTGCAGCTGCTTTCAGTGGAGAAAGGTCAGAAGTTGTCTCTTGATGGACATACTCCAAAACTTCCCGAATCAAACCAAAGTAGATCAAAGCACTCTGCTGCTAATGTTGTTGATGGAGTGCTTAAGGATAAAGTTCTAAGTTTAAAGGATAAGGCTTCTTTATCTGAAGCACATTCTAATAGGGGACTAGAGGGGTTAACAACAGCTTCGTTAGGCAGTTCTGAAGCTAAGGTGCAGAAGGAAGTAGATGTTCAATCTGAAGATAAAAAGATTGATAAAAGAAAGTGGGCCTTGGAGGTGCTTGCTAGAAAAAAGGCGCTTGCAGTTAATGATGCAAAACATGACATAGATGAAGAGAATGCAGCACTTAAAGGAAAATATCCTTTATTGGTATGTATTTTTGCTTCACAAATTGTATTCCAGTCAGCTGTCAGAGACAAGACATTTTGACAGATTGATACTCAGTTATCTTTCCCTTGGTTTTTTGTTCATATTGTTTGAGCAGGCTCAACTGCCGGCAGACATGAGACCTGTGTTGGCACCTAGTTGGCATAATAAGATACCTGTATCAGTTAGGCAGGTGAGCAGCTAATTCTATGTTAGCTTTTGTACAGGGATGGGTCTTCCCACTGTTATTACCCCTGATGGTTTGAAGTTCTTTTAATCAAAAGACTTACAAATAGGCTCACCTTTATATGATCATGTGGATATGTCACAAAACTTTTGACTTCTACTGCTTGATTTACTAGTTGCTTTAACTTGGAAATACTGAAGCAAAATACTCAAAGCGCTTGACCGTATCTGGTTGTGGTTAATTGGGCTCTCAGTCCGTCAAATGCTAGATCCAAAAATTATACTTGTTGATTGTTAATGGAGCTGAACTTGAATAAAATTCTACTTGTTCATTTGCCTATTTAATATTTACCACTTAAATGTGAACCTCTCTCAACAGTTTCATTTGTTATTTACTTTTTGTTATTATAGTTGGCAATGTGGTTGTCCTTCAGTTAATTCCTATTAATGGTTATACAGACACAACTTCATCGCTTGACCGACCACTTCTTGAGGAAATTAGATTTGCCTGAGATTCGCAGAACAGCAGAAACAGAGTTAGCTGTTGCTGATGCAATCAATATTGAGAAAGAGGTTGCCGATAAGTCTAACAGTAAACCAGTATACCTAAACCTTTGCTCACAGGAAATAGCACATTATTCGAATAATAACAAGCCTATTAGAGCAACAGAATCAAATTCTTCACCGGTATCTGTTGCCCTCAATGACGGATTAGAACAGATTAGTGATGAACCTCCAACTGGTCCTGCAGCTGTGGAACCTCCAACTGATCCTGCAGTTGTAGAAGCATTAAGAAATGCTGGACTTTTATCTGAATCTCCTCCAAACAGTCCACATATTGAAACAGGCACTTTCAAAGATGGACCTGATAATATACTTGAAATGGAATCTTTTCCGGAGGTGGATATATATGGTGATTTTGAATATACTTTGGAAGATGAAGACTATATAGGTGCCACTATGAATGTCTCCAAGCTAGCATCAGAAGACTGTGAGTCAAGAATGAAAGTAGTCCTCTCTACTCTTAAGTGTGAAAGTTTGAATCATAGTACAGGTTTTGATCATATGGGATCAGGGAACAATGAAACCAAGGATCCATCATCCCTTCAAAATAGTAAGTTCAGCACATCCCTCACTAGCTCAACTGTGGAGAGCAGTTCTCTCAGATCACGTGTACCTTCTGAGTCCTGGCCTCATGAAGAAGATGAAGATCCCTCTCCTGAAGAATTTGAAGAATTATATGGTCCAGATTCAGAACCATTGATAGATAAATTTCCAGAAGTGTCAAGAAGGCTATATAGATTTGCCGACACTAAAGCTGCACAGGTTAATAAAATTCCCTTGGAAAATGCAATAAAATTTTCAGGCCAATCTAAGAGTACAAACGTTAATGTTGTTTGTCTCAACTCTTCTGGCGGAGAGAGTTTACTGAAACATTCTCAAATGAGTGATCATGTCTCTCGGGCAGATAAACCTGTTCCTGACAAACAATGTGACAACATCAATTCTGTCTCAAAGAAGGTCTCTAGTCTTTTCATGATCGTAACTTTTCTACTTTCCTATTGGAGATGTGTTGCAGTGTATCCCTATGTAACTCACGTTCATAGATGACAATTCTTCTGAAAACTGATATTTTTGAACTATGTTTTTCTCAAACTTCTGTGTTGACTGGTGGCACTTATTCTGTTCAGGTTGAAGCTTACATTAAAGAGCACATAAGGCCACTCTGCAAGAGTGGCATAGTCACTGCGGAGCAGTACAGATGGGCTGTTGCAAAAACTTCTGATAAAGTTATGAAATACCACTTGAACGCCAAGAATGCAAATTTCCTGATCAAGGAAGGTGAGAGAGTGAAAAAACTTGCTGAGCAATATGTTGAAGCAGCACAGTGGAAGGAAAAAGAGTGAATATATCACTAATTAATCATCCTCAAATTCTTGGGAGCTGTTCATTTCCTTCATTGTTGAAGACGTTTAATCCTTGTCTTTTTGCTGTTCAATTGGAATTCTTTCTTGGATGGCCATGGGATTGAACAAAACCATTTTGGATGCTCCGTCAAAAATGTGTAATTAGATAAAAATATGCCGTGACATTTGAACCAAAAATTGACACCTTTCTGTGGCATCAATCTATGGTACTAACAATTGCCTCACAGTGTGTGTGCCTTTACTGTTGTGTGAGCAGAGAATGCTAAGAGGAATCTTAGCAGGCTAAGTACAACAGATTCAACGGAATTGGAATTTAAATGTTACATGGAAATTTGATTTTCCTCCACCCTATAGTGGCTCCTTAACCTCAAACCAGAAGCAAACCTGTAAAGCCAGGTAGAAAAGGCAGCAACGTTTGCAGAATTATTGGCACTAGCAGTTCATAGTCGAAGAGAAAATAGACTTGGTGATGTTTACCCAGCTAAGATCCTGACAGCGTGGAGGAACAGTCCACGATGAACTAACTAAAATTCTTGTGTTGAAGCATTATGGTCCTGTTTTAGTGTTGACAAGGTATGCATTTATACAAGGTTGGTATACTGCAGTTTCATGTATTAGGTTATGTGTAATCCTGGTGCATTTGTTATGAAGCATGGTTGCCACTTCAAATGTAAAGTTTATGGTGGACTACAACGCAGCTTGGCGCTAACTTATTCTGAAGCTGTGGTTCGCACACTTGTTGAGTGGTTTATTCTGATCATATTCTGATAATATAATTGATAGATTATTATGTGACGATTCTGATCATATACTTAACATTATTATGTGATATCAATAGTTTATTAGCATTTGTAGCTTTTCCCGTTATATATATATAAAGTAACCACAAAGTTCATGTCTCAGTTGCTCTGCGTATATTTGTTTGCGGCAACCAACATACACATATTTTTTTTTGGTAAATTACCAACATACATATATTGGGTTATATTTGATTGCTAAATGGCCTGTTTGTTCTAAATCTTCAAATAATTGCATTCATTAAAATCTATCTTATTTTATTTTATAAAAAATAAATGAATTAGCTGTAACAACCATTGCTTTGAGGTTGATAGGTTGCACAATTTGTTGCTATCATTTTTGTTTAACCCTAATTGCAATTAAGGTCAGTAATTCTTTTGTTTGCTTTTACGTAGTCTCTCTTTTATGAACAGTGTCATTCTCCTAACTTGACTTCTGACTTCCCCTTTGTCATTTCACCAATTATTTATACCGTCCTATTGTCTCTCGCTTTAACTTTTTCCGAAAAGATGATGTCTGAACTCTGAACAACGTTGTTGCATGTCATAAAGATACCGCCAACTTACATCGGTGGTGTATTTCACAGGGATGGCAACAGGCATGTCAGCCTGTCAATTGTTTAAAAATAATTATTTTAAAATTAAAAGTGTAAGTCAAAGTTTTTTTAAAAATTAGGTTTGGGTTCTTGTTACTCAAGCTCATATTTGTCCTATGGATACAATTATTGAAAATACTTGAATTTAAGCCCATAGATCGCTCATTGCCATCCCTAGTGTTTCGACAAACATTATACCAACACTTGGAAAATTAGCTCTCTCTTGGTCTTTTCCTTCCCTAACCCGAATTCTACCTCCCCCTTATATAGTAATTGTTTTTCTTGCCCAACACTCAATACAGAGCTGATCCTTACCATTTCTAGTATGGGATCAGTCCATTGTCCATCAATCTATAATCTTTCTGTTGGAAAATTAGGACTTGATCCTATCTCGACCGTAATGGAATAAGTATGAAAATTTTTCGTCTTTTGATTTCCTAAAAACAAAGATCATTTCAATTCTATGAAATAATTAATGCATAAATCATAATAAAGTATGAATCTTAATTTATATCTTATTTCAAAGTTTGATAATATTTTATCGTATCTCTCAAACCGTTTTCGAAACTTACTCATTCAACCACCGTATCCACATAAGTGTTTAACCTTTAACAGTAACCATAAAACAGGTTGAGAAAACTCTGTGACTTTCACAAAGAGGATTAAGCAATAAGTACGAGCTTCATTAAAGCTTGAGTCTTTATAATAGGTTTTGACATTTTATTTATTTATAATTCTAATTATAAGTTTAATTCAAATTATAATTTAATTTCAATTAAATAAATAAAAATATCAGTTATGCTCAAATAAGTTCTAATATCTCATATTGATCATTATTTATTAAATAGGTCAAATTTATTATAAAGTTTCTCAAACCTTATAATCAAATTAAACTCGATTAAAATATCTTTACTTTTTTCAACCTGTTCTTTATGCAAGACCCATTAGGATTAGATAAGTTAAACTCCTTTATTATATCTTTAATTCTCTAATTAAATAATTTATATTCATAGATCAAGATTAACGTCTAGTAACACATTATGACCACCTATATATTTAGGAATGTCAAAATGATTTTGAGTAACCTTTTTGTGCATGATTTTTTTTATATAATTCAATATTTTCATCATACAATGTTCACGCTAGACATAAAGTGTGAAATCTACTATGTTTTAAGTCCAATCATATTAGTTCTCAACCATTTGCTATTGATTCAATTAATGATATTTGTAAACTATTTACAAAATGTCATTCTACCTTGGCGATGGATTTCCCGAATCAATACTAATCGAGAACATCAGAATATTCTCCCTAATTACTTTAGAGTGATGAATCCTATCTTGATCACTCAACTATCTCTGATAATTCATGCTACATCCAATGACTATCGATTGAACTACCTATGATTAGAATAAGTCATAAATAGTACAATCCATATATAAGATAACTTTGGAGATCTCAAGTTAAATGATCATTTATACAATCATCATAATAATTTTTTTTATAGAAATACAAGTAATATTTCAAATGGATTTCTCATAAAGGGTCATTTCTGTAACATCCCACTACCATAAGGCATATGCCCAAACATCTAGAGGACATTCAAGAACATACTTTATGGGAATGACATGTTAAAGCAATTACATCAACTTATATGACATCATATAGAACATAAGCATTTTCAAAGATTAAAACTCCTCTTTTTTCTACTCATTAGATTAAGAAACTTCCTTCATCAATGTTGTAGTTAACTTCTTGAACTTCAATTTAGCCTCAAGAACCACCCCAAAATTCCCAACCATTTTCCCA
This sequence comes from Erythroxylum ulei, assembly GCA_027564395.1. Classification (NCBI taxonomy): domain Eukaryota; kingdom Viridiplantae; phylum Streptophyta; class Magnoliopsida; order Malpighiales; family Erythroxylaceae; genus Erythroxylum; species Erythroxylum ulei. Next base: position 50,515,541 of record JANITX010000212.1, on the reverse strand, counting down.
TAAATGTACTTTGAAATCGTCTAATTGTTGAGCCCGCAGTTTTAACACTTTCCTAATTTAGAACCAATCTATCAAGAAAATTCATAACCTTTTTTCTAGACATCAGATTGCCACGATTCCTCACCAAAGTTGTATTTCACATCTTGAACTTGAATTGGATGTCCAAGTTCATCCCATTTGAACCAGTTAATCATCCAAAACATGAGTTAGAAATCGACTGTTTTGTTTTCACCTGATAAGACTAAAACTGTCCAATTTTCAAATCACCACCACCAATTTTGGCCACCACCAGACTCCATAGGCCATCAGTTGGTATCAAAGCCAGGTATTTGACGAACTAGGACATTGGGATTGAAGGTGTTCTATTAACGTTTCAATTTTTGTTCAGAATCCGTGAGTTCATCTGATTTGATCGGTTCCTTTACCTTCAGTTCAAATTTTTTGTAGCTGTTTTTTTCTGGGATATATTACATATCTTGAACTAGTTGTGACTCCATTTTCAAGTCATTCTGATGTGGTTTGATTGGAGAAATTAATTTCACAAATCTGCCCAGTTTTCTTGTGTTGTGTTCTATCTGGTTTGTGAAAAGTGAACTGTTTTGATTCATCTGAATGGGTTAGCCATGAAATTTCTCTTTGAAACTTTCCAGGATTTTATTTGGATATCTTTTGAACATTTCTACAAATTTTGAAGTCAATCCAAGGTTGTTTGCTATAAGAAACGGAATTTTCATTTCTGTCCAGTTTTCCTGTACTTTGTCAAATTGTTTGTGTCAATTTTAACAGGTTCCCTTTGGAATTTTTGGAAGATATTTTACAGGTTTAAACATTGATGTGTTGTAAGTCTCTCTGCAAAATTTGAGTTCATGTAGAGGCCGTTTGTTAGGGAAACAAATTTTTCTCATAAATTGCTGCAAATCATATTCTACTGTGGAATTGAACAAAGGAGGCTGTAACATCCCACCCCCGACGGGAAGGGTAAAATAATAAATTGGCTAGGGGTGTGAGTGATTGGGACTAATTGGAAAGTTTCCTGCATACTGGTAGTGGTGAATAGTGAATTTTTGCACATGAAAAATAACTGTACATGCATTCATGATTATTTCCCGGTATTGGGCCTAAATGGAATTTTATT
>JANITX010000212.1:50411325-50424052 GCA_027564395.1 Erythroxylum ulei | reverse complement strand
TGCATATGTTACATATGACGAGAATGAACCTTTGAACGATCCAAATAATGAATATGTTGAAATTTCATCTGGAGAGGATGGGGAGAGTGAAAGATCTGAAGAGAAGCCAGAGTTTGATTCTAATTCTTCAAAAAAAGAAGATGGTGATGATTTTGATTTACAATTAAGTGATCATGATAACGATTAATTTATGTTTATAATAAAATATTATATAAAATAATTTATTATTGCATCAACAATATATTGTTATATATTGAATTTATATTGTTCTATTACTAGAATATTTAATAAAATGTGAATTTTAGGTTAAAAATATGCCACAAAAGAGAAAACAGGATATGATGCGACCAAGAATCAAGTTACCACAATTTCCAAGTGAAGCATCATCTTTTGTAGATGCTACAAAATCTAGACATCCACCTACTACATATCCAGATGAGGCATCACTTCGCGACATGCAATCCTTATAGAGTCACGTTTTGTACCTGATGCTACATCATCCTGCCCTACAACACCATCCACCTTTTCTCTTTCATCCACCACCCCTACATCGATAGAGATATCAGGGGTAAACATTGCGGATGAAGGAGGTGACCTCTAGCCTGGAGCTAAGGGAGTTAGTGGAAGATCTTACATCATAATTGTCAACAATTTGTTAGTGAAAATACATGAAACACTATAGGTTTTAATTTGAAAATGATCTAAAATTGCTTTTATATTAGGTTGGTTCCATCTATGACATCCAAGTTCAAGGAGAAGATTAATGTTGACGGCTATATATGGAAGAATATCTCTCAAGCGACAAAGGATTTTTATTTTCAAGAGTTTGAGATACAAAAATATATTCTGTTCTATTTTTTATCTAATTAATTTAATACATTAATTAAATAAATATTGTAGTTTATAAGTACTTATGGCATGTTTTTTCTTTTTTTAAGAAAGAAGTTTTAGGACTACAAATTTGACGCGGCTATTTATAAAGTATGGGAGAGGCAAGCTCGTATGTTATAGAGACTTTCTTGGTACAATATGCAAGACTAGTGTACGACTCCCTTAAATATTTGAAGAAATATGGAGTCGTTGGCAATAATATTGGACATCACCCGAGGTAATGTCCATTTAAAAGCGTAAATCTACAAACAAACATGGAGGATCGGAGGGAGAGAGTCTTCCTGTACACACTAAAGGATCTATTACCTACCAGGAGCATATAGAATAACTTGTAAGTATCTACCCTTCACACTTATATTCTGATTTTTTTTACTTTAATGTATGAAATTTGATTTCAATTTAATATGATGTGTGAATTTTGGAATGAAAATATATGTTTATTATGGATAATGATAATGTTATAAATGTTTGGTGCCATATATGGCTATATTTTTTAGTTACTTTCTTAATAGGGCGTAAATATCATAAAAATATAGGAAACTCTACCAAAAAAATTTTAAATTATAGTTCACTTATAACATTTTATTCTAATGTAGGGGGCAGGAAGCTTACACTCCATCAACTATTTTTGCATACCCACACTAAGAAGCATGATGTAGAGAACTTAATGTATGTGAAATTTATGCTTTAATACTAATTCTTAATAATTACCACTTATTAACATAAACATTGGCTCCTGATAGGACCAAATATAAGAAAGCATTCAACAACAGTCTCAGCACTCTGAAACTGTTGATGAGAGTTAGACATATCTTGATGCAGTGGGTGGTAGAGACCGTCATAGAAGGATCTTCGACTTAGGTTTATTTGCGAACGCATGCTATTTACAATCCTTCACATCTAGTACAGCTACATCTAGTAAGCGATTTGCATCCAATAAGAGATTAGTTCAGCTTGAGAGCACAGTACAGGCGCTGGCAACTGAGTTGCAACAGTCGATAGAGTACATAGCCCGGCTCCGTAATGAGATGGATAAGTTGAAGGGGAGGGGCAACACCTCATTGCAGCAGTCAAAACATCTGCATTCACCAACTGCATAGCTTAGTTGTACATACTCTCAAGTCATTTTATATGAATTTGATACTTATTGTTTTAGATAATAATTTTTTATCAATTAAGATAATTATTACTTTATAATATCAATCAACTCACTATTTAGAAAAATTAAATGTAGAAAAATATCAAAATATTATCAACATATAACTGTAGAAATTAATTATCAATCATAAGATTATCAATTAAAATTAAATATACAAATTAAATTTAGGAAAAAAAACAAATTTACCTATGGAATAACTATATTTGTTGTAAATTTAGTAGTAAACTTACTATCGGTAAATCCGTCAATAAATTTACCTACGGAACACAATTTACCGTCGCTACATTTTTTGAGAGATTTCTAAAAGTTTGACCATCACTAAATTTACCGACAGACATACAAAATTTGTCGCTAAATTTATCGACAGATTATCGTCGCTACATTTTTTGACAGATTTTGAAAACTTCGATTGTTGCTAAATTTACCGATGGACATACAAAATTTGTCGTTAAAGTTACCGTCACTAAATATGGCAACATAATAGAAAATTTTCGTCAGTAAATTAGTGACAAAATATTTCTATTCCATCGCTAAATATTACCTACAGTCGTTTCTCTGACGATTCATTCCATCAGTAATTTTTGTCACCAACTTCGTTTGCCGATGGAAAACCTACTCATGCTGTCAGTAATTTTTTTCACTAATCCCCTTTTTTCTTGTAGTGATAATTATAATTAAAAAGAATAATTGTATGACATTTTTTTGCCTATATGTGAAATGATAGAGATCATATATATTTATAGTTCAAGCTTATCAATTGTCACAACCCTAACCTTAGATCGCAATCGACGCTAAAGGAGCAGTAAACTCAAGATTTACTAGAGCCTTCACAAGCCTAAAATGACGTTAAATCCCTATATCCATAATAAAAATGAGATTTCAAAATGATCAAACTCATACTTATAACAATCAAATAGTTTTAACAATATCCAATCCTCAATGTGCTACAACGTTAAGTTAGTTAATATAAGGAAAATCCAACATATACAAGCCTACTATGGCTCTAGAGTCAAAGGTCACCAACAAACATACATTGAATGAATAAAGAGGAAGAACACCAATGAAGTTCCTTATTAAAAGAGACCTGAAAAGATCCTGAAAAAATAGTTTAGGGTAGTCAGACTTCGTTAAGGGAATTAATACTATGGTTATATTATGCACTCCTGAGGGTTTTAAATGATACATATATGTATATATTTATAATGTATTATATCCATAAATGCAATTTCCCAACATAGTAATTTTGTTCATAAACATGCGTGCATTTCCTATGTCAATATTATGTCACATAATCATCACAATCACAAATCACAAATAATAGGGGAGGACTAATGAAGGACCCTATGGCATGCCCCTTATCCATAGACTATATATGTAGTGCCCCCTTACCGTAGGATACATACCGGGATGCCTGGAGAACATTCTAGTACATAACCTACGATAACGACACACTTGGATCAATCACTACATTCACTTAACATGGCATCATCTATCTTTATTCTCTTATAAACATCATAAGAAAAGTTACAATATTTTAAAACCAAATTTTCTCATTTCATTTCATAAAACCAAACGTTATACAATGTATCTTTCAAACATCCATACTTATACAACATCATAGCCTAATACAAAAATGCTACATGAAAGAGGAAATACACAAAATCTATCTAATCTGTCCAAACCTAGCTGACCGAACTTTGAGTCATTTCTTCTTTTTCCCAAAAATACAAGTCTACACTGCTTGTAGCATCCCTTAGTAGCTAAAGTCATCTCTCGGTCCTGAAAAATCAACGTTGCAATTTTAGTAAGTTTTGCGAACTCAATGAGGTAACCATCATCGATGGTTGACTCAATTGATGCATCACATCAATACATGTAACATATTATTCACATCTTTGCATATTCATAAAATATCACATTTCACTTTCAGAACAATCATCATAATCATTTCAATTAGGTAAAGTACACATATCAAGTATAAATGTAATGTATATGAGACTCAGTTTCATTTATTATGTCGTTGTGACCGAATGCCTTTTTACTAGCTCATATCCCTTAGTGGATACCGAGCTGTGTCAAATTATATCCCATATCCCTTAGTGGATACCGAGCTGTGTCAAATTATGTTCCATATCCATTAGTGGATACCGGGCACATTCATAACTGAGCCTGAGGCTCTTTTCACATTCGGAGCTTTAAGCTCTTTTTCACTGGCGACTCCGGTCATAACTTCCTTTATCTTACATGCATTCATGTACTGAAATGCTTCACATATCATTATCTCAATCAATCACATGCTTGCACATTCACATTCAGATCACAATTTTCATTAGACCCAAGGTCCAGCATTTAACATCATTATTGAGTAACATTTATTCCGTCACATTCACATACAAATAGCACTTCAATAACTCATTTATATATCACAATCATCGGACCTTCATTGTCCGAAATCATCACAATCCATCACAATCATCTTATCATTCAAAACACAATTTAAAGCAAACAGTAATTGAGAGAAACCGTCTTGGTTACTCACAGATTGCTCCCGAAGCTATTGCCTCGAAATTCTAGCAACGTCTGGATGTTGACATTCCAATTGCTCCTCTATATCAAGAAATATACACATATCATACTTTTGCATTATTATAAATGTTTGTTAATGCACGTGTATGTATATGAAATATGCATAATGCATTTCATGACAATCCTGAGTATTTCTCCATTATTCTTATCACAAAATTAATCTAATATCAAAACTCACTTAATTATCATGTGTACGTAGGGTTTATACCTCAAATAAACACTTTGAATCTAATTTCATAACCCAATGAATCATTTCAGATTTTTCCAAAGTCTGACTTTCAGGTCTACTGTTTTTGATCATTTACACAATGCAAATGAAGTAATTTGGCAATACTTTCTTTTAGAAAATTGTTCTCCTATCTCTTAAGTTTCTAATGACACTATGATCATTCAATTAAGTTCAGTAATCTGAAAGTTATACCCCAAATATTTTCGGACTGTTCTTATACTGGAACAATGCCCTGTACTCAATTTCCATCCAGAAATTGAAATTCTTAGAGAATGAATTAAAATTTGATTTCTTCAAACAATTTGTAGTCCTATGTCTCTAGTTGATGCCAAATAAAAAATAATTCTATTTGGATAACAGCAGAATGAGATATTGTCAAAATACCGAAGCATGTTTAAGCTGTGTAGGAAAGTTAGCTGCGACGATCTTTTCCCAAGAGTAAATCCTGCAAGTTGGTCGCGACGAACTTTCACAAAAGCATAATCATGACTCATCTTCCAATTTTCCAGATTCTAACTCTTTAGTTACTACATTCACTACCTTAATCTTGTCTATCATTTCTAATTCAATTTCTCCTCATTTTCCCATCATTCTAATTCCATTTTAACTCAATATCATCCATAAACAAATTATAGTCCATGATTGATCATGAACACAAATAACAGAACATACACATATATAAACATTCATCATCAACTTACTACATATATACAACTTCATTTTCACTTTCATTTACTTCCAACTATCACCTTAATTCTTCCCATTTCAAGATATCACATTACTCATTCACGTTTTTAGCATGTGCCCATCCCCATTTTATGATCATTTAACCTCTAACTATCATCAAACATGCATCATTCATCAAAGCCACGAAGAGTAATAAGTTACTTACTTGATTTACCCAAAGCTTCTTCAAGAATCTCCAAGAACCCTAGCTCTTTCAACATCCACAAAATCTACTTTCAAGGTGAAATGGGTTTGGTCTTTTAGCAAAAAGAAGGAGAAGACAATGAATCTTGAGGAAACAAAGTGAAGGAGTTGGATAAAAATCAACATGGTGAGGTGAGAGTGAGTTTCGTGAGTGAAGGAGAGAAAAAAATGAAAGGAAATTGAAAAAGATGAAGAAGAGAAGCATGTATTATGAATGGCAAATGAAAGACCATGAAATGGTCTTTAATTTAGGAAACATTCGTGAGTGGGTGCCACTTGCCACCTTTTTGTTGTCACCAATTGGTTCTTTTAAAAAGCTAGTCCTTTTGTCTCCAATTTTTACTCCAATTGTCCCCTAATTTTCAATGACATAAGTCATTAAATCTTAATGTCACATATTAAAATTTCTACTTCCATTTGACATGTATTTCTATCACTATTCATCAATTGTTTTGCCACTTAGCATTTTTCCTAGTCCAAAAATACCCTTAAATTTTAGAAGATTCCTAAATTTTGTCAAAAATTATAATTCACTACTTATACACTCCAACTCAAATTTTTAACACATATAATTCACAATTCCCAATATAATCACATTTATAGATCAATTATACTCGGAAAATGTCAATGAATGCATGTACAATCATTTTGTATGCAAAAGTTAAATTCATGTGTGTGTATGCTAACATTATGCATGAGCATGAAATGCAATTTGCTAAACTCTCATTGCTATTACACTTAATTTAGGCCTTTTGAAAAAGAATGGTTTGATACTTTAACTAGTTGATAAGTCTAATGTATATCTTGACGGTGTGCTTTAAGATGCGCTAGTGTAGGTTAATGACCTTGTGTTCCCAGCTGATTTATGTTTCCTTAACATGGGCAAGAATTCTGATTTGTCCAATGATATTTTGCTTCTATTTGGTTGACCATTTCTTAGTACTACTAGGACAAAGATCGATGTCCATAAGTGTGATTTATCTATGGAATTTGATGAAGTTGTTAGTTTTAATATCATTGATGTTATGCTGATAGGATTGAATTATCTTATATCTTCTTATGTATTTCCATGTGATTTCAATCCTATTCTTAAGATAAATTACTTAATTTGTGTTCAATTTGTGTTGAATACTAGGTTGGATATGATGATATATTTTAGACTAAAAAGAGAAGATGTTCAAAGCAAATTGGAGCACAATTGTAAAAAAAAAGAAAAAAGAAAAAAGAATAAAGTTTGGTTGTTACGCTGCGTTCCACGCAATAGCGCATGTGTTTCACGCATACGTTAAATCTGTGTTTAGGCAGCGTGAACGCATCAACCCTACGTTTAAGCAGCATTAAACGCTGCGTCCATGCATTTCCATAAAATGCATACGCAGAAGGCAGCTCACAAGGAAGGTTTAAAAGGATGGTGACCCTTATTCGTCCAATCGGTGCTACAGTGCAGCATCAGCTACAGGTGAGGCTTGCATGGGAGGCGTGAGTCTTTGGTGAGAGTTGTGGCTTGGAGAGCTGGAGCTAGCGCTAGCGTGGCTACAACTTAGTGAAGCAGACGAGGAGAGCAAGTAGAACAGTGGAGGCTATAGTGAAATTGAAAGAAGTTTAGGCAATGAAGGGGTCTTCGGTAGGTGCTATAACATAGGGGTTGAAACATTTTTTTGGGAAAGACCCATGAAGGGCTAGGCATCCCGACTCCGGTTTGGAGGCAACATCAACACCGATGGCCCGGGTTAAGTAATTTTATTATTATTTTGTTGTTTCTTTCTCTCATTAGGAATTGATTGTGTTATCCTATATTAATTGATTTGGGTATTGTGTATGGATAATCGGATTTTTGTTATTATTCGGTTATTTGTGTATGAACCCATTGGGTATTATGAGTTGATGAATTTAATGCGTTCATTGAATCGTTAATTGCAAACCATTGCTAGAATTTCGACATAATCCGTAATTGTTATGTTGGAATTCATGTGTAGTGACTAAGGATTCGTAATCATTAGGGATAACATGACCTAGGTTAAATGATGCATCATATTTGGTTGTTGCCTTGATTAATCGATTTTCCTAATTCGTAATTATACTACCTAATTAAATCTAGAGATCGTATCCTAGGTTGTTCGGTGGTTAGGTTTAATTAAGGATTGTATCTTAATTAAACAAAACCTAAGGGAAAACTCAGGTTAATCATTAATCCATGATTAATAGTTGCTAGGAGAGGTTAAAGAACAACAAATTAATGAAATATGCTTAATTAAGGTGTAGGCCGAGATTAAACCAAAGAATCGGGTCCCTACCGAATTCCCCACTTTTATCATTTTATTGCATGTTTTCTTTAATTTGTTGTTAATAGTTAGTTTTATTTTATTTTCTTCTTTTAAAATCCAAAACCCCCTTTTTCCTAAACACCGGTTAATTTCATTCCATAAACTTTACACACACTCTCTGTGGGATTGACCTGGACTCGCCACTACTATAGTAGTAGTCTAGTTATTTTATTTTGACTAGCGTAACAATGCACGGTCATATGCGATACCCTGCTGAAACAAATGGTTTGCACTTTATAGATTCCATTGATTTTATAGATGAAATTGTGCAAGAAATTTTTGAATCTGATATGGTTGCAGGTGAGAATGCTGAAATAATTAAGGTGGATCATACTGTAGGGGATATCTGATTCCAGGTGGGTCAGTCCTATTTATGTCGTGCCCAAAAAACAGGAATAATTTTCGTAGAGAATCATAAGGGTGAACTTGTCCCAACTAGAGTGTCAAATGGGTGGAGAGTGTGTATAAACTATTGAAAGTTGATCTAAGTGACTAAGAAAGATCATTTCCTACTACCCTTTATTGACCAAATGTTAGAAAAGCTTGCGAGAAAATCACATTTTTGTTTCTTAGATGGGTACTTAGGGTATGCATAGGTTGCCATAACTCTTGAAGATTAGGAGAAGACCACTTTCGCTTACCCTTTCGATACTTTTTCATTTAGAAGAATGTCATTCGGACTTTGTAATGCCCTTGGAACTTTTCAACGCTGCATGTTAAGTATAATTTCTGATTTTCTTGACCATAAAATGGAATCATTTATGGATCACTTTATTATGTTTGGAGATTCTTTTAATGCTTATCTCTATAATCTTTCTCTTGTTTTGCAACGATGTAACGCTATAAACCAAGTTTTGAATTATGAAAAATGTTATTTTATAGTAGAACAAGGTGTAGATCTAAACCATGTTGTTAGTTCCAAAGGCTTGGAAGTTGACAAATCAATGATAAAAGTAATAACTTCTCTCCCTTATCCTACTTGTGTTAGAGAAAAAAGATATTTTCTAGGGCATGCAGGCTTTTATCAATGCGTTATCAAAGATTTTTCAAAAATTGCATCTCCTTCATATGCATTGTTGACTAAGGACACTAATTTTGTGTTTGATGATAAGTGTAAAAAGGCTTTTGACTTACTTAAAGAGAAACTAACCTCTACCCTGTCATTCACCCTGCTAACTGGAACCTTCCATTTGAAATTATATGTGACACAAGTGACAAAGCGGTAAGTGCTGTGCTAGGACAAAGAAAAGATAAAGAGCCTTATGTCATATACTATGCATTTAGATCCTTGGACCTAGTTCAGTGTAATTACAGTATAACAGAAAAGGGAATGTTTGTCACAGTGTTTGCATTAGAGACATTTAGACCGTACATACTAGAAACCAAAGTGATTGTTTTTTCTAACCATGCTGTACTTAAATATCGGCTCAATAAGAGAGAGTCAAAGCCTAGGCTATTAAGATGAATGCTTTTGTTACAGGAATTCAACTTCAAGATTAGAGATAAGAAGGGTGCAGAGAACTTAGTAGTTAACCATTTGAGCATAATAGCACCTAGAGAGGATTGTCCTTTAAGTATTGAATTTTTTTTCCCATATGAGCAACTTTATTCATTGATGCATGATGATGTGCCTTGGGATGCTGATATTTATAATTACTTAGTTGCCAAGTATCTTCCTACTGATCTGACAAGAGCTTAAAAGGATAAGATAAAGGTTAAATCTAATTATTATTTTTGGGCATTGTTTATAGTTGTGAATTAAGAAAGTAAGTTCTCGCTGTGACTCCTAGGCTCTTGAAATTTTTTACCGCAAAGCCTCATAAGAACTGCATCACAGGTTCCCAGCCTCTATACCATCCTAGGGAGTTGTTATCTAAAGAATTGTCATGTCTATTAAGCCTATGAATATCGTATGTAAATACTAAGTTTGAATTAATCACATTGAAGATGAAGTACTAATTAATTTATTCTACCTCCTACAATTGATTTCAATACTATGGTACGTTGCAATGCTTACACCTATAAATCAAGAAAGCAAGTATTTTGCTGTGGCTCCTAGCCTCACGGAATTTTTCACCGATAAGACTCTTAGGAGCTGCCTCACAGGTTTCCAACCTATATACTATCCTAGGGGTTTATTATGCAAATAATTGTAACGTCTATTAAACCTATGAATTTCGTGTGATAATACTAAGTTTGAATTAATCACATTGAAATTGAAGTATTAATCAATTGAATCTGCCTCCTACAATGGATTTTAATACTATGGTATGTGGCATTGTTTACAGTTATGAATTAAGACAACAAGTTCTTACTGTGACTCCTAGGCTCGTGGAATTTTTTCTCGATAAGTCTCACGGGAGCTTCATTATGGGTTTCCAACCTATATACCATCTTGGTGTTTTATTATGCAAAGAACTGTCATGTCTATTAAACCTATAAATTTCTTGGATTAATAATAAGTTTGAATTAATCACGTTGAAGTTAAAGAATCAACTGAATCTGCCTCCTACAATTGATTTCAATACTATGTTATATGGAATTGTTTACACCTATGAATCAAGAAAGCAACTTCTTGCGGTGACTCCTAGGCTCATGGAATTTTTCACCGATCAGCCTCACGGGAGCTATATCATAGGTTTCCAGCCTATATACCATCCTAGTTGTTCAATATGCAAAGAACTGTCATATTTATTAAACCTATGAATTTCTTGTGCTAATACTAATTTTGAATTAATCACAATAAACTTAAAGTATTAATATATTGAATTCAACTCCTACAATTGATTTCAATATTGTGGTACGTGACATTTTTTTACACCGATAAACCTCACAAGAGTTGCATCATTTGTTTCCAGCCTATCTACCATCCCAGGGACTTATTATGTAGAGAACTGTCATGTGTACTAAACCTATGAATTTCTTATGTTAATACTAAGTTTGAATTAATCACACTGAAGTTGAAGTATTAATCAATTGAATCCACATCCTACAATTGATTTCAATACTATGGTATATGGCATTGTTTACATCAGTGAATCAAAAAAGCAAGTTCTCACTGTGACTCTTAGGCTCATGGAATTTTTCTCCGATAAGCCTTACAGGAGCTGCATCACTGGTTTCCAGCCTATATACCATCCTGGGGACTTATTTTCCAAACAACTATTATGTCTATTAAAACTATGAATTTCTTTTGTAAATACTAAGTTTGAATTAATTAAATTGAAGATGATGCATTAATCAACTGAATCCGCCTCCTACAATTAATTTCAATACTATGGTACATGGCATTGTTCACACCTGTGAATCAACAAAGCAAGTTCTTACTGTCACTCATAGGCTTGTGGAGTTTTTCACCGATAAGCCTCGCGAGAGCTACATCATGGGTTACTAGCCTATATACCATCCTAAGCATTTATTATGCAAAGAACTGTCATGTCTATTAAACTTATGAATTTCTTGTGTTAGTACTAAGTTTGAATTAATCACATTAAAGTTGAAGTATTAATATATGACATTTCCTTTGGTAAGTAGAAGAGAGAGGAAAAGGGTCCGTGACCCATTTGAGACCCAGTCTATAATACCCAATAACCATTATCTTGGGTGCTTTAATTGGACTCAAATTTATAAGTGACATGGGACATAAAATAGTCTTACAATCTCCCACTTGGCCCATGTTATGACTTGATGATCCAACAACTTTAAGTGCACACAATACATGGAATCGATCAAGGCATCCTTAATTGAATTAAACTTATGGAATCATGGCGATCACAAGTTATATAACCCGATTTCTTTCATGTATCACAGAATCAACTCAACTCAACAAACTTTAAGTAGATAATTCGATAATTGTTATCTCACAAATAATAATTATTGTATACAACATAATATGGATAACTAGTAATTGAGCAAAAACATATGACTGTAATTGAATTCACAAGTGTCATAACAATTCGAGCAATACAATGATATGTATATATATATGTTAAACTTCTATGCTAACCAGGACTTATCCATAAAGCCCATCCGTTCAACATGTCCAATAAATGTTTTGGGCGGTAAGCCTTTAGTTAACAGATTCGTTATCATGAGATCGGTACCAATATGCTCAATTGACACTTTATGTTTTTGCACTTCTTCTTTTACTGACAAATACTTCAAATTCATGTGTTTCACACCCTTGGAATATTTGTCATTCTTAGAGAAGAATACAGCTGCAGAATTATCACAATAAATTCTTAACAGTTTGGCAATATTGTCGATAAGACCAAGAACTAAGATAAAGTTCCACACCCACAATCCATGAATCGTGGCCTCAAAGCACGCCACAAATTCAACCTCCATAGTGGAAGTAGCAATGACGAACTGCTTTCCACTTTTCCATGAAACTACTCCTCCAGCTAATAGGAACATGTAACCGAATGTAGAGTTTCGTAAGTCTACACAACCAGCATAGTCTGAATCCGAGTAACCTATCACTTCGAGATGGGTTGATTTGCTATATGCGAGAATATATTCCTTGGTGCCTTGTAAGTATCTAAGGACTTTCTTTGCAGCTTTCCAGTGATCCAGTCCAGGATTACTTCGATATCGTCCTAGCATTCC
>JANITX010000212.1:50374617-50379617 GCA_027564395.1 Erythroxylum ulei | reverse complement strand
ACAACTTTGATGAAGACCACAAAGTGAGATTTTGCCTCTAAAAGGGTCAAAAATCGTGATTTACTAAAGTTGTCCCATAAATGTCTGTTTAACAGACATTGTCTGGCCTGAGGGCTCTTTTTCACCCTAGAAGGTCTGTTTAACGGACATAAAGTCCATTTAACAAACATGGGCGATGCTGGGGGTCATTTTTGACTGAGAAGGTCCATTAAATGGGCCTAATGTCTATCTAACGGACATAGGGGTTCCCCAAACCCCTCTAAAGCCTCTCCAATGCTTCCTACATCCAATCTAACACCATATTCACTCATAATCTTCCCAAATTCAACCCTTCTAGTGCCAATTCACTTCATATCAATTCAAACACCAAATTTATCTCATAAAACTCTCAATTCTTACATTGGGTTCATCAAAACCACACATTCTCATCATTTACCATGGCTGTCCTAAACACACATTCTAAGCAGCATCACAACTTGCATCAATCATATCTTTCCACTCCGATATCCAAAAATTACAAGCTTTATATCGTTGGAAAGGTTAGAAAGCTCATATACAACTTCCAAGAAGACAATTTTGGCTAATTCTACCTAAATTGATACAGTTTTTCCTTTGAGTTCAGAACACAGTTTTCCCTTATGAAAAACTATAATTTTGTCCCAAATTCACTTCCTTAACTAATTCAACATCATTCTTATCCATTCATAATTCCTATCTTCCTTTTTCCATAACATCTCACTTATATATATAAATATATATATATACATATATATATGTAACAACAATTCATGTTCAAAGTTCATCAACTCATGTGGATAGCTTCTTCAAATGTACTTAATTCCAATTTAACCTCATCCTTAATTAATTCATATTTCAACTCCACCTTAATCCATACCTAAATTCACATTCCAAATTGAAAATCATCCATACATAAATTCACATTTCATTATCATCATGAAACAAGAGTTTACAAAGCTTTAATGGCATTTCCAAGCCATATTATATCATCAATATCAAAATCCAATATACAAAGCATGCAAAACCCAATATTTCTTGAAATACATCTGAAGCCTTGTTTTACATCAATTGTTCCAAAACAAAACAAAGCATGCAAATCCGGAGTAATGCCTTGACTCTCACTCTGTTTCTTGCTCATCACCTGGAGATGGGACGAAGAGGGGGTGAGCTTAAAAGCTCGTGGATAACAAGCTTATAACCAAGAAACAGGTAAAAACCATTGAAATATTTATTTCGATGTTAAAATTTTCACATTGTAAATTCCATGTAACAACTATTTCCCAAATTCACAACTTATCAAGAAATTCATAAACATCATGAATCATGCATTCATCAAACTTGTCATAATCATAAACACATAAACACATCAGAAATGGTTTGGGTAGTCCGTAACAGAACATACTAACACATTTCCATATAATGGTCCTGTGTAGTCGTGAACAGAACGAACTAACATAATTCCACATAGTGGTTTTGTGTAGTCGTAAAGGAGTCCATGAAGGAGCTCCATGCCACTAACGGGTAGGCGAGAGAAGCCTTTAGACAAGTGCACTTGACAGATAGAACAGACCACCACAAACCCATATAACATGTAATTCATGACTTTCAACAGATTGCCCAAATGGAAAAATTTCGGAAACTTGTTTTTCATGAACATGAAACCCACCTTAATTTCCTTGCTTGAACACCTTGCTAAAAAAGCCCCTACTCTTGCTCCTCTTGCCTCTCTTGATTTTCTTCAACGTTGACAAAAATCCCCAAATCAATAGGCATTCCAGTTGAGAAACTCATAAGACATAATCACCAAAATTGATCTTAGAATTCTCAAACCCATACATTTCCTAAGCTATATGAACCAAGCCCCTTTCAAAAATCCAAAATCTTAAGATCAAACTTACCTTGAATCTTCACCAAACAATGATTTTCTTGGCTCTAATGGAAGCTCTAATCCTCCTCTTCCTTTTTCGTCCTTGAATCAACTTCAAAATCCCTCTTGAAAACCAAGAAATGAAGAAACCCTAGCTTTTTGTTCTTTTTCTCTCCTTTCTCGTTTTTTTCGTGAATTCTCTCTTCTTTTCTCTCTTCAATCACGTTTTTGCTTCTTAAAAATGAAAGACAACAATTTTTTTCTTCCCTTTTATACCCTTAATGATTGTACAATGTCTACTTTGCCCTTCATTTAAAGCCTTAAGTCTTTCATCCTTAAGTGATCTTACAAAAATGCCTCCCATATCATCTTACTACCATAATTCAATTAACCTATGTCATAAAATCTTACTCACATTAACATGCTACTTACTCACATTAACATGCTAATTAAATCCACAAAATAAAATAATTAATCTATCAAGACCTTAAAATTTATTTAAATCATGCTTAACTCCTTCTAAAACTCAAGACCTTTTTCTAATCATGTAATTGAAGGAATTTGATAGTACTTCCTTCTAGAAAAATGTTCCTCATTGTCTTAAGTTTCTAATAACACTAAAAGAATTCAATTTGGTTTAGTAATCTGAAAGTTATACCCTAAACATTTCTGAACTGTTCTTATGGTGAAACAATATTTTGTGCTCAACTTCCATCCCAAAATTGAAATTCTTATAGACTGAATTAAAACTTGATTTCATTAGACAATTTGTAACCCTAATTCTCTAGTTTAATCCAAATCAAGAATCATCTCATTTGGATAAATAGAGCAAAAGTTATGGCTAAAACACCAAAGCATGCTCAATGAACATATTTCAATTACATTTTCCAACTTTTAACTTCCAACATTTCACATATAACCCATCTTGCACCTAAACCTTTTTTTCTGTTTCATTTCAAATTCAAGAATTCTCCTTTTGTCTATACATGAATAATCACCAACAATTTCTCATTTAATAGTTCTAACTTCTAAGAAAAGTTCGGGGCCCAACAGTTTAGGCATTATATTGCTAAGCATTAAACTTTATAGTATTATTCATTGCCTTTTTTAGTTAACCGATCTGAAATTTTAGATTCCTTATTGAAATTTCATGATTTTGTAGTCGAGTGGTAGACATTTGATGAGGTCTTTTATAACCTTTCCTAGACTTAGTTGCTTCTTTTCTACACAAATCTTAATGGAGGTTTTCTTTTAAGTTAGTTGATTTCTTTAGGAGAAACTAGGATTATTTCTCTACCCCTTAATTATATGTTTTACTGTAAGGATTGTTTTGCTTTTAGAATATCCCTTAAAATCAACTTATTATACTTTTTCTGTCATAGCATTTATGGCTTGGGACTCTATAATTTTATATCATCTCGTATATATTTCACTATTCTATAAATGAGTTAATTTTGATGACAAGCTTAGGATATCAAGTTTTTTTACCATTACCTCCAATTAAACTACTAGAGCTATTATACTATCTATATTATAAATTCTAGCTATTATGTTCATCCTTATTGCCTGAATACCACCAATACTTGTTCATTGAAATCTCTTCTATTAATTCTAAGGTACTTCCAAATTTCCATTACTTAGAGTTCCACCTGCTATAATTTATATTATTTCCCTTATAGAATTGGGCATTACTTATATCTATATGGGAAGGCTATAGGATGACATTTACTTAATAGATCTTTATATCTCTCTTAAGTTTTGAACAAAGTGTTGTTGTAAATTTCTAAAAAGAAAAGATGTCATTCCTTAAATTTTCTCTTAGATGGTAGAAAGTATTTAGTAATATGTTCCTCCTTAAAACTCTATTGAGTAGTAATTTATGTGGCAAGTAATACTTTCAACTATTGCTTCAGTTAATCCCTTATAATTGAACAACAACAACAATAATAACGCCCAATATGAATCTCACTGATACACGGGGTCTGGGGAGGTCCAGTTGTACGCAACCTTACCCCTAACTAGTAGAGAGGTTGTTTCCAAGTTTGATGATATCTTTAGTTGTCCTATTAATCTTTAAAGTATCGCAAAAATTGGCAATGTGTGAGTTAATATCCTCATTTGGTAATTCATTGAATCGTACATTATATTGAAACATCTAGATACAGTGAGCTTGATCTTGAAATAATTAGGATTAATATCTAGTTTTGCAATGCTAGATTGCATCCTTAAAAGAGATGGATTGGCATACTCCATATGTTCTATGCTCTCTATCCATGGTTTCAAGTTAGTCCATTGTATCTCCAATTTCTTGTTTAATACGTTTTTTTCATTTCTAACAAAGTGTCTTTCAAGTTATGGGTCCTTTTTATTTAAGAAAACAAAAATTTTGGGTTCTTTTCATACACAAGTATACCTGTTAAATTAAAGTAAAGCAGAGCAGGAAAAAAATTAAGAAAATTTAAAAAGAAAAAAATATATAAGACCAAAACTAGTCAGTGGATTTTCTAAAATCCATTCCTTGCACAATAAATGACACCACAAACAATAACATGCATTTTGTTTTATTTATAAAATTTTCCTCTACTAATACATTAATTATAACGAAGACAAGTGTACTTATCACTAACAAGTAATACAATAGTAAACATGCGTCGATCTCTTGTAGGAGCAGTATGGATTGAAAAACAAAAAGCTACTAACTAGTGAAACACCATCAGCTCCAAAGCAGTCTTTTTAACATGGCTAGCTATCAAGAACAAACTCAAAACTATGAATCAATGGCATGGTAGGATCAATGATTTATGCTTATTAGGTATCATGGCAATTAAGGATCGCGATCATCTATTTTTCCTTTACAGTTACTCTTACGCCTTGTATTATGAACTTGTTACCTTCTCAACATGGCAGATGCTCTGATACTAAATTGGGTCTTTAGCAAAACAAATAAAGGAACTCCAAATGCTACTTGATAATTTGTTGTTTTTTTTGTTATTTTGGTCTACTTTGTCTTTGTTTTTACATTAATTTGTGTGGAATCCCTTTTGTTTTTGGTAAATTTGTACTGCTGTTGGTTTTTCTTTATTTTTTTTGCAGGATGATTAATTCACACGGTCTA
>JANITX010000212.1:50331811-50344818 GCA_027564395.1 Erythroxylum ulei | reverse complement strand
CTGAAAATCGACGAGCGTGTTAGGGAAGAAGAATCCGCGTGCGAGAGAGAAGCTACGAGACAAAAATGGTCGAGAGCGAGGAGTGATTTTGTTGCGGTAGAAGGGGGCGTGCTTTGGTGGAGAACCCAGATGACAAGCGAGATGGAGACGGAGGCGAGCTTTGGTGGTGGAGAACCCAGAAGACTGGATGAGTGGGGCAATTTGGACCAATGTACGTTTTAGTTTCCGGAGACAGGGGCACAAACTCCGTGTCCTTCGATTTTAGGAGAGACAAATATTTTTGTCTTCTGTCATCCGAAGAGGGACAGTATTTATTTGTCCTGTCATCTGTCCCCACTAACGGGGAAAGCAACCATACATGGGGTAATAGAACCGGAAGCACCTATAAATACAGCGCACAAAATCAAACAACAATTCTAAATGTTATGCCAACCAGCTGCGTCCATTAAGAGCAAGATATTAAGAGTATCCTATAAGATCTAAGTCTCACTGCACGACTGGAGGATACTGCCATTGCACCCTCGACCTCTCCCAGCCCATCTTATACCTCTTTGGACCTATTTGATGTCAACTCCTAAGACGATGATACCTGCAACAATTCTGAGATGACTGGACAACTATTCCATACTGTGGAGTGACGAAGTTCAAAACAAGGCAAGAATAAAAGCCCCACTAGATCATCCTTTTAACGTCCATCCTTGCATGGAATATGCTTGGAATAAATAATCCGTCTAAGCTTTTAGCTTTCAAAAAATTCGTTTTACATGAGAAACCATTGCTCATTGCATTTCTTGAAACCAAAATAAAGTTACAGAACCTAAGTAAACTGCATATCCTTAGCCCCCAGTGGAGCTTACTCTCTAATCATCAACACCATGCATATGACCGCATCATCCTTTGTTGTAATATGGAAGAACCCAAAGTCGATTTGTTGAAGACTATTAAACAAGTCACTCCATCTAATTTTTTTGCAGGCCATGTCAAAATAAACCTCTCCTTTATCTACATGACTACTCACTCATATCAGAGAAGCAGTCTATGGAATAACCTTCGAACCTTCAATAGCTACATCACTTTACCATGTATGATTTGAAGTGATTTTAAGTTCACCCTTGTACCATCAGAAGCACAAGGGCATTGTAACCTTAAAAACTATTTAGAAGATTTCAAAAATTGTGCTCATGATATTAGAGTGGCTGATCTGAAAATCTTTAGTAATACCTTTACTTAGTCCAATAAACAATCTTCCTTCTGGCACGCATGGAAAAAACTTGATTGAGCGTTGGTGATGATAGAGAATAATCTTCTCCAGCAATCAAGACATAATTGAGAGTGATTCTCTCTACAATCATTGACTCCTAAATTGTTGTAATTTGCATTTATTATTGATTCTATTTCCTTTTAGATCAGAGAATAGATCTGCCACTAATGTGTATATATATGTACTCTTACAATCTTATGAAATACAAGTGTTCTCCGCAAACTTGCAAATCCTTTATGGTATCAGAGCATTCTCTGCCTCAACAGATTGACCTCCATTCCTTCACCTCTTCACCATGTCTTCTTCTGATACATCAAATAACACACCTCTTATTCTTGTACCCAACTCGTCTTCAACTCAAGGAAACTCTGTTTCACTTGGAAATCTGATATCTCTAAATGCTTCTTCTCAAATTCCTTTTAAACTAATGAAGGATGGAGGAAATTATGCTTACTGGAAATCTCAAATGACCAATCTATTGTTTGGTTATGACTTACTTGGTTTTGTTGATGGATCTCATCCATGTCCGCCCAAAACCGATCAAAATTACAACTTTTGGCTTCGTCAAGATCGACTGGTATTGCTAGCTATTCAATTGACCATTCACAGCACCGTAGGTCCTACCATTAACAGCTGCTCCACCTCCACTGCTGCTTGGAACAAATTAGAAACAAGTTTTGCCAACCGTTCTAATACTCGTATGCTTCCTCTTCTCTCTCATTTGATGAGTCTAAAGAAGAATGATATATCTGTTGCAGAATACATGAGCAAGATTAAGAACCTTGTTGATGATCTGAGTATGATTGGCCATTCCTTAAGTGATGCTGATATTATTGTACACACTCTTAGTGGACTCGGTGATGAGTTCAAAGAATTGAAGGTGGCCATAAGAGTTCGTGACACTCCAATTTCATTTGAAGCATTATTTGACAAACTTCTTAATGAAGAATTGACACAAAAAAACAAGGCAATAGTCAAAAAGATGAATTTGAAATTACAGCACAAGTCACTCAGAAAGGAGAAATAATCAAAATTGCAACAGCAAAGGCAAGATGAATAACATGAACAATTAAGAGTATTTCCAGCCTTACAATCAAAGATCCTATACAAGTTCACATTAACGTCCTCACCAACATCAAGGCAATCAAGGTAACAACTCTTATGCTAGACAATCTTCTAATATGAATTTTTCTTGGAGTCCAAACACATACTGAGAACAATCCAAGCCAGTCTGTCTATTGTGTGATAAACCTGGACATACTGCAAAAACTTGTCGATTCAAGGCGAAACCATAGCAACCTTAAGCAAACTATACAGATGGTACTTCAAGCTCAATGTCTAACAATTGGGTTCTGGATTTGAGAGCCATTCATCATTTGACATCTGACCTGCAAAACCTCACTATGCACTCATATTATAATGGAGATGAGGATGTCACTATTAAAAATGGTAATGGAATTCCAATTACGCATATTGGTTCTTCTTCTATACATTCTTCTAATGCTAAGTTTTTCACTCAACAATATCTTGTGTGCACCTTCTATTAAGCTAAATCTAATCTCTATATCTCAATTCTGTAGACAAAATCAAACCTCTATTGAATTCTTACCTAATCATTTTCTTGTGAAGGATCTGAATACCGGGCCATCCTTGGTGCAAGGCCGGAGTAAAAACAATCTGTATGAATGGCCGAATCACACCTTTACTAATCATCAACCATCAGCTAATTTACAAGTCTCATCTCAAGTTTGGCATCAACGTCTTGGTCATCCGTTTGCATTAGTTCAACGAAAGCTTTTATCATCTTAAAACATTTCTTATTCCAATTCATCCAATGTTCACTGTGACTTATGCTTATGCAATAAAAGCCATAAACTTCCTTTCAACACTTCTTCGATTAAGTGTGAGGAGACATTTCAATTACTATTTACTGATATTTGGGGTCCTGTCCCAGTTACTTCCTTTGGAAATTTTCGCTATTATATTGTGTTTGTTAATTATTTTACAAAGTACACTTGGTTATATCCTCTCAAATTAAAATCTGAGGTGCCACTCATTTTTGAACGCATCAAAAATCTTATTGAAAATTTCTGTGGTACAGAAATTAAAACTGTGTATATGGATGGTGGCAGAGAGTATCAAAGTCTACGTCATATACTCTTGAAACATGGCATCCAACACCTCACTTCCCCACCTTGCACATCCAAACATGTTGGTTTAGCTGAAAGAAAACATCGCCACATTGTGGAAACTGGACTTACCCTTCTTCACCAAGCTTCTATACCCTTACGTTTTTGGCCTTATGCATTTCAAACCGTAATCTATCTCATCAATCGCATGCCCACCTCAACATTAAATTTTGACACACCATATCATAAGCTATTCCATCATCACCCTAATTATGGGTCCCTCAAAGTCTTTGGCTGCTTATGCTATCCTTGGCTTAAACCATACACCAAACACAAGTTAGAATCCAGATCCCGTCCATGCATCTTTCTCAGGTATTGCATTCCCATTCATGCCTTTTACTGTTTTGATCTAAAAAAATTAAAATATTTGTATTAAGACATGTAGTGTTTGTTGAAAATGTTTTCCCTTTTCAAAAAAACTCTTTTCATGATTCTCCCTTTAATAATGAGCTTCTATCCAAGTTTGCATCCATCCCTCAACCTGCTCAACCTGTCCAATCCTCTTCCAGTGACTTCCCCATTCAACCAACACCATCTACTTCATTTCCAACTAAAGTACCTATTTCTAATACACTACTGCAGGATCTAATCTCAAGCTCTCAATCACACACTCAATCCTCCTCACTAGTGCCTGTCGCTCCAAATGATTCGATCTCTCATACGGATGATCAACTCTCTCCATCCTTGGACACAAGTGCCTCACCCGTACCCTTTGTAAGTGAATATTAATAACTCATCACCACAAACCCCACCACCAAACCGTATAGTTACTAGATCCCAAAATAATATCTTCAAACCAAAAAAAAAACTTTCTCTCTGAATACTGTTGCTACACCCAAACAACCTGATTTGTTTGTCCATACCGAACCTTCCACATTTCAACAAGCATCCAAAACTCTCCATTGGCGTAATGCAATGGCAGAGGAATATGAGGCTCTCATCCATAATCACACTTGGAGACTTATTCCTACTTCATCTGCACAAAATATTATTGGGTGTAAATAGGTGTATCGTATTAAGAAGAATCTTGATGGCACCATTACTCGTTATAAAGCTTGGCTTGTTGCTAAGGGCTTTCATCAACGCCCGAGTATTGACTTCATTGATACATTCAGCCCAGTTGTTAAACCAGCAACAATTCGATTAATTTTGAGTATTGTTGTATCCCATAGCTAAGTTTTAAAACAACTGGATGTAAATAATGCTTTTCTACAGGGTGCTCTTATTGATGATGTTTATATACAGCAACCACCAAGTTTTGTCAATTTTCAGTTCCCTAAATATATGTGCAAGCTTCATAAAGCCATTTATGGTTTACGCCAAGCTCGACATGCTTGGTACAATGAACTTAAATCCTTTCCCCTCAATAATGGCTTCCTAAGTTTGAAGTGTGACATCTCACTTTTTACTCTTCACACCACTTCTTTTATTATTTACCTCCTTGTGTATATAGATGATATTATTATCATATGAAGTAATATAAGAGCAATCCAAGACTTTATTCTCAAGTTCTCATCACGGTTTTCCTTAAAGGATCTTGGAGATCTCAATTACTTTCTTGGAGTTAAAGTTACTAGGACCAACAGTGGTCTCTTCCTCTCTCAGAAGAAATATATTACTGATTTTCTTCTCAAAACGAGCATGATCAATGCGAATGTTGTCTCAACTCTGATGTCTACAACTAGTACTCTTTTTTGCAATAATGGTTCTCCCTCTCATGATCATACAGAATATCGTCAAATTCTTAGGTCTCTTCAGTATTTATCATTTACAAGACCGAATGTCTCATTTGTTGTCAACAAACTTGCTTAGTTCATACATTGCCCTACTACTAATCTTTGGCTAGCTGTAAAAAGGGTGTTGCGCTACTTTAAAGGAACTTTAGAATATGGGTTATTCTTCTCCTCTCAAAATTCCTCTCAACTTTAGGTATTTGCGGATGCTGATTGGGCTGAGGATGTTGATTCTCGAGTTTCTACATCAGCATATCTCACCTATCTTGACTCACATCCTATTAGCTGGTGTTCTAAAAAGCAATCAATTGTTGCTTGATCTTTCACTGAAGCTGAATATCGTGCCATTGCAACTGCCACAACCAAAGCCAATTGGTCAACTCATTTTGATGCACAAATTGGGCATCTCTCTTAATTCTTCACCCATTCTGTATTGTGATAATGTGGGAGCTACTTACCTTTCCTCCAATCCCTTGTTTCACTCACGTATAAAACACATTGCTATTAATTTTCATTTTGTACGCGACCAGGTTGCCAAGAAAGCTCTACATGTATCTCATATTTGTACTACAAATCAACTTGTTGATTCCCTTACAAAACCTCTAGCTAAGAAGTTGTTCCTGGATAATCGTTTCAAGCTTCGAGTTTTTCCTATCCCAGCTTTCCTTTATCCAATTCAAAGACTCCTGCACAAGGGCATGATAGAGAACAATCTTCTCCATTAATCAAGACATAATTGAGAATGATTCAATCATTAACTCCTAAATTGTTGTAATTTGTATTTATTATTGATTCTATTTCCTTTTAGATTAGATAATAGATTTGCCACTAATGCGCATAGGCATTATGTACTCTTACAATCTCATGAAATATGGCGGTATTTTCCATAAACCTACAAATCCTTTAGCTTTAACGTCCCGACGTAAGGTTCCCAATCGTCCATGTTCACGGCTTGATAACAGGATCAAGACAATTATACATCGATGTAACAAAAGTACAATCTCATATGGTTTGGTATATCATTTAATTTGTAGCTTATTCATATGCCAATCCCAGATACAAAACCAGTATAACAACCTCCACAGTACAAAAAAGAAAAAGATTTTGTGTTTCATGGGACGTACTCTCAACCCCATCCCCTTCCCCTTCCCCTGTAATTGCTTCCTCCAGCTCTCCTTTTATAAACCACAAACGCGTATATAGCTAAATAACTTTGTGATTTGATCATCTCCGGTCATCACCACGTATGTGCATATCTGTATACGTATATATATTTATCTTGTGTTGATAAATATGTCTTAAGAGTCTTGCTCAGCAAATATATCCAAGAGAGCCAGTGCCTGAAAATTCGGAAACAAATTCGGTTGACAATCAGCTCAAGTATTCTGCGTGAGCACTTCATAATTATGAAATTTAACATTGCACGTGTGAAACTACCTCAGGAACGTTAAGTTCGAGGCGGAACTTGGGGCCATCGTAATGGTGGAGTATTGGCCTGAAAGAATCCTCTTCTAGTGGCTCAAAAACTTTCCTCGTAACAACTCTTACCTGCACACAGAAACAGGTAATCAATACCGAATCTTTCCAGAAAAGAATCCTCTTCTAGTGGCTCACAAACTTTCCTCATAACAACTCTTACCAGCACACAGAAACAGGTCATCAATACCGAATCTTTCCAGAAATATGTTAAAACAGAATTACATGGTGTACTCAGAGAAGCAGTTCATACTATTTACCAAGTATGTATATACCTGAGCAGGAAAGCGCGATTCTCCGGGACATTTCTTATCCTCCCAGGCTGTAGGATCAATGTTGCTTCCTCCAAAACTCGACGCCTAACAGACAGTCAGGACACAATTAGTTTGTTTATGAAAATTCGGAAAAGAATCTTAGAATCTTCATGAAAAGACAAAGGGATGCCCCAAGTTGATATTGGAAGTATGGAAATTAATTATACATGTGTTCAGATATGAATTGGTTAAAACCATCAACAATCAAATAGATCCGAATACACATCAGGCTGCAGAGAACAGAAAAGAGTAAATACCTCAAAGATTCCATGAAGCTGGTGCGTGGAGTAGTTGTAGAGGAAAAGTGGCAGGCCTGGGGTTATCGCCCTCACTGAATCACGGTAACGTGGTGGCAAACCTGCAGAGGATTCAAGCAACTGTTTACCTCTACCAGCAGACAACTAATACAGCAGAAACAATAAACAAAAGCACCAGGTGGGAGTAAAAGCTGATGATCTGCTAGCTATATGTGATTTTCTTGCATGCAAAAGCAAGTAATAAGAAAATTCGACTTTTCTAGTGAAAGTTAAACTAAAAAGTAAGATAATCCAAAATCTAAAAGTATCCAGACCTAGGTTCTGGTTCTTATAGGTTCATAACTTTTTATATAAAACCAGGAACCAAGTGACAGCTATCACCAATTCAAAAACTGAGACAAGTGAAGTCATGACATACCAAAAAGCTGTCGTTTGAGGTTCTCTTGCATAGTATCGTTGTTGCAGACAAAGATATAGCCACCAACGGTTTCATTTCTGGGTAAAGATTCTGAAGGAGGCAGTGTCTTAAACCTCTTATCAACAGAGCTCTTACTATCTTTATTATCGTTGCTGTCGTTGCTGCTCTTCTTATTATTCTTTCTACCAGCTTTGCCGACAAGCTCATCCTCTCCCTTGTTCTTAGTACCTTTCAGAGCGATATTGAAGTTGTTATTGAGGCTACTAATCTTTGAATAAACACCCTTGTTGAATCCACCATTGATCCCAACATTCATTTGGGATCTACCCGTAGGTTGACCAATTGGACCGAGCCCGTAATTATTACTACCAGATCCTACCTTCCAATCATCATTGAAACCATTCAAGTCAGACCCTCTTGGCTTCAGATTGTCAACGGAATTCACTTCACCACCAACCCTGGTATCGAAATTCCTCCTCTGGTCTGGCCTCTTAGAAGGATATGAACTGCTCCAAATCGAATCATTAAGTGACAGATTCGCCAAGTTTGAGGTCTGTAGCCTCAGCTGATCACTAAACTGCCAAAAAGACTGTTGATTGTTCTCCATCCTCAACTATAGTTCGCTTCAAGATCGATCAGAAAATAGCAAAATCCAATCTTGGTATTCAAGAAATGGAACAGATAAATGAGAAACAAAAGGAAAAGAGAGAAAGTTCTGGTCTCTATTCTTTCACTTTCAGAAAGACGTGGGAGGGAGTTGGTCAGAAAGTGAAGTATTAAAGGATACGAGTAGAGAGGAAATTTCCAAGCAAGTTAAAAGTAAAGTATTAAAGGATACGAGTAGAGAGGAAATTTCCAGGCAAGTTAAAAGCGTTTGAGAATGTGAAGATAGCGTGTAGATTTGTCAAAGTAGAAAGCTACACAGACTGGAGTTTTTCTTTCAATATTTAATGAAAACTAATTTTTTTGAGCGAGATGACGGCAGAAACGCGGTTTTAGGTGGATGACGTGGCAACTGGAGAAGGGAAGAGGGTCCAGATCTTCTGTTCAGTTTTATGGTGTCTTATTGTGTCCAATAAATCTCAGCCATTTATTTATGCGGACCCCGCGTGGGCTCCACATAAATAAATATGGAACTCGCATAAATAAATGACTGGGATTCACTAAATACGATAAGATATCATAAAATTAGACAGAAGATCTTGTCTCAAGGAAGAGGCATCAGCTTGGCGTAGTTTTATTCATTTTCCTTTTGTATCTGTTCACTGTTTAAATAATAGTCGTTGTCCTTCTAGAAGATCTAGGATGTCCTTAACGTTAAGAGTTCGTTCACACTTAACTTGAAGTGGGTTTGGACAGATGCCTTCAACTCCGGTGCTAAGACTTTGAAAGTTTCCAACGTGATCGACACTAAAGTCAAGTGGGACGCGTTGGATCTTTGAAGTTTGAACTAAAAACAAAAACAGAAAAGTAGTGGAGGGGAGCTTGTGAATTGGGTTAGAGCACATGTGGAGTTCTGGGCCTCACACGTGCATTGCTGGGGCTGGCAAAGGAGGAATCAATGCGTGGCACTGGCATGTTTTCAAGGAGCCTTTCATGTTATGAATACGTGTACTTTGGGGCGTGCTAGATTGTCATTTTCCATTATTTTCCACAATTATCCCAAACTTCAGCTTGGATTGGGCCTCTCAATTAAATTAGTGAAAGTATTAAGGATATAGTGCAATTGTTGTCATGAATTCTCAAGGGAAAAGCATTAAGGAAAATTTGAAATAAGTTTCTTTGGTTCAATTAATGATTAAATTGAGTACACAATCTAACATATTTTTTTTTCTTCCTCCAATCTAAAAAAATTTGAAGGCAAAAGTGATACATGCTAATTATATTATATTTTTAGCATAATTTTGGAAGCATTTACTTTGTCTTTTAAGAATTTTATATGACTTAGTATATAATTTAGCTTATATTTTATTTATGATCCTTATTTTACTTCTCCAGAGAAGAAAAAATGAATTTGGATAAGTTTGAGTTAACTTAGAAGGACTTTGCCATGATTTTAGAGAGAAGATTCGGAATATAAAGATGATAGAGACCCATATTACTAAACATGGGGACAATAAGAGGACAATAAGGACCCATGTTTAGAAACATGAGATTAACAAAGGACCTTGTTCAATATGTGTCATATATTGTTCATTATATTTCTTATCGTTTTTTAGCTAGAAGCAGCAATGAAGAAACATAAGACCACAGGTCCATATTAGACTTGTGTCGGATGTGATTGTTAAAAAAAAATAGTCGAGAGGGTGTCTTTTTAGATTGCAAATGAATATCGTCAAGTAGAGATATGTGAATATTCATTGCATTCCATTAGAATATTGGTTTACAAAAGGCTCGAGCTATCTAGTTAATTATATTAGAAAGTCAATATCTATGAATGAAGCTACTGCCTTAATTGAAAAACTAAACTATGGAAGGCAATGTGTGCCCGTTGACATAAAAAAGGTGCTATTGAAGGTCATCCCTCTTTTAAGACTCGAAGAAAACAACACATTCTATGGAGACTCTGTCAATGTTACATACTAATGAAGACACTTTTTAGCTCAATAAGGAAAAATGTAGAAACCTACTGGAAAAATATTTCAAACTGAAGACTGTATAGACATTATGGGAAAAGAATCTGAGGAGATTCCATGCTCTAAGAATAAGGAACAAGTTGTGAATAAGTCGAGTGAGCTAGCTAGCTCTACATTAAAGGTGATTGTTCATCCTATTAACACTCTCCCTTCCCCCACCTGCCATCTCCATAAACCCCTAAACGGGTAACCCTACAAACTCCTAATCTCACTTCAAATATTGATAACATAATGAGTTCTTTAGATAAAGGTTAGGAAAGCTCTAAGAGCTCTGTCTTACCTAAGCAGGAAGGAAGCATTGATGGATTATAAGGCTTTAAATTAGATGGTAAAAGAAGTTCAAAAAGGAAAAGTAAAGCAAAGGACTCTAGGAGCCAACCCCCCTCTTAATGTCCATTCTCTCCTAGAATGTGAAAGGCATCAATTGCTCTAAAAAATAAGCACTCAGAAATTTCCTTTATGAAATAGAGCTTGTTATTTTAGATCTTTTAGAGATAAAATCTGATAAATGTAAGAAGTTGTCATTTTCAGTGAATCATTGAAGGATCAACTCTAACCACCAATTCCAACACTATGACAAAGTAATCCTAGATCATGGTCCAATAAGAATTGAAATCACTTAGCTTGATTCCTCTGACTAAATAGTTTATCTTTCAACCTTTCTAATCCATAAAACCCAGATTCTTGGTATCATTTATTTATGGCTCTAATTATACATACACTATTTAGTTAATTCGTTATAATTGATTCCAAGGGATTTTAATAGTATCTTATACTACTCAAAGGTTAAAGGAAACACTTTCTCAAGAAAATTAAGCGAAGATTTCATGAATTGTGTGAACCACAATAAGGTAATCGACTTAAAATCTGATTGTCACTTCTACACTTGAAGTAATAAGAAAAACAATTATTAACACATCAAAAGAATTTTAATAGAGCTCTTGTGAATGAGTAATGGCTAATAAAATTCACTAGAAGCAAAGCCTTAATTAATAATTACTTGTTCTTTGACTATTGCCCTATTATTGTACATAATTTCTCTTTAAACTAGGTTAGAAAAGCCCCTTTCTACTTTAACAAATACTTATCAGAGTTTGAGGGATATAAGGAAGCTATTTTCAATGAACTTTCTTATAACTTTTTTAGTCATAAGTCCTTCATATGAATGAGGAAGCTCTAAATGGTGAAAAAATAGATTAAGCTCTTAAATTAATGAAGCTTTGATAATACTTATTTGGCCCTGGACATAACTAAAAAGAAACTCAAATATGTTAAGAGGAATTTTTCTTGGCACCAGGTGGTTCAATTAAGCTTATGAAGGAGAAATTAGCTCTATATTGGTACACTAAAGCACTAGGTGTGCATAATTTTCTTCTCCAATAGAAACCTAAACTTTTGTGGCTCAAAAGGGGGATAAAAACTCTAAATTCTTCCATAAGACTATTGCTTCCAAAAGAAATACTAGTATAATTTCCTCCTTACATAAGCACAATGAAGAATAGGCAATTATTTGGGAAGAAATCAAGCTTAAAGCTTATGAATACTTCATTAATACACTTAGCACCTAAGCCAATGGAACTTCCTTTGTACTACTCCTTAAGTCTTTTATCTATGATCAAATGTCAAATAGTACGGATAAGCTCCTTTTTAATCCTTCCAATATAAAAGATGTAGAGAAAGTTATCTTTAACCTAAACTTTTGTAAGTCCTTTGGGCCTGATGGTTTAAATGCATTATTCTTTCAAAAATCATGGCCTCTTATTAAAGAATTAGTAACTAAGGTAGTTTCAGAATTCTTTAAAAATGGGAAAATGCTTATGGAGATCAATAAAACCTATATTAGCATCATCTCAAAATCCCTATCCCAAGTTCACCCAAAGATTATAGACCTATTGCTTGCTATAACACCATTTATAAATTTATTGTCAAGCTCCTTACATCCAAGCTTAAGCTTGTGATTAAACTTCTTATCAATGAATCACGAGAGGCTTTTATCCATGATAGATTGATTAGGAACAAGTTACTTTTGGCTTAGGAACTATTCAAGACTTATAGTAGGCTAAATTCAAACAAGAACTATGTAATAAAAGTGGACTTTCACAAAACCTTTGACTCAACCAGTTAGAAATTCATTCTACATATTCTTGAGGCTTTTAGATTTCCTCATAAGTTCATCAACTGGATTGATCTATGTATCTCCACTATATCATATTATATTTTGATTAATGGAGAGCCTACAAATCTAATAAGAGATGGTAAAGGGCTGAGGGAAGGAGATCCTTTATTTTTTATTATTTCATCTTATGTATAGAAACTCTCACTTGGCTGATAGATCATAACATTAAATATGGTAGCTCCTTCAGGTTTTATTTAAAATGTAGGAAATCGTCTTTCAATTAATGTTGACTACTCTTGTCTAATACTCACATGAGCTTGCTAATGACCACTTTACAAACTTTTAAAGAGATGTTAAGACTTGGGATCAATATGGAGAAGAGCTAATTAATTATATCAACTAATGACAAACACCAAGCAAGATGACTTTCCCCAATTTTTGGTCTTCAACTCAAGGATCTCCCTTCATTTGCATTGGATCGCCTATGTTGGATCCCGTTTCCGGAACCCAACTACTTAATCCGAAAAACTCAAACATAAACAAAGAACGCAGCGAAGGAACGAATTTCTTATCGAAATCAAAAACGAATCGAAGCGGAAGCAAAAGC
>JANITX010000212.1:50239080-50249881 GCA_027564395.1 Erythroxylum ulei | reverse complement strand
GTTGCTTCCGCTGCAAGTAATGATTTCTTAAAATTTTTGAAATCTACCGTTTTTCCAAACAAAGCATGTTTTCTTTTTCCGATCCAACAGCTTGTAAATAGAAAGCCAAATTGCAATGGTGAATCTTAACAAAGCATCATAAATAGAATAAATCATGTAAATTCACCAAAATAGAATAAATCATCTAAATTCACCACCCCGTACTCTCCCTCCATCTAGAAATGGTGTGCACAATTGTGCGATGTAAATACCATAATACTGGTGATTTAATGTAGGAGCCCTTAGTTTTTGTAGGATTATAATCATAACTTTCATAGGAGATTTTACACCAAAACTCCATAACTCTATATACATCGTTAGGGAAGTCAAATTTTGAACTTAGATATCCAAATGTTTACACATGATCCAAAAAATAAAACCCAAGTTTTACATTAAATTTAAAAGTTGGCATCTCAAAATCCACACTGTCCATAAAAAATGTAATACCATTTGACTCTTCCATCCCCACATCTTTTTTTAAATTAAAAGTTGTCAAAATTTTGAGTGTAAATTCAATGTAACTGTCTTCACATTTTTGAAAATATTTTTTATTATTCCAATTAATAGCCACCTATAATAATAACAAAATCCCTTTAAAGTCCTTTAAGGCTTTGAGTCTATAGAGGTATAAAAATACGCAACCTTACCTCTAACTGATAGAGATGTTATTTTTTATAGAATCGTAGGGAAAAAAAGAAAAAATTCAAGACTAAAAAAATAAAAATAAATAAATACACAAATAAGAAATAAATAAATAAATAAAACAAATAAGCTATTATAAGAAATGTTTAGTCTATGTAAGGAAATGTTTAGGTTAAATAACTAAGAGGGAAGTGCTACATATAATGTAGGCTAAATATAAGACATAAGACTTAAAGGAAAAGTTTAAGAGGCCTATAAGAAAGAGAAGGACATATCTATATGAGATCCTTTACCCATATCCTAGTATACCAAAGTTTCCTATTAAGAGACATGTTCTCAGTAAGTTCTAGTATAATTATATCATTCCTGATTACCTTTCTCCAATTCTTTTTAGGGCTTCCTCTTTTCCTTTTACAATTCTTAAGTACAATCTTCTCTTATTTTCTTACCTGAGCGTTATGATATCTCCTCTTAGCATGTTTGAACCACCTTGTCCTTCTCTTTATTAATTTTCTATCAATATTGGCCACCCTTAATTTATCTCTTACTATTACATTCCTTACCTTTTCTAAGAAGATTGCACATCTAATAGAGCATCCTCATTTTCATCAATGTTAACTTATGACTATGCATTTGTTTGATAGGTCAATACTCTGCTCCTTAGAGCATAGTTGACTTAATCACTAAACAATGGAATTGACATTCACATTATTAACCATTTTCTCTAATTCTACATCCAAAACAAGTTATACCAAATTATATGGTTTGGAGGTTGGTACAATTTGATTACCATATTTGTATGAAAGATAAACATATAATACACTTATGAAGTTAATCGTGCGTGCATCAATGCCAACATCTAAGTCCTTCCTAATATTTCTTGCATAATTGAGAACAATATGCAAGAAATCGATAGCGTACAAGGATTTGTCCACATTTTGATCCAACACTTGGATTATATCTACCTAATAACAATTCAATATGGCATTCAAGTCTTCCATAACATTTTAATGATTGACTTCAAAATCAAACCTACCAACATTATTCAACACAAATATGGAGTCCATTATATAATTGCCAAAAATAATCATAACAAACACAAACTTAGTAACAAAATTAATAAGAAGATGCTAATAAATTGTCATGTATTTATAAAATGAGATATATATTGAAATTTTCCAACCATGTTACTTATACTACTCTTAAGCCTAAAAAATGCAAGATCATCACTTAAATATGAGTACAAACATAGCATTCTTAACAATCTTATTATCCGTAGACTTGCATAACATTTCAATCAACATAACTAAAAATGTTTAATAATAATATTCAATAAAATACCCATCAACAGTTATAAAATCATCGTATAATAACAACTTCACCTCGTTTTTTAACCATCGCTTCTTCTGAGGAACATAATGTAAACATTTTCAAAAATAGGAGTCCTTTTATAAGATATTGATTGCTTCCGATTTGCCTCCAACTATTCACATGTAACATTGTTCACGTTTACCTATAAATCCTTTTTTTCTTACATTGTAACATAATTATCAAAGTAATTTAAAAATACATTCCTTGCGTTCAATATAATACCATTTGCTTTAACTTCCTTTTCTTACTCTCTTTATTTGATGTCTCCTTTTCTTTTCTCTCTCTCTCATCCTTATCTTTATCCACCATCGATGTCTCCTTACACCTTGAGATAGTTTTAATTTGTTTACGTTTGAAATTGGCATATCTTATATCTCAAAAACCAGATCATTAGGATTCATCCCTATCACTGACACTAACACCACCCTATGCCTTGGAATACTTCAATTTTATTTAAGTCCTTTATTGTCCATCTGTATGCTTCGGGATCGATTCTTTATTATTCTTCTTTGTCATCAACACTGCATCATGCCTTGAGACTTCTTCTCTTCCTTGTCATTAAACTCAAATATTAAAAACTATTCACTTTTGACAACTCTATAAACACTCAACTTGCATAATTCACAACATGCAAAATAAGTACTACTTATTAAATATACCATATTAATATAACTTTATTCGAGGCAAACTTTAAAACTTGTTCTTTACTACAACACTTTGCTTATCCCCGTAGCAAGAACTTCATCTCTGACATACGTTTTCAAGTTTTATATCAAATACTCCTTCCTATCAAAAATAAAAGTCGTTTTAGAAGAATGTACACTTATTAAGAAAGTTAATGAAATGTTTGATACACCCTTATTAATTATATATTGAAGTGTCTTAAAAATATAATCTGTGTAATTAAGATGTGAGAGAACTTAAAAGGTAATTTTGGAAGTAAAATCATAAACATGCATAAAAAGTCACGAACAACACTTATTTTGAATAATTAAAATTTATCTAAAACGACTTTTATTTTAGATAGGAAGGAGTAGTATATACACAGATCATTATTTTCAATTAAGTTGGTAGCTTATTACCTTTCTTTTCTCATTCCTAACCTTCTTCATTTTTTCTTATGAAGGAAAAAGTGCTCTAATACATCCTAATCCTTCTTTCGTGGATTATGACAATCAAAAAGTTAATTTCATCCTTAAGCAAATTATCAACAAAATTCATTATTTTCTCCAAATTAAACTTAATATAATCTAAATTCCAAAAGCCCCATAATTATACGGGATGATTGGAATCTACAATGCGGACTCATTAGAATCTGTTTTAGGGCCTCATCTACTCGTGGGCCGGGGTGATGATTGTGAATCTATTTTGGTCTGATTTATATGTGGATGTGGGTCAATGGAGTTGATGTCCGTATTGAATAGCCTGTTTATCAACGAACCTTACTTTTCTTCGACAGAAAGCCAGTTAAATAAAGATACACCTAACGATTTTCAAAATTGTTCAGAATTAGACATAATCGAACCCATAACAAAAACGTGAATGATGGATCCGAAGTTAACCGAGGTATCGCAGCAATTCGAGCGATGCAAGGCCGCTTGTACGAGGGGGGATATAGATTCTTGTTGCAATCTACTTTCCCAACTCAAGGTTCAACCTTTTTCTTCTCCAATCCCTAATCTTCCCTTTTTTGTCATTATTTTAGAAGAAGAGTTGAACCAGATATTATTGGGACTGATTTTTGTTTTTGTTTTCTTTGTTCTGTGTTTTCTTTGTAGGTTTTGTTGACGGGATTTAGAAGCTTGCCGCCACTCTTCGAGGATACTCCTAATGCTATTCCCGAATTGACAATTGCAAGTAATTGTTCTTTGGGAAAATCTTTCTTTTTGTTTTTCTTGGTTAAAACCAAAAGGGTTTCTTATTTGATGTTGTAAATTGTTGTAAGAAACTAAATTATGGATGACAGTAGATTTGGTGAGCTTTGAATTTTAGTTTTGAATTGGAAATACTCACTTTGGGTACTGTTCCACTGAACTAGTGGAGTCGTTACTCTTTTTTGTTCTTTATCTTTGTTTTTCAGAATATATTTTCACATGTTATTTTCAACTTTTGAAAATTTTTAGGGGATATATATGAGCATGCAGTTCTTTTAAGTGTGAAGATTGGTGATCAAGATGCTTTTGAACGAGACTTCTTTCAGTTGAAGCCGTACTACACAGATGCCGGGTAACTTGTCAATATGCTTTTATTAACTCTTTTGCTGATTTCTGAATTTAATTTTAAACACATAATTGAACTGGCACTCGTTGTAGTCAACAGCTTCTATGTAGAATGTTTTCTTATTACTCCATGACCAGTTCATATTTTTCAAAATGACATGGTAAAAGTTACTTCGACTATGTTATTGTCACATTTGACTGCAAAATAGATTCTATTTAGTTTGTTATGCTGGCCATTATTACCTTTTTGAACTATTAGAAGAAAGAATTACAAATTGCTATTAGATGTTAATTTCAGCAGATCACTTATTCTTATTTCATTTTTTTCCCCTTTCTTTGGATCAGGAGCCGCCTTCCTCCGTCTGATCAGGAGCATATGATCTTGGGTCTCAATCTCTTGAGGCTTCTTGTGCAGAACAGAATTGGAGAATTCCATACTGAGTTGGAACTACTCTCACCCACCACTTTGGAGAATCCATGTATCAAGCATGCTGTGGAATTGGAGCAATCCTTCATGGAAGGGGCGTATAACCGTGTCCTGAGTGCAAAACAAAATGTACCATACAAGGACTATGACTATTTCATTGATTTCTTGGCAAAAACAGTAAGGTAACTTGCTTCATTCAAATCTGAGACATCTTTTTAGTTATCTTATATATCAGTTGTAATACACACCTAATATATACAGAACTTGATATAAAAGTTATGTAAAATGAAATATGCTTTAGTAATGATTGAGAACTTAATCTAAAAGCCTCAAAGACTGAAACAGTTTTAAAAATGACAGTGGACTCAATCTAAATCTGACTGTCACTGCTCTGTAGAAAGATGGAAGTTGTTGGTTAGAAGCTACATGCAGCTGCCAGTTATTTTGGATATGGACTTACTTTATACTGTACCAGTTTTTCCCCTGTTGCTTGGCACTTTGAATTGCATTTATTTTTATTTTTTATGGTAAATGATAATATATTAATAAAAAATGAAGTTAGAAGTTTACAACAGATAGAACTGAGTTAGATAATTCAACAAAAAGCTTGCATCCAAGTGAATCCATCACTGGGGCAAGGATGCAGATGCTTAAGCAATTAGCCTAGTGGAAAAGAAATATCAACTGGGAAAGGACATTCCTCAAAAACAAAGAGTGGGTCTTTAGCTGTGTTGAACAGGAGGACAGGCTGATTAGAGGTTCCATCTAGCAGCAATGCTATTTTTGAGAGAGAAGTTAACCTATTTAGCAATAAATGCTGCTCGAGACCAATTTATGATCTATTAAAGTAGCACTAATTTCATCTTGAAAATCCTACTATTCCTTTCCTGTTGAAGTCCATAAATCAAAAATAGATTTAGAATAATAGTTGATTTGTGATCATCACTGCTGCCCAATCTATAGTTCCTTGCCAAGCCTCTTCGTCCCAATCCATAAGCCAAAGTAGCATTAGAGAGTGCCAACTGTATGTGGTATAAATGCAATCCAAGAACATGTGATCATCCCTCTCTAGGTGATTGTTGCAGAAGATATGATTAGTAGAGGGTAAGTGCAAGAAATGTAGTTTGTCTTTGGTGTTATGTCTCTGTTTTGTAAAGCATGAAATTGGCCTTGGGAATTTTGTGCTTGATCCAAATTAGCTTATACAATGTTTGACTTGGGGCACATGGTCTGAGAATATCCAATGAGTTATGTTAAAAAAAGAGTTCAAGGGGCTTGCTAATAACAATATCCTGTCATTCTTCCTCCAATGGCCTCCAGTTACATCTAATTATAAGTGTGGGCAGTTGTATTTATTCATTTGCACTTGTCTCTTGGCGGTACCCTTGATCCCATTGAAGTGCTGCCTTCTTACCCTGTATATATATTTTTTCCATATTAGGGCTAATGCTAAGATCTTTCTTTTTGTATGCTTTCTTGATTTTTTTTCTCTAAAAAAAAAAGATCATAGTAGCCAACATTCCAATTGTTTTGGATTCTAGCTAAAAGAACTCTAGAATTATTGATTGGCCAGCTCCATGTGTTTTCTTTACTAAACTTTGCTTCTTTGGGATCTCTTACAGGCCCTGTGTGTAAATTCTCAATGAAAGAAATTTGTCTAGATGATTGAACTTGTGCCAATT
Source organism: Erythroxylum ulei (assembly GCA_027564395.1). Taxonomy (NCBI): domain Eukaryota; kingdom Viridiplantae; phylum Streptophyta; class Magnoliopsida; order Malpighiales; family Erythroxylaceae; genus Erythroxylum; species Erythroxylum ulei. The sequence goes on along the minus strand of JANITX010000212.1, from coordinate 50,243,501 downwards.
ATTAAACTGGAAGTGGGATGTTTTGGCACCAATTCTAAGAGTAATGTGATTCCTCCACTTCTCCCAAAGGGATTGAGGGTTGTAAAAGGTCGCCATATCCTTTTGGCCAAGATTGTCCTGTTCATAATTTTTATAGGAATGATATTGAGCCCTCCCTCACATTGAGGCAAGCATATACCATTTCACTTTTGCTTTTGAAGTATTGTCACTGAAGTAATCTATAAGAAGTATTTTGGTGCTTTTCTATAGTTTTGATTATTCTAGTTGGTAAGATTAAATGAGGGGCCAAATAGATATTAAGTATGGAATGTATGTATCATTTGCAAGCAACCAATTTGAGATAAGGTTTTGATAATCCAAGAATCAACTTTGCATCTGATCTGTTGGACGAGTGGGAGGCAGTATTTGTGTGTCAATCTAGAGGAGATGGGTGGTAGCACAACTACTTGATTGGCAAGCTTCATTTTTGCAACCTAAAAAACGCTATTGCTCAGTCAGTACAGTCATTAGATAGAAAAATTGCCTTTGACTTGTTGATGACCAGGCCTGAGATGGCTTTAAATTGGTAAAGAGCATTGAAAGAGTTCCCAAAGAAAGTGATTTAGCGTGTGAAAAGAGCAACAAATCAACAACAAAGGAGAGACTAAATAGCTTGGTTTTTGAACATTGAAGTGATATCTGAAAGAGGGAGTATCATTGATAGCCTTTTTGAGCAAGGGCAATAGGATCTCCATATCTATCACAAACAGATAGGGGGATAAGGGTTCTCCCTGCCTCAACCCTTTTTCAGCTTAGAATAATTTTTTGGTTCACCATTTTAGCCGAATTGCGGATACTATGATGGTAACACATTGAAAGACCTAATTTGAAAACCTATTAGGGAACCCAAATTCCTGTTATGAAGCATACAAGAAGTCCCACTCCATAGAGTAAAAAGCTTTTCTAAAGTGTATCTTAAGCATGTATATCCTACTTTCAGACTTTCTATGGTAATCCCTCATTAATTCTTGAACTAGCAATATGTTGTCACCAATATTTCTGTTAGGAGTGAAAGCTGTTTGAGAAGCACTGGGTATGGAGGGAATGACAAGCGTGATCCTGTTAGAAAGCAGCTTGGAAATGATCTTATAAATTGTGATACAAAATGGTATAGGTTTGGTAGAATCATTTAAAGAAGAAGGGGTTGCTGATATTGGAATAAGGGAGATAAAGGTGCAATTGATTTACCTTAAGAGTTTATCTCTCTCAAAGATGTCAAGGATGGCATTGACAGTAGCCTCACGTAAAATTTTCCATGCCTTTTGGGGAAAAAAAAATATGAAGCCCATCTGCACCTGGAGCTTTGGAAGGACTAAGACTGAAGAGAGCTGGCCTTATCTGAGTTTTAGAGGACATGTTCAGGTCTATTATTTTGGGAAGTGCTTAGCTGGGGAGGATAAACATCACTGATTTATTATAACCTTTTGCTGAATCTAGGAAGGGTGACGTTCTAAAGCTTGGAGATAAATATAAAATCTCTTTTTTTTTTGCTTGGCCTTGAGTGCTTCATCCAGAGGATTGAGAAAAAGATCATTTTGACTCTAGCTTTGTTGACTGCCTGCAGGGAAACAGAATTGGCATCTCCATCTTTGAGCTAATTTATTCTAGCCTTTTGCTAAATCAAGGAAAGAAATTCTAAGGCTTGGAGTAAGGGCATAATTTCTGTTTTTACCTGGCCTTGAATGCTTCATCTAGAGGATTGAGATACATATCTTTTGACTCCTATCAGGCTCTTCTTTAGCCTTGTTGACTGCCTGCAAGGAGTTTCCAATAGAAAATCTGTTGAGGTGTTTGAGATGTCTGTAGAATTCGTTTTTTCCTGTTAGGTTTTGCGTGATCTTTTAGCTTCTAAAGTGGTTTTCTTTTTGGTGATATGAGATGGCTTTTTTGAATTTTTTTCTATGTTTTTGGATTGGAATACAAATGATCTAACTTATTTTTAGTCTTTTACCTCAATCATTCTGCATATTTAGGTTGCTGAAGGAAATAAGTTCCCTAAACAAAGTTCCCTAAACAAAGTTCCCTTGTTGGATATGATCCTGGAAGCGAGTTTCAATTTCTTCTTAATAATTTATTTTACTGTATCACTTGCAGGGATGAAATAGCTGGATGCAGTGAGAAGGCTTATGACTATCTTTCTCTGACTGATGCCCAGCAGATGTTGCTCTTTTCTTCTGATCATGAGCTTTTGCAATATATCAAAGAGGTACAAGTTTCTGATCTTCTGGGATACTGATTTTTTGCAGTGATCTTGTAGCGTATGAATAAGCTTGTGAATAAGGTCACTGATTGTTGATTTTCATTTTGGATTACGTCAAGTACCTAGCAATGACAGAAGTTTATAGTTTGGATTGTTGGAACCTCAGGAAAGGATTTGGTGGGACATACTATAAGGGAAACTGGCTTTTGTTAAATTGTTAGGACATACGTCAGTAAGCTTATGAAAGTATGAACAAGCTGTTGATGTGCCACTTCTGTCTCTCTCACATACATTTTGTTTAATATTGAGTTAATATAGAAATTCTTTTGGTTTGTCCAGGAACATCCAGAATGGGAGATAAAGAACGGAATAGTAATTTTCCAGAAGGCCAAAGAATCTGCTCCTTGCAAGGAAATACCATCTCTGCAACTCATTAACCAGACACTTAGTTATGCAAGAGAGTTAGAGCGGATTGTGTAGATTACTAGATCAAGGGTATCGACTCAATATTCAACTTAAAACTGTTCTTTTGAGATAAAAATTGCAATATCTATCTTCAGTACTTCTGAACTGGTCCGGTTTGTATTGTTTTTTGTAGTGCCTTCAAATACATTCTTTTTCTCAGTAACATGGTGAAATTTGCAGCAGGAGCTGAATTAATTCTAGTTAGTATCTTGATTTGTTATAAGTACCAAGCAATCAGACTGCAGCCTAGTGTCTTATTATTATTATTTAGAATAAGCAAAGTTTATATGTGCCAGCTCAAATCACTAAGTTTTAGCTCTATGTAGTAAATCTATTGTTCTAAATCCTTTTCCTACTTATCTATTCACAAGGGTTTATAGTTTAGCAGTTAATAGTGAATTGATAAAGACAATCAGCTCCAGCAAACAAAGGTGGTAAAGATTTAGCCCATGATTTTGGACTTGATGCGGGCTGTACAAGTCTTGCTAACATCAGGAACCTCTGAAAGGCGAACGCGAATCTGTTGAAATTTTGAAATCTTGGGATTAAAGAGGCAGAACTCGTAATCCAAGCTGTACAAGGTTAATTGGAAGAACAGTTGCTCCATACTCTTGAATTGAATGAAATTGCTAATTTTCATGGTAAATTCCATGCGGAAGATTAGTCAGATTGGAAGGTTAGCTTAGAACATTATCTCAAATGGAAACTCCTGGAAGAATGTTAAAAGTTATTTTTGGTGAAGCTTAAATTGGAGGGTACTACACTTCGATGGTGGAACAAAGTTGAAGAGAAGCATGGACGACAATGTAAAACACTTGGGAACAAATGAAAGTGAAGTTGCGAAGGAACTTTCCTATAGAGCACAAAAATTGTGTTGGTTCTTTAGGAGCTAAATTGGTTCGCAATATGCAAATTTGATGTTTCACTTCTCTATAAGTTTGGCCAATTTTGAAAAAGAACTATTGCAAGCCTATGATGAACATGTTGGAGAGATGGACGTCTTTAGTGGTTTGACGAGTGATGACTAAGAGGATGGGGAGGGTTGGCGAAGGAATAATTTTTCGAACATGAGTTGTCTGTGAGATTGAAGGTAAGTGATGGTATCGTTAATGGATTTTTCACACGACAAAGTAATTCGAAAGTAAGCCTTTCACGAGTTAAAGCGTCCAATGCCCGAGCATCCACGCCCCACAAAATTGGGTGGCTAAATAGAGGGTATGAAATACCTGTTAACTATTAATATTTGGTGAAATTTACACTGGTAGTCAAGTTAATATATGTGATGCGGCACAAATGACATTTAGGCATATTCTTGTTAATAAGTCATAGTTATTCGAACATGATTCTCGGAATTGCACCTAACACTAAGAGATGCACTTTGTATCTGTCAAGGAAAGAAGGGAAATACTCGGCAACTAGAAATAAAAAATTATTACATGAATGGCTACTTATGTGCTATAAAGTTTGAATTTGAAAACCAGGAGATGGGGTTTATATATGCTCTAGCTATCCACAACAATGATCTGAATACCGTTTCGTACCGGCCGAAACGTTTCGTTCCGGCCAAGATCCGGTACCGGAACGGGAACAAATGTACCGGGAAAAAATTTCAGCCGGTACCACAGATACCGGAAAAATCTGGACAGTTCCGCAAAATTTAGAAAACCTAGGGACTAATTTGCAAATAACCAAAAATTAACCCTAAAAAAACTACCCC
>JANITX010000212.1:50142840-50155958 GCA_027564395.1 Erythroxylum ulei | reverse complement strand
ATAGTTGATACTGTCAATGGGAACAAGGCAAGAATGCCTTCTTTTGTGATTTTCTTTTGTATAATGATATGGTACTGCTGATTTGGTTATTGTGAACTGATAGGAATCAAGTGATCTTTCTGAATGTGCCTTTGTGCATATTACTGATTGAGTTGTGTATATTACTGATTGAACAATTGTGAATATATTTGAATGTTTGAGTGTAATATTGTGATATTTCTGCTTATGAATTTGTGAAATAATATAATTGACTGTTGTCTAATTTGAGTGGACCATCGATGATGGTTCCTCACTGAGTTTGCAAAAACTCACCAAAATTTTGCATTTATTTTTCAGGCTTTGAAGAGTACCCCGTGAGATAAACGGGAGTATGCCTACTGCATTCAAGTCAGAGATAGAGGTCGGGATCAGTCCACGTCTGCATTAGTGTCACCTACTGTCAAATTTTGCTGGAAGATAGTGCTGTAGTTCTAGTGGACCCCATATGGGCTATTGTAATATGATCACTGACTTGTTACTGGATTTATGACTTGACTTTTTAAACTACTATCGAGTGTATCGAGTGTAAGGTTATTACTGTTACTGTTGATTCATGAAATAGTTACCGATGTCCGCGCATATGATAGAAATTGTTTAGACTGAGTTTTGACTATGTCCGAGTGTTCTAGCATGCCACACTTGCGGGTCACGAACTCGGATATCACCTACGATGTCGGGTTCGGGTCCTACGGGAGTGGGGTGCTACACTTATGGTACCTTCACGTACAGACGAATGCCTTTCTGATTATGCAACGCCCCAGTTATATTTCAAAGATGTATGATGTCTATCTTCGCCGATATGATCGAAGATATAATGGAGGTGTTCATGGATGATTTTTCAGTTTTTGGAGACTCTTTTGAAATGTGTTTAACGAATTTGGAAAGAGTGCTTCAAAGATGTGAAGAGTCGCATTTAGTGCTGAATTGGAAGAAATGCCATTTGTGGTGTAAGAGGGGATAGTGTTAGGGTATAAAATCTTACACCAAGGATTTGAAGTGGAAAGAGCAAAAATAGAAATTGTAGGGAAACTCCCACCACTAAGCAATGTAAAAGGTGTGCCAGGATTCTTAGGTCAGGCATGATTTTACCACCGATTTATCATAGACTTCTCGTAAAATGCAAAACCTTTGACAAACCTTTTAGCCAAGGATGTGCCCTTTCTATTTGATGACAAGTGTATGCCTGCCTTCAACAAACTAAAGGAGGCACTAACATTAGCACCAATTCTATGACCACCAGATTGGACACTTCCATTTGAGGTTATGTGCGATGTAAGCGGCCAAGCTGTAGGTTGTGTATTGGGCCAAAGGAAAGATAAAAAGTGACGTGCGATCTACTATGCCAACAAGACCCTTACAGGACCTCATCTTAATTACACTACCACAGAGAAAGAATTACTCGCAGTAGTGTACGCATGTGATAAAATTCGATCATACCTCTTGGGATCAAGGGTAATTATATTCACTGATTACGCGACGTTAAAATATCTTTTTAACAAAAAGGATGCAAAACCAAGGCTCATTCGATGGGTGCTACTCTTACAGGAATTTGATAAAGAAGTGAGAGATACAAAAAGGAGTAGAAAATGTGGTCATAGACCACTTATCAAGATTCAAAATAGGGGAATGCAAGCCAAGCAAAGAAATTAATGAGAATTTCCCTGATGAAACCCTAGTGTTCCTTGAAAGTCTAGTTATACCACGGTTTGCCGATATCGCAAATTACGTTGCCAGTGGTAAGCTTCCTTCTGATTTATCTTATCAACAAAGAAAGAGATTTCTACATGAGTGTACCCGATATCTATGGGATGAGCCAATTTTATATGGAACATGAGCTAGTGGGTTAATGCGACAATGTATTTCGGAGGAAGAAATGTTAGATATCTTAAACCAGTGTCATAAGGGTCAATATGCTAGTCATTATGGAGCTAACAAAACGACAACTTAGATACTCGAAAGTGGATTTTATTGGCAACAATTGTTTAAGGATGCTCAAACTTTTGTGGCACAATGCAATTAATGTCAAATAATAGGTAACATCTCCAAAATAGACGAGATGCCTTTATCCAACATTTTACAAGTGGAAGTCTTCGATGTATGGGGCATCAATTTTATAGGTCCTTTCCCGTCCTCAATGGGGAACGTACATTTTAGTGGGGGTGGATTACGTCTCATGTTGGGCTGAAGTAGTGGCATCTCCAACCAATGATGGAAAGGTTGTGTAAAAGCTCATCAAATCGTTATTCAATTGGTTTGGAGTGCCACGAACAATAATAAGTGATGGAGGTACACATTTCTACAACAGATCTTTTGATGCCCTCCTAAAAAGATATGGGGTGCACCATCGTATTGCTACACCTTATCATATGCAGACTAGTGGCCAAATGAAAGTTGTCAACTGAGAGCTGAAACAAATTTAGGAAAAGACGATGAACAGCTCCAGGAAGGATTGGGCAATAAAACTAGATGATGCCTTATGGGCTTATAAGGCTGCTTTTAAGACACCAATCGAAACAACTCCTTATATGCTTGTATATGGAAAAGCTTGTCATTTGGAAGTCAAACTAGAACATCGAGCGTACTGGGCGATAAAAGCATTAAATTTTGATTGGAAGCAAGTAGGCGAAAAACGGCTTCTACAACTGGACGAACTGGAAGAGCTTCATTATAATGCATACGAAAACACCAAAATCTATAAGAAAAAGGTAAAGAAATGACACGATTCTCATCTTAAGCAAAAGGAATTTAAGGTAGGAGACGTAGTGTTGCTATATAATTCAAGGTTGAGGCTATTTCTAGAGAAGCTAAAATCTCAATGGAGTAGACCTTTTACGGCCATTCAAGTTTTCGATCATGGAACCCTTAAACTGAAAAATGCTAACAAGGAAACTTTCAAGGTCAACCGGCATCGTTGCAAATTATATCTCAGAGGAGTGATTTCCAAGGACAAGGAAGTGATTTCCTTTTGTTCGAATAATTAAAGACACCTCCAAGGATGTAAGGTCAAGCTAATGACCATAAATTAGCACGTTCAGTAGTTCGATTGAAATTGTTGTGTTTAGTTAGAGTTCTTTTGAATTTTAAATAAAACTTTAATAATTTGAATTGAACTGGGATCACTAATTCTCTCACTCTCTTTAAGCAATTCCAAGCTAAGAAAACAATCTTAGGCATCCAGCAAATTTGTTCCCAGTCCCTCACCATCATCACCTCCATCCCAGTAAGGTTTTGTTTCTAACCCTTTTCTTTTAACTTTAATTTTTGTTATATTTTATTTTTTGTTACTTCCTTCTAAGTGTGTTTGTTTGTCTCCTTCTCACATTGAGGACAATGTGTTGTTCAAGTGTAGGGAGAGTCGTGCATTTTGCTTTGAATATGAATTTTGCATATTATTATGTTAGTGTGTTTAGGTTGCATATTGTGAATTGTGTGAATGTATCGATGGCTTAGATGGAATGAAATCGATTTAATTTTGAACATAATTAGGTTGCAAAAATTCATTAGCTCACAAAATTAGTAATTTGGGTTTTTGGCTAAAATATGCAAGTTAATTAGGATTTAGTGTTAGTTATCACCGTATAAGTTGTCACATTCATTCATAATTTTAGTTCTTTTGACTAAGCAGCTTAGCTAGTATTTTTTATAAAAATGAGTAGTTAAAACAATAAGGTAGGGATTAACTAGAAAAAATGTGTGTTTGAAAATTTTAAATAAAGAACTATTTCATTAGCCTTCGAGTTATGAATAGAGCTAGTAGCCAGTTGAGAACGTGATGTAGCCAAGTAACTGGATCGACACACATCACAAATGTGTGCCTTCGCATCAAAAGCTACAATGACGTTCCAACCAAGCAACTTAATAAAACCATGACTTAGTCGAGTAACCAGATCGACATTCATCACCAATGTTTGCTTTTGTGTAAAAAGACTAGATCTATATCCACAAAAAGTAACAAAAAAATATTTACTAATAAAAACCTACCGAACTTATAAGTAGCCTAACTTTTAATGAAAATGTACTTAAGATTAGTTATAAAGTTTTAATGACCAATTAATTATTAATGTATGTGTACAATTGAAAAGGGTGAATAAACTTGACATTTAGGTCTTGATTGATATGTATATTTAGTCCAGAGCTCCTAGACATGGATTTTGCATGTTAATGATTTGAAATAACTTGAATGATTGTGGTTAGAGTTAAATTTCTTTCATGAAGTTGTAGCCATTATCTCATTATTGCATTGTGTGCGTTGTGATTTTGTGTTGGTTGTTGTTTTGTTTGCTTGAGGACAAGCAAACATTTAAGTGTGGGGATGTTGATAAGTGTAAATTACATCACGTTTTAAGGTATAGTTTGATATGTGTTTAGCCGTTAATTCGATCATTTAGTATGTGTTTAGGTTAGAATTGTGTTAGTTTGTTAATTATTTGTGTTTTAAGGGTTAGTACAAGTTTTTAAGCTTAAATATTATATTTTTGAGGTACCTTGATATGTTTGCTAGTGTTTTAAAGTTAATATCGAAGAACGAAGGAGTTTCAGAAGACATTTAGGTCGAAACAACGGCCCAAGATCGTGACAGAAGCTCCAAGAATGGCCCACGATCATGGCATGCATGCCATGATCGTGAAAGAAGGCTCAGATGTGAGCCATGATCGTGGCTTACGTCGGGTGGATGCACAGACACTTATGAACTTCACGTTTTGAGGGACTTTTTAGACCTTTCGGACTTCGAAAAAGCCCTAGGGTTACCCAAAACATAAAAGACTATTTAAAGAACAACAAAATAAGAAAGAAGGGAGCTTTTTCGTGCAGCCACTTTTGGAAACCCTAAGAGAGAAAGAGGAAGATAAAGAGAGGATGAAGAGGAAGAAGAAGCGGTCTCGATGTGCTTCTCAGATCAGGAGGTTTCCCAACGCTGCTGCCTTCCTAGATCATCCATTCTAAGTTTCTATTTCCTTATTGTTTCAATTTATTCATGTATAAAGTTGGGATGGATTGTATGATGATAGATGGTAGAATGTTGATGATGATTTAACTCTTCTTCAGGATTTTATTTTGATTTAATGATAATTTAATTGATTGTTTTTATTGGATGAATGTTGTTATTTGATTGTGTCCTTGCATAATTCGATAACAAACTAAGAGGGTGAACTGAATGAAAAATGAACAAATTGGATTAATGAGAGTTAAACGATTTAATAGAAACTGTGACAAATCATATTGGTAATTGTGCAGAGAGAGATCTCGGGTGATATTCCGATAATTTATTAGAGTGCTTCAGTTCTAATTAAGGTTTTAGATGTTTTGTAAATTGAGAGATTACAAATTTCATAATCCATTTAGGGTTTATAAATTAGGATTAATGGTTATAACTCTAGAGAGAGTAATCAGCCCTAGGATCATCTGGAACTGACACCCATTAACACATAATCAGCAAGGTTAGCATTAATGATTGGTAAAATCCCCTTTCTCATAACTTGGTAAATTCTTTGTTGGTTTTCATTGTGCGTGCTTGTTGCTCAATTGTTAATTCCTTTGTGTTTAATTTCTGAATTAATTGGTTGAATTCAATTCTCGTATTTACTTCCCGTTGCTTTATTTATTTTTAGTTTCATAGGTTTCAGCCTTAGATTTTTAGGATTAGACTAATCCCCCTCCTCGTGGGATCGACACCTCTTATACTACAATTGCGACCCGTGTGCTTACGGTATTAAAGCATTTGTAAATTTTAAAGCATGAATGACACAATCATTGCCCATAAAGAGGAAATAAACCAAACAATGCTCACTAATGATGATGTAAATATTAGTAATAAGGATCAAACTAAAAGTTTGAACTTCGATCCAAAACTTAGTCTAATTCTTAAACCAAGTGATAGAAAATTTAATGAAAAGAAAGAGTTGTTAGATAATAAGCCTCTGAGATTCAACTCAATAAAGCCATTACTAGTAGGAGCAATCTAGGTCATAAATCTATAAGGGAAAAATCTAGCAACTCTCCAAAGTAATGAATTATGTAATATAAAAAATTAAAGGTTGAATAGCCTTAATAAATAGTAGGTTCTTAAGGAATTTCTAGTCTAGAAGAAACCCCATTTTGTTGGTTTGGTGGAAACCAAAATATATATAAAAAAGACCAACAGTAGAAGTGTCTGTGGTTTTAGGAGAAAGGATGGATAAACCTTTCTAACCATGAGTCTCACCATAACAGAAGAACTTTGATCTCCTAAAGGAAAATTGGATGGTTGGCAACATTCCAAGGTCCATCTTCATTTATTCGTTTAGCCTCTAGCTCTATGGAGAACAAAATAAAATATTGTTCTCTTTTAAGAGCAAAACTTTAATAAATCCTCTTGTTTTCCACTATTTGAAGGCCTAAGTGTTTATAAATGGAAAAGGAGGATCTTTATATATAAAATAAATCAACCATAGTAACATTCTAGGTCTTAGCTCCAGCCTTTAAAACTTTAATTTCATAGTATATTAAGATTTTGCCTTCCTCTTCAGATCGAAGGTAATATTCTAGGGTAAGCACACCCTATTACTTGTTCCCAATTCTTCTGAGGAATAAGAGGAGAAGAGTTAAGAGTTAAATAAGTATGGTTCTCCATAGACTTTGAAGGGGAATAGGTTTGAACATAGCGATCAGTGGTTCCTACAAGATGTGCAGACATAAGTGATGCACAAGTAGGGATGGGTAGGAATGTCACCATACTCTAAAAATTTAAGCCTAGTTTTGACTTTTGACATTCATTGATTAAAAAATTAAATAGGGAGTTATGGATAAAAACTTAAAAAAAAAGCTCAAGAGAGCAAGAAGAAAGGAACTTACACATACAAAGGAGGAATAGAGAAACTTAATAGACTTAAAGAATCTAGGGATAAGGGATGAACAATAAGGGAAGCAAGGACTCAGGATGTTTAAAAGTATTTGGAAGAGCTAAGGATATTTAAGTATGCCATTGGAGATAATCCAGGACATGGTGAAGGATTGAGGGAAGGAGAAGCATGATGTCTCATTTCATTATCAAGCTTTATTCATAGATATAGTTGTTATAATATAGGTTAAGCAATTTCTAGTGTGTTAAATTCTATCAATATAATTGTTAAATTTTAAACATGTGATCATGTACAAAATAAACTTGGTCTTAATGAAGGGGTTTATATTTTAAATTGATGTTGTAGTAACTGAATTTGAAATTTTACACATAGATAACTTTTTTATAAAATAACAATTGAATATAATGGTACCATTTAATATGCACTAATCACATGATATACCCAAAAGTATAAAGTCTAAAAATATGCTAGGTCTATATTATAATAGTATCTAACTATGAGTTCACTATATTCTAAGCCTAAAATGTCTTCCACCTATAACCTATATAATTTAGTATTTTACACAAAAAATCAAAATCAATAAGGAAATAGCAATGTATATAATGTTATATCAAAAGAACTTGAGATTTGACTCTTATTTAGTCCAAAATTCTTCAACTTTGTTTTTTCTTAGTTCTTTGAGTTAAAGGAGCACCTTCCAAAGTTCTGGATCTAAGTTTTGAAATAGGATTCTAAGGTGAGATATTGCTTCTTTTTTTTCTTCCTCTAGCCCCTTGCTCTTAATTTAAACTAGCTTATTGCCTTTCTTGTTATTTATACACCTTATGGATTGTTGAGTTATAATTGCATCAATGACTTGACTATGTTACGAAGCCACAATATGTGACTTGGCTTCCTACAATATATGTTAAAAACAAAGTAAGAAATCATTTTTTATGTAATTAATTAGTCTAGGAAATATTACAATAAAATTGTCATAAATTTGTTACCAAATTATCATTTTTTAGAAGATGGTATTTTTACAAATTCTAACATTATGACCATAATTTGCAGTGTTGCATTTAACTATGCCATTTTTTCTTATTGATAGACTATCTTGGCCTTTTTTTTATCTTGGCCAAGTGATACGTCATCTCCCTCTTCCTTCTTATATATTTGATCATCTAACTCATCAACTATGTGGGTGTTGTTGGATTGAAGCCAATACTTTGTTATTTATTGAAAGAAATTATAGTTGCTTTTTGAGTGGAGCAAACACTCTATTATTCATCTAAATAAATTGTTACTATTATTGGATTAAAGTCAATATCCTACTGTTCATCCATAAAAGTTGTTGGTGTTGTTGAAAAAGAGTTAATTCAAACTTCATCATCATCAGTTGTTACTATTGTTGGAATGGACCCAATCATTATTAAATGTTCTTATTGTTGATAGTATGATTTCCATATGACAATCATCCAAACAAAATCTTATATTGGATGAATTTAACAGGATATTTTTTACCTTTTAAATAGATTTTAATTGTACTTACTTTTCTTTTTTCAATAAGCTAGATCAACTACTTAGCATCATCATTAGCTTTAAGTACCCAAAGACCATCTTTAAAGGACTCAACATGAATTCTTAGGTCATACCATAAACTACAATACAACAAACAGGAGTTTTGGCTACATTTTCGTTTGCTATGATTTGAAATTTGTAGCTAAAAGTTACTATTTGACTATAAAATTTCAAAATCGTAGCCTATTGAAACAGTACCACTATCGTTAAAAATTTTCATAGGTTTTTTGAAAACTATTAACTACGTTTATAATATATTACATTTGAAATTCATAGCTAATAAAATTTGATGATGTTTTTAACTATGGACTTATTTCCTAGAAAAAAGTTTTTACTAAAAACTAATTTTTGTAGTTAATAAGTTATGGTGGCATTTTTTAACTGTGAACCTAGTTTGTAGTAAAAAAATTTAGCTGTGAAATTTTATTCATAGCTAAAGCGCAAATCTATTCCATATCATAACTTTTTGCTACATTTTTTACTATGAAAATATTTTCATAGCCAAAAAGTTTTAGCTACGAAATTTTATTCTCAACTAAAACACAAACCTATCACAGATTCTTTCAGCTACATTTTTCGACAACAAAAATCTTTTCAGTAAAAAAATTGCCCCCAAAAACCAATTAAGCAATGTTGTTTTCTTTTATTTGATAACCTAATTAACCAATTTGTTTAATCTCATTATTTCCTCACATTGTTTCTTCTTCTCTCATTTTTTTGGCTATGAAGTTACCCTTATTTTGACTCATCTTGCCTCCAGTTGTGGTGATATGATTATGGTAGTCTTCTTTTCTAGTTCTTAGGTACTCCCCTGTTTTGGTTCTGACTGTGGTTTTCTTAGCTCTGGTTGTGGTGCTCCAATTGTGGTAGTCTTATTCTCTGATTTTTAGGTACTCTAGTCTCTCACTTTCACACTTTCTCTCTCTCTCTTGATTTTTTTCTTGATTCTCTAACCATATCTTCGGTACTCCTCTCTTTGGTTCAACATTCACACCTGCTCTATTGTTGCTTTGAAACCTTAACTATCCCACTTTCCCTCTTTGATGGTTTCGTTGGTTTTTTATTTCTTTTGTTGGTTTGGTATGTGTGTTGGGTTTTGGTTGAGTTTTGATAACTTTTGAGAATGTTTAGTTGATTCCAAGTTATAGGGAAATTTATGTTTTCATATTTTGGTACAGAAAAACTTTATTGGTGAAGGTAGGGTGTAAAATTTGGTGCTTTTTTGAGAAAACAAAAGTGGTCGGTGAATATGACATTGATTTTGATGGTTTGGTTAAATAAGCTCTTTAAGGAAAATGTGAAGAAAGATAGGAGCTTCAATTAAGGACTTAAGTTAGCAGCATCAATTAAAGACCTAAGTTGTTAAAATATTGTAATTTTTTCATAAGAATGGAGGTAGTTGCTTCTCTAATTTTAAAAATTTAGGTATTTTTTTGGAATTAGAAAGTCAGAACATTTTGATGATTCAAGAAAACAATTATTTACGAAATTGAGTGCTTATACGTGGGTGCCCAAATTTCTTTTTTGTGGTTATTTAGTCACTCTTAATGCTTTCTGTTAAATCAATCTTTGACTGAGCGAGTCAATGCTTTATTCACTACTTTTTTCTACTACTTGATGAATGCAATTATTGAATATACTAGAATTATATGCTTTGCTAGGTAAATCACCATATAAGAATTTGTTTATGGTTTGATTAGTTTGATTGGATTAATTTTGGGTTGAGACCATTTTTTTAAAGAAAATATATTCCTATGATGCATCTTCTAATCATTTGGTGTACTATGAATTATAATGAATTTCCATTTTAACATTTGAGCACACAACAGTAGAATTAAACATTAGAGGTTAATCCATTTACATGTCCAATATGTTATAAACCTCTAGTAAGAAATGTTCCTCTAGATTTTAACTTGTAAGTCACTAATTGAGCCTAGGGTTAAGGTTAATAATAATTTTACTGAAAGTGCATGATGTAGCTAAAGCTATTATAGGCAAGTATGGTTCGATCCCACGAAGACAATAAGTACTAGTAGTTACCCTTTTTCTATTATCTAACCTAATAATTGGATTTTTAGATTTTTATTGAAATTAAAGCTAAACAAATAAACTAAATTAAGATTAAACAAATTTGAACTCATGACAAGTAGAATACGAAGAAAAATCAATATAAAATAATAGCGTATAGGTGATGAATCCTCCTAAGAATCTTTGAATTATTAATTTTTATCATGCAATCATATTAATTATCATTGGACTGTAGAAATTCCTATCTTATTTAAATAACTCTTTTGAGACTATTAACAACTAATTCATCAGTTGACTAACAGAAATCTTTCCAGTTAAAACCTCTAGGATTGCATTATCGATTTATGAATTCCATTATTGGGTTTGACCTTGATCCAAAGGATTTATATCGGCTTATTTCTAGGTTTGCATACAACTCCTTCCAATTATGGTAGATCTATTCGTATAAGTGGATTTATAAATCCCAATCACATGAAATCAAATCATGAACTAATATTTTTGATATATTAGAACAAAAATATAACGCATAATTGAACTCAATAAATCAATCAATAAAATTGCATTAAATAAAAGATAAAATCATATTGCTATCACAACTTAGGTTTTATCACACCAAGGCAATAAACAAATTTAGTGCCTACCTATAGAAAACTAAAACAAAGATAATATGCAGAAGAAATAATAGAAAACAAAGAAATCATATCTCCCTTTTTCTTTTATTGGATCTTTTTGAAAAACTAGATTGAATGTTGTTATCTATCAGATCTTTTAATGTATTCTTTGTATTTTCCTTGTCCTTTGATCAAAACTATCACCTATCTATGTTCTTTACGACTCAAAGTTACTTAAAAACTCTACTCCTTTAGTTTTGCCTCCTTTCACGTCCTTTTATAGTAAAAACTAGGGTTTTTGAGATATACATGATCAATATATATGGATGTGTAAGTGGTCGTGTACTAGCACAAATACTTACACAAGTGTGTAACTTTATATGACCATAACCAAAATTTTTCAAAATTTTCCACGTTTACAAAGACTTACATAGTCACTATACATGGTTGTTTAGGTCCAAATTGCTTCAAATCATTGTTCCATGCCACAATTTCATCTTAATTCTTCTCCTTTTGGTCCAAGAATCAATTATCACCTAAAAATGCACTTGAAGTGAATTAAGTGCCAAAAATACTATATAACTATTAAATAATAAGCAAAACACATAAAATATAGGTGTATAATTATATTCAAATAAACATTTATCAAACATCCCCACACTTAAGCTTTGCTTGTCCTAAAGCAAATCATAATCTAAATTACCATTCTTACAAGCATCTATCCTTGTTAACCTCAACATTTCCATCCACACTCTAAACCATCATATCATATTAATCAAATTAACATATAATTAAATTTAGGTTATCATAAAACAAACTTTTTTAAGTACCAAATATACAATAAAACTATGAAATATCAAGGAAAATATATTAAATATGAATGCATATTTATAGTCAAATATGCATATATACATACAAGTTAAGTGTCTTTTATGTTTTCCGTTAGGTTACAGTTTAATAACTAGAAGTTGAAGGTTAACAATTTATAAGTCTAGCTTTAAATCTCGTAAATTGTTGTTCAATAAACTAGGTGTCCTTAACTAAGATGGGTGGATGATGAACTTGTCATATATTTTCAGTATATACATATATATTTTTATTTCTAAATATTAGAAAAGTTCATGAATGTGATGGGGGCTCTAGCTGTTGGACCCCATTTCCAAAGCCCAACCCCAGAACCATAAAATGTGAGCGTATTCTAATGAAATCCCCTTAACCATTATCAGTTCATCTTCATGCTCTGACACCAAAACTGTTGGGTCCTGATTTTTTGGAGCCCAACTTTTGGAACTCATCTAAAACTATGAGCGTCTTATTGTCGAAAACCCTTCATTTGGAAGGAAAAATCCTTCAAAAGCAAACGGTGGGTTCCCCGCGGCAAAATCTAAGTTTCGCCGCAGCAAATGGATGGGAATTTCTGCTGAGACCCTTCGGCAAAAGTTCGTCGCGGCAAAGTTTTAGGATTAAGAGAGAATTGCTCTCGGGAAAGGTTCGCCACGGCGATCCTTGTGGTTTCGCTGCGGCGAAAACCCTAGAATCACAACCCATTAACCTAAAATTTCCAAATCCACCTCTTCTAAATGCAGTATCACTTATTAACCATTCAACTACCAAATTGATTCCATTAAACTCTCAAATTTTAACTCATTTGATTCATTGCATTCAACTATGTCTCATCACTCATAATTCCTATCTTTCTTTTTCATAACATCTCATCTATATATACAACATCAATTCGTATTCAAAATTTATCACCTTAATTCAATAACTTCCTAAAGTGTACCTAGTTTCAACTTAACATCATCCATACGCAAATTCATAATTCGACTCAACATCATCCATACATAATTCATAATTCATTAACATCAAAAGAAACAATTTTACAAGTATTTGATGGCAATTTAAGCCATAATACATCGATGTCTCAAAATCCCAAAATACATAAGATATTTGAACTTATAATTCTTGAAATGTGACTAAGCCTTGTATTTTACAAATATAATAACTCAAAATCCAAAATATGCAGATTTTGAAGTAATGC
>JANITX010000212.1:50130971-50142740 GCA_027564395.1 Erythroxylum ulei | reverse complement strand
TTTATTATTGTCAAAAATTGTATTATATCTAAAACAAATAATACTATGTACATAAACATATCAAATAATAAGAATCATTGATATATATTTCTTATTATATTTACATATATAATCATAATAACTGTTCATGGTATATTTTCAATTTCACTTTCACTCCTTCGTCTCATTTTTTACTGATTATTTCATATGTCAAAATTTTCTAATTTGATTGTAAATTTTTAAATCTTGCTTTATATATTTTTTATTTTTTATTTTAATTTATACATTAAAAATATTTATTAATATAATCAGTTAAATTCACAGGGCATTATTACTGCGCATTCGCGCAATATTATTCTGCTAGTTATTTTAAACCACTTGTAGAGGGAGATGTTTGGGAAAGACCCCACACGAATAATGTCATTAGCAATGGGAGTTTTTAGGGTTTGGAACAACATTTGCTACCACGAGCCCACACACCCCTATCATAATTCCACCTTCACATCGAGGTGATGATTAAGGTTTTTAGAAATTCTTGATTTTGAAACAAGGTGGCATCTTTCTCAAGTTAAGACTTTGAATTTCTAGTTTAGTTATCTACTTCATCACCTTATCTGTATAATCTAATTAGTATTTATATAAAATAAATAGGGCGATTTAGGAATTCTAAAGTCAAAACTTATTATAATATTTAGGATTTGTATTTTTTAGTTCCAAAATTAAATATCAATAACAATCAAACATATTTAACTAAGTTATAGAATTATAGTGTACTCTAACACTACTATTGAGAAATTGAAGTGGGATTCGATCGTCCATGCAGCAGATAAGAACAAAACATTTTTGTATGATTTCTTAAAAGCTATGATAACTTAAATTCTATAATACAATTATCACATAAAATATAATAAAACGTAAATCTTAATTTGTATTTTATTATGAAGATTGATTTTTTTCTTGTCATTTTTTTTGAACTGTTTCTAAAATTGGCTCATATCAAAAATATAGTCGCATACGTGATAGACCTTTAGCAGTATTCACAAAACATATTGAGAAAACTTTGCAACTGTTATAAAGAGGATTAAGTAAGAAGTATTAACTAAATTGGACATCTTAGTGATTTAATTGAAATAAAATTCTAATTTTCATTAGAATAACAATTAATTATTATGAAATACTAATTGTGCCCAAATAAGATCAAATATTTAATATTGGTTCTTATTTATTAAATATCTCATATTTAATTTTAATCATAAATTTTTTTAAAAGTTTACAATGAAATCTAAATTGATTAAAACATCTTTCTCTCTTCAACTTGTTTCTTGTGTAAAATCTATTAAATTCCTAAGTATGTTTACAATGAATATAAATTATAAGCATATATCATATTCAGAATTAGATAAACTAAACTCTTTTAATTTACTTTAATTATCTAATTAAATAATTTATATTTATATATCAAGATTGACCCATGGCAATACATCATGACCATCCAAATATTTAAGTCAAAGTAAATTTAAATAACCTTTTCGTCATGATTTTTCATATAATTTAATTAATTCATCATACCGTGTTTCAATTGGACATAAATTATATAAATAATCTTTACTTTGAGTCCAATCATATTAACTCTCCATCGTTAGTAATTGATTTCATTAATGACATTTGAAAGCTATTCTTAAAGCATCATTCCACCTTGATCAATGACTTCTCGAATCATACTAATTGAAAAAATTTAACATTTTCTCTAATCATTTTAGAATAATGAATTCTATATTGATCACTTAACCACTTCTATATAGTTCATATTATATCTAATAATTACCGACTGAGCTACCTTTGAATAGAATTGGTCATAAGTAATATCAAAATATGACGATTCCTATATAAGATATTTTAGTGATCTCAAGTTAAAGGATCACTTATACAATTATCACACTGAAAATTTTCATAAACATACAAGTAATTTCAATTATAAAATGTATTTACCTTATAGAGTTTATTATATACATCTGAATAATTATGAGATAAAAATCCATTTAAGGAATTATGTCATTAAGCTACAACTAACCAATTGATTGTAAGGTATAAACCAATACAATGTCCCTCCAAAGTACTCTGAAGTTTTTTACTTCTTCTGTGGATATAACCATGGATAGTTGTAGGTGATTTTAATAGTACCATATTACACTTGGAAGCTAAAGGTAAAATTTGCTTAAGAAGCTTCAATGGGGAATTTAATCATTATGCAAAACCACATTAAAGTCACTAATATAAAGTTTGAAGGGAACTTTTTACATATAATAATAATCAAAGTGGCATTTAGTTCATGATAAAGAAGCTATATAGAGCTATTATTAAAGATTTCTGACTAACCCAATTTCTTGATAGCAAAGGAAATTACAGTAATCCCCTTTTCTTTGATCATATAATTATTGTCGTTTAAAACTTGTTGTTGGCCCCCTAAAATTTTTTCTTGAGGATCAAGTATGATTTGAATAAATTATGAGGCCCTCAAGGGAAAATTTTGTGGAGTTAATTATTATGTTAATATTGGTAAGATTTTATGACATAGGTTAATTGAATTAAAGCATTGATGTTATAAGAATGAATGAATGGCATTGTTGGAAGTTCACTTAAGAGTATAAGACATAAGGCTTAAAGGAAGGGGAAAAATGGACATTGCACACTCAGTAAGGATATTAAAAGAAGAATAAGTTATTGTCTTTTATGTTAAGAAGGAAGAATCGTGGGTGAAGGGAAGAAGAGAAGAAAAGAAGAGAAGAGCTAGGATTTGGAGATCTTTGAAGAGTTTGAAGAATTTGGAGCTTCAACAAGTAAGTATAAGCATCATTCTTCTTGATTAGATGAATGAAACATGTTTTGATGTTAGTTAAGGGATGAATATGTGTGGGAAGTTTTTGAGAATAGGTAAATGTATTTGTTTTGATATTGGGTTGAAATGAGCTTAGAAATGAAATAGGAATGATGGTTTAGGGTTAAGATGAGTTCTATTTGAAAGATGGGAAGTATATGGATGAAGAATGTTGAAAAACAGGTCTTTGGGAGGTTTCTGGGCTCATTCGTTGAGGCGAACTTTTGCCTTTGCCGCAGCGAACTTCAACAATTTCACCGCAGCGAGCTTCTAATTTCGCCGCGGCGTAACCCAGTCTTCCTGCACAAATATGTTCCGGTATTTTAAGCATAACTTTTGTTGTAGATGTCCAAATGAGGTGATTTTTGATCCGTTGTAAACTAGAGACATAGGCTACAATTTGTATAAAGCAATCAAGTTCCAATTAAGTCTCTAAAGATCTCAATTTTTGAAGGGAATTTGAACATAGAATGCTTTATTAGTATTAGAACAAACCAAAAATGATTGGGGCATAAATTTTAGAGTACGGAACCAAATTGAATGATTTTGGAGTCATTAGAAACTTAAGACAATGGAGAACATTATTTTAGAAGAAAGCATTATCAAATCTCTTCATTTACTTGATCATAAATTGGAATTCCTATTGAATGGAATGTTTGGCTATTGTTAAAGGAATTCAAGGAAGGCAAGAGGAGGAATGTATAAGGCGCCTTTGTGCAAGTCTTTAAGCAAGAAAATCAAGGTGGGTACACGTTTATAATGGAGTAAATAAGCCACTCATTGTTTTCTTCAAATCAAGGAAAATTTTAATGATTTAAATTGCATCATCAATGTTGCCTTATTCGTTTTTTGAATGAATTGTGAAATTGTTATATGTTTGCTACATGATTTCTGTTAATGATTGATGAAAAGACTGTGAAAAGGGTTTCTCTTTAAAGGATACATGTTTATGAAATTATATTTACAGAAATGATTTTTGCAAGGATATCGAGTTTATGAAAAGCAAGTTTTCAAGAAAATGTGCCATTGTTTTGTTAAATCAGCAGTAATAAATTCAGAAAAGAAATTATGTACATCTTGAGCTTGTACTAACTACAAACTCAAGTCCAAATTGAACAAACAACCAATAAAACAACAACAAGATCCCTTCAAAAGTCCTGCATTCGAAACAACTCAATAGCAAGGAAATCTATGAATCTAAATCACAAGTAAACAAACCAACATTCCAGAAACTACTCCAAGCCCTACCACAAAATCAATTAATACAAACTAAAGCCGAAAGGACCCAAACTTGGATGCACCCCTTGGGGAGCCGACTGAACTGCATGGCTAAAGAGATATCCACAAACAACCTCCCTACCTGCCTAAATGAGTAATGCTAACTATGCTTGATGTTGCAGCTGCTTCTATTGACTCGTTAAAACTTGTTGAGTGAGCTGCTACCTTGGTAATGAGGGATCCCGAACTGATGGGATTCGATGATATGGTGACTGAATGTACTGTCAGGCCGATGGGAGAGCTGCTGAGTCCTACCTCCCCAAAATGTGCCATTTTGGGCAACAAGATTACAATATTTTGAACTATATGTGTTATGTGGGTTTATAGTAGTCCCTCAAAAATCGTCACGTGCACGTTGACCCAAGTATAGGCTTCTCCCGCCTGCCCACTAGTGGCATGGAGCTCCCTCAAGAATTTATGGCTACACAGAACCATTATGTGGGAATGTGTAGTGCATCATGAATCCGAACTTACCCAAACCATTCCGATATGCTTATGTGCTCATGATATGTTTGACATGATGGATGCATACATGATTTCTATTATTATTATTTTGTGACAAATGGAGAATTGTGTGAAATAAGCATTTTATGATTTTTAAATGCGGAATTACTATGGTTATGAAAAGGTTCAACGAAAATGAGTTTTATAAAGGGTTTTTGCTTGTTTCTCGATTATAAACTTGTTATCCACGAGCTTCAAGCTCACCCCCTTTCCGTCCCCACCTTCAGGTGATGAGCAAGAGATGGAGTGAAAGAGAGTCATGGCATCACTACTAATTTGCTGATGTTGTATTTTTGAGTTAGTTTTGGAAAACACAAGGCTTTAGTCGCATTGAAGGATTCTAGTTCATGTAACTTTTTGTCTTTTGAGATTTTTGGATTATTGTTGTAATTGTGGCTTGGAATGCCTTTAGAGCTTGTAAAACTCTATTCTTTGATGATAAGGAATTATGAATTATGTATGGATGATGTTGAGTGGAAGTATGCATTTGTGTCTATATAAGATTGAGTTGAAATTAGGTATGCTTAAGAAAGTTATCGATTTGATATGATTATTTTGATTGTGAATTGTTGTTACATACATATATATAAGTGAGATGTGTTATGGAAAAGGAGCATAGAAATGGTATAAGACTTTAAGCTTCATGATTTCTTTGGATTACGCTCACGTTTGTATGACGAGCAATAATACAAATAAGTTTTATGGTTTAAGAGTTGGATTCCAACATGTTTGGTATCAGATCAAGAAGAGATTGCAAGGAACCACGCTCAAGTATGATGGTATTTTGTTAAGAGCTGGATTTCGGAAACGGGATCCAACAGTTTGTGTTTGGAAAATGGTGAATTGTGTTTATGTGGTGGACGTGTATTAATTGACATTTTTTTTCCACCTTCCATACTTGTTTGAGGAAAGCCTGCTAGCTGTTTGATTAAAGGTCTATTAGAGAATCTAAGCTACTTCAGCAAGGGATGTTTATATACATATTTACCATATGATTGCTTTTACACCAAATCTCTACCACTTATAATATACACATGTATAATTCAAAAGGACTTTATTTCAACTTTTAATAAGGTTGTGATTAGTCATAAGAATTATAAGTAAAATGATCAAAACCAGAAACCTTAGCAAGGCATCTAAACATATATAGGTAAAAATGTATAAGTTAGAACCATGATATCCAACTCACTTAGGAATGGTTAATTGCTTCATATGAAGGAAAATGGACTCACATTGAGGTTTCTTGCTGCTACCTTTCTTACTTTTTCTTTTTTTGTTACTTTTTATTAATAGTCATATGAATAAAAAAAATATTTTTAACCATAACACAATAGGTAAGGATGTTTAAATAGAGAATTTGGCTTGTAATATAGTTATAAAATAAAAGTAAAATGTTATAGCTCAAAGGAGCCAACCAGGGATATAGAATTGGGTTATGTTTTTAAGTTAAAGGTTGTAAAATAATGAAAATCTTTTTTTAGTCTTATAGTCTTTTTTATTCTTATACATGCATATATAGATTAGGTCTTGAAATGTTCCAAGCAAGTTCTACATAAATATTATAATATAAGACAATAAACTTCAAATGAAATACATATTTATTTGAGTGTTTCAATCTTTTATGGCTCAAAATCTTAAAATTTATTTCAAATCACTTTAACTTTTCGCGATGACTTATCATTTGATCATCCCAATTTATAAAAGTGCATAATGCTAGCTAATTTAACCATTTGACATATTTTTACTCTTATTCTTAAAAGTTTTGAGACAAAATCTTTTAGCATACACATATTTCAATTTATTCATATTATATTTGATGAAACCATATAATGGACTAGTGGAATGTCGATATAGCGACTAGTTTCCAATGGTGGAAATGTGCTCCGCTAGGAGAAATATGGCAAAATTCTCCCTAATAAAGAACAAAATGATGCACAACATATCTCCTCATCAAACGTTTATCACCCCTTGCCTTCCATGCCCAATCTTCTTCTTTATGGTTTTTAGTATCATCCGAATTACCTCTCTTTTTTATTATCTATATCTCATTTTTTGTTGTGAAGCTATCAGATGAATGTTTAATTATATATACTATGTGTTTTGTAAACCTTCCTCAAACCTTCAATAAAACATAGATGAAAATGGAGGCGGTGGTAATGTCCTGATGGTCCATACATGATTAGGGAAATTAGTTGTTTTGGAACAGTCATCGATTCTAAAAACTATGTTTATTCTATCAAGTATGTATGTGTTCAAATTTGAGTTCCTTATACCATTTGACTTAATTAGGTGAAACACATTGTACAGGCAGTTCATCTAATTCAGTGATCCATACTGCATCTGGGGATTTGTTCACTATCTTCCTGCTAGTTTAGTTAAAGCCAAGAAGTTGTTGGAAGAAGGTGTCAATAAACTAACACCTAAGGGAAGATCTTTGATTGTTTCAATTAATGGCTTTGAACGTGCAAAGACCCCTCTTAGGAATCCAGATATAGAGAACTCTTTTACCTTTTTTACTGCATCTCATATCACTTAGAATCCAGAAAAATAATTATTTCTTTTCCTTTTAGGTGAAATAGGTGTGAAACTTTGTTTATTGTTTTATCTGTAAGCATTGTTAAACTTCTAATTAAAATCTTGTATTACTTACCATATATTATTATATTACATTGCTTACCATATTCAATATTTATATGTATTATTATTTTATTGTTAATGAATATTAATGATTCAGAATAGTAGTCAACTTAAATTTATGATATTTTGATCTTATTAACATTATAACTTTAGGTATGTTTATCTTTTAATATCCAAAAAATTTTACTTTTCAAAATTTAGATTATTGACCATGTATTTTTCAACAATATGTTTAAAACTTTGAAAATATTTTACAATTTTTAGATGCTTCATTCTATTTTCACAAAAAATTTGCATGAACGGACGTGTACTATGTACAATAGGCATCATTAAAGAATCATTTGTGTATAAATCCATATATGTAAGTAAATTTATAGAGCTTGAATGCATTAGGTCAAAATTGTAATTATTTCAACTTTTGGTGACGATTTTAAGAATTTATTGCAAAAAGTTGACCTTTTTGCAATGATTCACAAATTCATCACAAAGGCTTGACATTTGGCAACGAAAATTCTAAACCATTGCAAAATGTGTAGCCTTTTGCAACGAATCCTATTAATCGTCACCAAATGCATGCCTTTAGAAAAGATTCGAATAAACGTTGCAAAAAGACGTTTAATCGTCGCCAAAAGAAACGTGGCCAAATCTCAATTTTGATGTAGTGAATGGAGGTGAATTTAAACAAGCTAAACCAAATATTTATAGACAATATCTTAAAGGTTTTTTATTAGAGATGACTTTTTTTAAATTTCGAGATAATTGATGCTAGAAATAAATTAATTATAATTAATATTTTAAGATGAAGTAAAATTTTTGAAAATTTTGATTCTTTGTGAAATAGGTTTATCATTTTTTTTGGATATATTTCCCTAATTATATTAGGTTTGTTATAACCTTCTCCTTACATTAGAATTTCCGTCTTTGAATGGAGGCTTCTTAGTCAGATATTTTAATTTAGTCTAAATTGACTTAAAAATTGGAAGTTTAATGCGTGTATACATTCATGTGCCGACTGAAACTCGACAGTGTATCCTTTTGGCGAAGTTAAGCGCAATTGTACTATGTGAATGGTTGTGAAAGCTTAGGTTGCCCTACAGGCCAAGAATTACAGGGACATTGCGCTTAAAACGTATGCCCCAGGTAATGGGGCTTTGATGAAAGGTCAGTGGTGGAAACTTATCCCAATACTCGGAAAGAGCATGTTGAATTGATACTGAAGATGCCTGCTTTATTTCGTAGGTAGTCACTATTAGTGACTTAACCAGTAGTAGTTGTCTTTACATCTACATGATAATGTGGTTACCAATTAATTAAGTGAAATAAAGCAAATGCGAAGGGTCATATGTAGGCAGAATCCTATCAATTCCGGAGTATGACTTCTTAATTTTCAATTAAATAAATCTTGTATTATCCAAGGCGAGTTTTTAAGAAACTGCTCGCATTTTAGCAAAGCAACTCTTCGCGGTCGTATTGATTGGTTGAAAGACCTAAAAGAAAATGTTGTTTTAGGAGCTATGATGCTCGTTGGTATTGGATTCAAAGGATTCGTGCATTGCTCAAGGCAACATAAGAATATTCCTTTAAAAAACAAAAAGAAGAGACTATTCGAAGGAGAAATGTGAGATATTTAGTTCCACCACAGAATGTTATCTGCTTCTAGCATTTCAAAAAAAATTATATGATACATCAAAACAATCATTTAGAGGATTGAATTATTCCTAAGAGTAGATTTATCCCTTTCTTAACTAACATGACATGACACTCTTATTTCTATATATAAGGTGAATCCTATCAATTCAAGAGTATGACTTCTTCATTTTCAATTAATAAAACTTGTATTATTATGCATGCTATGCTCTTAACTAACATGACGTGACACACTTTTATTTGTAGTCTACTCTGGAGAAGCAACTTCCAGTTAGAGTTGGCAAGCCCGTGGGCTACATGAATAGGATCAGATCACCAGTTCCTACTCTGTTCTAACTCATCTCATCCACACATTTACATGTGACCTATATTAATGTGTGGATGAGATGAGTTGGAACAGAGTAGGAACAACAAAAATGGAACAAATGATTTCAAGGGTACATGAACACACTTATCATCTAAACCTGAATTACGTATTTAACTAATGTAGAATGTCGTATATGTTAACAGTATAAGCAACACCTAATGATCCCTGCCAATTCTTTTTCTCACTACAACATGCTAGTGCATGCGCGTGTGTGTATATAATATAAATACATAAGTTGTAATTTTAACAAATTACAAGTCAAAGTTATCTCTAATTCGAGGGTAATACAAAACTTTGTTGTTTATTAAATCTTGCACCCGACTTGTGTGGGTGTGCATATATAATATAAATAAATAACCTATGACTTAGCTTTCTACAATATACAATGAAAACAAAGTAAAATATCAATTTTTAATGTAAAATATTACAATACAAGCGTTATAAATTTATTGCCAAATTATCATTTTTTTTAAGATCATATTTTTACAAATTCTAACATTGTAACAGTTTGTAGTGTTGTATTTAACTATGCCACTTTTCCTTGTTGATAGACTATATTGGCTTTTTTTATCCTAGCCAAGTGATATATCATCTCCCTCTTCCTCCTCATATATTAGATCATCTAACTCATTAGCTATGTGGGTGTCGATGGATTGGAGCCAATATTTTGTTATTCATTTAAAGAAATTATGAGTGCTATTTGAGTGGAGCAAATACTCTCTTGTTCGTCTAAAGTTGTTGTTGTTGTTATTGGAGTAAAGAAAATATCTTATTGTTCATCCATAAAAGTTGTTGGTGATGTTGGAGAAAAGTTAGCATAAACTTCATCACTATCAGTTACTATTGTTGGAACGGATCTAATCATTATTAAACGTTGTTGTTGTTAATAGTATGATTTCCATGTGGCAATCATCCAAATGAACTCTTCTATCGAATGGATTTAATAGGATAATTTTCACCATCTACATAATCTTGATTGTACTCTCTTTTCTCTTTTCAATAAGCTTGATCAACTCCTTAGCATCATCATTAATTTTGAGTACCCAAAGACCATCTTTAAAGGACTCATGAGGGAAGTTGTACATGAATTTTTAAGTCATACCATAACCTAGATTCTTTACATTAAGTATGAATTTTATTATACTAATGTGATCCAACTCTAAACCAAAAGCATCATGTTTACATTATATAGCACTTATAGTTTAAACCTAAAATATCACCATACAAGCAATCTAATGTAATATTAAAATCATCCTCTCAAGTTATCAGAACATGCATTTGTGAGAACTTTTCATAGTCTTGGTAGTAATGGTCTAACATTATGTAGTTAATAGGTATTCATATCCTAGTTTTATGGTAACTGATAATGTGCTTGATGGAAGCCCATTCATATAGGCTTTCTTACAGATTTTGGGGTCCCCTACAATTCTTTTCTCTTTTGAAAACATACACCATCAAATTAGGAATTGAGGGCATAGAAGAATTCCAAAACGCAAACTCCTCAAGCATAAATGTTAGATCCCGCTTGTTTCCGGAATCCAACTTTTGCTCTGATACCATAACTGTTGGACTCCGCTTGTTTCCAAAGTCCAATGCTTGATTTGATACCACAACTGTTGGACCCCGCTTGTTTCTAGAATCCAACCCTTTCAAAATCATGAAACTGAGCGTATTATCATATAGGGTTCTTTCCATGAACCCTTAGTAGGCATCATTCCACAAGGGTGGCGTGCCCACAAACCATCAAACATTAAAACAATCTTATTACTTCAACTCAACCATTTTACAAGGATTATACAACCGAAACTACGTCAATCTATTATTTCATTTCTTAACGCAATAGAGTTTGAAAAAACTTTATTTACATATCAAAAGCCACACCATTGGCTTAATACAAAAATACAAAATTGCAAAAGAAGCAATTCCCTTAAGCTCTTGATCACTTAATCTCTTAACTATTACCTGAAGAGGAGACAGAAAGGGGGTGAGCTTGACAACTCGTGGGTAAAAGTTTATAATAAAAAGATTAAAAAAACTTTTTAAACCATTTTTTTTCTTGTCATAGAAAATATCTTATTGAATCGTAAAACACTTGTTTTTCAAAAGTCTTGTCGTGTAGTCAAAATTCACAACTTACAAAACATGAATGCATCAAACTTGTTCACATAACATAAACACATAAGCACATCAAATTGGTTCGGGTGGATCCAAAACAGAACGTACTACGCATTTCCACATAATGGTCTTGTGTAGCCATGAACTTATGGGGGTCTATGAAGGAGCTCCATGCCACTAGCGGGCAGGCGGGAGAAGCCTTTTTTGTCAAAGTGCACTTAACTTAGAGGACTACCACAAACTCACATAACACATAGTTCATGACTTGTAAACTTGTTGGCCAAAATGACACTTTTCTTGAAAACTTGCTTTTCATATACTTGACGTATATCTTGAAAACCATTCTTGAAAACATGCTTTCAGAAAC
>JANITX010000212.1:50053949-50070348 GCA_027564395.1 Erythroxylum ulei | reverse complement strand
GGAATTTATTTAGATCTGGATTGTGTTGCTAACACTGAAGAGGCAATCGATAAATGGGAAACTGCTTTAAGAATAGCTATTGTAGTAAATAAAATGGATTTTGAAACAGTGAAAGGATTTATGGAGAAAACATTATTAAACAGTGCACAAAGATTTTGTCAAAATCTTAATGAAGATACTAAACAATCAATTTATTTTGATCCAGATAATTTTATAACAAAGGTAGTAGAAACATTTAGATTAGAATTTCATGGTGAAGGAAAATATGTCAAGGATCCCAAACCATTACTAGATATACTACTGCTCTGATGCGATTACAATTATATGATATTTGTGAAATCGAAAAATATATTTGTGTTTCAAGATTATTATTATCATATATATATATACTCAAATTACAGATACAAGTAATTATTTACCATTATTTTTTGCTAAAATTCCAAATCCATGGGGTACCAAATTGATAGAAACTTATAATCCAGAAAATATAGATACTTTAGGAAAAAGAATTGAATATGTTAGAGATAAGTTAAGTAATTGGTGTGCTGATGCTATTTTAGCCAAAGCTAGTATATATATATATACACATGAAACAGACAAAACCATTGGCTAAGTGGTTTTGTTTTATTACAGTAACTTATATCCAATGGTAATAATACTGTGCACACGTATCTTATATGCAAAAAGAAGCGCGTGCCTCTACTGTGCACATGTATTATTGGTTATTCAAGAAGGCTCTTCTTCTTCTCTACTACATTTATCTGCATTTTTTTCGTTACTTCTTCTTTCTTCTTCTTTTCTTCCTTCTCGTTACTACTCTCTTTGGATTCTTTGAATCCAGAAAATCCAACAACCATACTTTGCAAACTCCAGATGAATAAAATATTACCAATGCAGTATAAGCATTTTCATTTTTTTATGCATTCTCTAACAATGACGTTGGCCCTTTGAAAAAATACTCATAAGTCATGCTCTTGTGGATAATATTTATAGAGAGCTGTAACAAGGGGAAAGAAGAACAAAACAAAATTTGTTTTTGTGTATTCGAAAAAACAAGAAGACAAGTTCAATATAACAAACAAAAACTTGACGACTAAGACAAATAATTATTCACAGATATTTAATTAATAGCCAAAGTTTAACTAAGATTTCTTAGCATGCATATAAACAAAACACAACCATGACTCTGATATCATAATTGATTAAAATTAGATGGTTAAAAAATTATTTAAAAAATAGAGTGAGATGGTTAAAAAATAGATAGAATTAATTTTTGAATATAAAAATATCATAATTGATTATATATTGATTAATATTAAATTAGTGATTTTAAAGGTACTATTAATATTGTTAATATTAATATTATTATGACTTTGTAAATATAGAATTAAAAATTGTATATAATATAATATATACTAAAAATTATTTTATAAATTATGAAATCTAAAAATTATTAGATAATTCTAAAATAATATTCAAAACAAAACAGAAGCTGAACCGTAATAAAACCAAGTCTATACACGTTGTAACATTGAAAGAGGATTTGGACGTAATGCAACCTCCTTTCGTTTTATCCTGTTCCATTTTTGCTCGAAATTAAAAGAAAGAAAAAAAAAGGCGTTCCAGAATTTATTTTTCAGTATAACCAATCGAAGCCAACAGATGAGAAACAAACAACTCTGTTCTGCCCCCAAAATTTGCTCAACATCGCTGTCTAACCGTACTGATGAACTCGCCCTCCATAGCTCGTCCATCCTCGAATGCGTAATACTTATTCAACCCATAATCGAAGTTGGATCCAGCTTCTAGTCGATCAACGCCGTCAAGTCAGCCCTACCAACCTCTGTATGATTTCTCTTTCTATTAATATATTTCCTGTTGCGGGATTGATTTGGATATGTAATCTTGTTCTGCTCCAATAATAATGTTACCTTCACTAAGTACGCTCGCGTTTCCTCGCGAAACCCCACCCCTTTCTCCCTAAACATACTGTTATGCCTTTGTTCAAATTTCCCGGATTTTATTGATCTTTCTTTCTTATCTTGATAGTATTGTTAGCAATGCCATTTCGAGATTAGTTCCTAATTGCATCAAAATGGAAATTTTTTTAATTGTCTTGTACACTATTTTACTTATTGCTCCTTCACTTCAGGCAGTCTTCAACTACTAAACACTGGAACGATGTGGTTTAGCCTTTGATGTTCAATCTCAGTGTTACTGGTGCTCCTCACAGCTTTTTGTGAGTCACTTGGGGGGATGTGTATGTCTGTGGAACCTGGGGCAGTTGTGTAGATAATAACATGGGGGATGGCAACAGCAATACAGCAAATAGAACTGTCTCAACCAACACAAAGAGCAACGAGAAGCCAGAGTGGCTGCAACACTATAATCTTATTGGCAAAATTGGTGAGGGTACCTATGGTCTTGTATTCTTAGCAAAAATCAAGTCTCCTGCCAATCGTGGGAAGTCCATTGCCATCAAGAAATTCAAACAGTCCAAAGATGGTGATGGTGTTTCCCCCACTGCCATTCGTGAAATCATGTTGCTTCGTGAAATTTCCAATGAGAATGTAGTGAAGCTTGTTAATGTGCACATCAATCATACTGACATGTCACTTTATCTGGCTTTTGATTTTGCTGAACACGACCTTTATGAAATAATTAGGCACCACAGGGACAAACTTGGCCATGGCTTCAATCAGTACACAGTCAAGTCATTGCTTTGGCAATTGCTTAATGGACTGAATTATCTCCACAGTAATTGGATCATACATCGAGATCTAAAGCCATCAAATATCCTAGTGATGGGTGAAGGAGAAGAACATGGGGTGGTAAAAATTGCTGATTTTGGACTGGCAAGAATATATCAAGCTCCCTTGAGGCCACTATCTGAAAATGGTGTTGTAGTGACCATCTGGTATCGTGCACCTGAATTGCTTCTTGGGGCAAAACATTATACAAGCGCTGTTGATATGTGGGCAGTTGGATGCATTTTTGCTGAACTTTTGACTCTGAAGCCACTTTTTCAAGGGGCAGAAGCTAAATCCACAACAAATCCCTTCCAGCTTGATCAACTCGACAAAATATTCAAGGTCTTGGGCCATCCCACAATAGAAAAGTGGCCTACACTTGCTAGTCTTCCACATTGGCAACAGGATTCCCAGCATATCCAAGGGCACAAGTATGAGACAAGTGGAATACATAATGTTGTCCATCTGTCTCCAAAGAGTGCTCAATATGACCTATTATCTAAGATGCTTGAATATGATCCTCAAAAGCGTATAACAGCAGCACAAGCCCTAGAACATGAGTACTTTCGGATGGAACCTTTACCTGGACGCAATGCCCTTGTGCCCTCTCAGCCTGGAGAGAAGGCAATCAATTATCCTATGCGTCCTGTGGATACAAATACAGATTTTGAAGGAACTACTAGCCTTCAACCTCCACAACCAGTTCCATCTGGAAATGCAGTTTCTGGGGGCATGGGTGGTCCTCACGGGGTGGCAAATAGATCAGGACCTCGTTCAATTCCTATGGGCATGCAGAGAATGCAACCACAAGGTATGGGGCCATATCTTGCACCTCAGGCAGGGATTGGTGGTGGAATGAATTCTGGCAATATGACGATGCCTCGGGGTGTTGCTGCCCAACCCCATCTGAGAAGAAAAGATCCACCAATGGGGGCTGGCTATCCTCCACAGCAGAAATCAAGACGTTAGTGTCACCCTATGAAGATTGGTTTCCATCAAGCTTGTGTAAGACAATTTGTCAAGAGAAATGCAAATGATAAGAAATGGAAGATTAAGCTGTCATTTTCTCCGTAATAAGGGACAAAGTGCCGTATGACACTTATCTATCCGTTATTTTCTGGCTCACTGTGTTTGGGAAGCTGAATTTCATTCATGCCATCAGGCAAAACTCAAGGTTACACATCTTGTTGCAATATATGTTGCTACACGGTGCTAGGCTACACATCCGTGGTTCTGCTGACTGTTTTGGACAGGACGTTCATATTTTGTCATTCTAAACTAGGGGATGTCATCTGAAAAGGAGATATTTATATTAATGTTGAAACATAGCCTATTTTGAACTTTAGTAAACTTTTATTTCATTTGAGATACCAGAGTTGACTGTCTGGTTGAGCTAAACCTTCAAATTTGTGCTCTGAAATTATTATTTGGATATTGCATTCCTAGTACTATGAACTAATGGAACAAGATAGCTGTCAGAAACAGGGTATGGTTAGAGCTGCATTGTAATCATTAGCCAAGGCCTTTAGTCTCCTGCCCTTGAACCTGAGTTGTGCAGTTGTATTCCAATGCTTCTGCAGATATGAATTCTATGTTTGAGCTTGTTTAAATTTGTCATAACCCAATAATATAACTCTGTTAACTATTGCTGATTTCAAAATAATTGACCGGACAAGAAGACAGAGAAAATAACTGGCTAACGGCTAAGCAACTAAGTGTTGACATTGTATTTATAAATTGACAGCGAGAGTCACTTGGAGAGACAGGCTTTCCGTCATGCTCTTCTATTCTGCTGGTAAGCCTGATTTTCCCTCTTTTGCTCATCACTCGATGTCTATTTTGTGTGTTCGAAGTTGGCAGCTTTTGATTTCCATACATTTCAAATGGTGGTATTGCTGGTGATTTGTGCTTGCACTTTGTTGATGATGCATTTCCAGCCATTATCAAACAAGAAACAAAGTTGGTATTTGCTACCCTTTTTTTTGCCTTTTTCATTAATGGCTTGTTTGTTTGAGTTAACTTTCATCAAACATATTGGAATGCATAATTTGGTGTGCTTTTAACAGTTTAATTGCTGATGTTCATCTTCAAAAGTATCAGATGGATTGTGGGAAATTTCTGATATGTAAAATTTCTTTCTTTAAAGGAAAAAAATATTGATCTTTCACAGAGTTAATACAAGAATGAGGTAATTTTTAATGGGATTTGTATAATCTAGTGCAACGTAAGCGTGCGAAATGTGAAGTTTTTCTATGTAAAAAGTTGGGTTCGTACTTGTGATTGGTCTGAAGGGTTTGATATTTCAATCTGTATTGGATATTAGTTGTCCTTATGGAGGCTTAGATTGTTCCTTATAGGTAGTACTTTTAGAAGAATCATTCTTTTCTTCTGTACCTAATTAGTTGGTGTTCCTGTTGTCGTAACTTTTATCTTATCACGTACTCCTGGCAGGTTTCAGTGTTTCTATCAAAAAGCAGCAAGGAAAACTGGGTTTGTTTATATCGTGCTTGTCTAATTATGGTTCCCATTGATACTAAATCAACTGTGCATAAACAGAGCTAATATTGGGAAGACATGTTTTTATACGTCTCTTGTCAAGATGGGATTTGGTGACAATCCATTCCTAACTGTATATTGACTTCTTATTTTATTTTCCCTTGTACCAATTGATTTTGATCAAAAAGTTTCCAATGCTATATCAATTTCATGTGCAATAAGGTTCAAGTTGTGGTATTACTAGGAATATACATGCAGGATGGGTTAATTGAGCAGTTTTAGCATGTAGTTCTAGACTTTGTTGCAAAAAATGCGGATGCTTTCTAAGTCTGAGACTTAGTCTAAGCCATCCTCACTCTCTTGAGCTGTAACTTAAGAAGCACTTTCTGAAGTCTACTTATTGAAGCCCTTATATGATGATGTCTTCTATTTTGGAAAAGCATTTGCTTAGTTTTCCTCTTGTTAGTTAAGCTTCCATGTTGTCCCTGTTTGTGGTTACTGTTTACTGGGAATGTGGGCTGTAATATGCCTTGAATCTCATTTATGCATAACCTCGTGTAACCGTAAGGACACCTAATGAAATTCTTAGCACAGCTGTGATTGTAAGTAAAACAACATAAATCATGTGTAGTCGGCGTATAATTTTGACTCTACAATTTCTTCTTGGTAGATTTGTTTCGTAACAATGGTTCCATGTCTCCTGACACATGGGTGATGACTTCCTTTTCAGTTGAAGCAGATGGACGATTACTTTGATGGCTGCAGGGTTCTTGACAATGGGCGCCTGATCATATTTTTCTGGAAAAGGGCGTCACTTGTGCATTTGAAGCAGTTTTACCTTTTATTGCGTACTATGACATATCTTCACTCAGTAAATACTGAAGTTACTGAAGTAACACTTACTATCGAAGGGTTATTTATGCATTCGAGTTGACAGTATGGCTCTGTAGCCGTCATCTGTCACTTTAGTGCTTGGTCCCCTAATATTATAAAAATTTGGCAACTCTTATGGTGCGTTCGAGTTCCTTGATATATATGGTTGGTTCAATTATTGCATTGATATACAAATGAAAGAATGATTTCTTTCTCCATTGCTGCTGACACAATTCGTAGGTTGTGTGAGTACTTGCCAAGGTATTCTCAGAAGTTGCTCGTCTTTCTCTAAATCACATCTTGTTTTCCTTTCAACTTATAGAGCTACGGTTTCGAAGGTCCTTGATCAAACTCATTGGCCTAGTTATTAGATTTTCTCAGTTTAAGCGAGGTTTATTATACTTTTTAGGGGTTTAACATGTGTAGCCCATTCCGCTAGGACCTGCTATGAGAGTACAATATTCGTTGCTTTCTTCATGGAACCGTTCTTAAAAATCTTTAACAAACGCAGTGTATGTGTATGTACGTGCAAACATTATGACTTCGGCATTTTCGGACTATAACTAATTGGACTTGCAGTACAGCCTAGGATCTTGATGATAATACATTTATACTGATTTTGAACCGTCTTAGATCAAGGACTTCAAAATTTCAGGGCTTGTTGATCACTGTTTTCTTGAATCTAGAAACTATTAAGGTTAGGTACTTGAACAGCCTTCTAAAGAGTACTGCACTAATTCCCATTTCCATTTGTATATTGCAGAAAATGCCAGCCTAGACGAAGTATTTTATAGTCCATATAATATTTTGTTGATTCGTTATGCGCAGTTGACCCCAAAGTATTGGAATTGGGATCACATCCATGCATCCACTCTTGTGAGGCAATGGTCAACCTCCAGCCAGCCACGTTATTAGGCAAGCTTGAGGTATTACGATGAATAATTCAAAGTTATTGTTGCCTTTTCTTTTGGGTGTAAATTTATTTGAGGGACCGAATGAAGGCCTTGGCCGAACCATTGAAGCAACTAGATAAATTTGATACCAAATTGCCATACACCACCGAGATGTTTGTCTACTTGAAATTGGCTTTCTTGTCACACCACAGTTCAACTTGGATGTCGCTTTCTCTTATGGAGAAACAGCTAAAAGTAAAAATGGCTATTCGCTCTTGTGCTTTGGCAAAAAGGTTCTTCCATCAACCACAATTTCACACATTTACATAGCACTGAATATTCTTTCCTTTTAATTTACTATTTTTGTACCGACGACCACTATTATTTATATTTGGGTCTCCTTGCTGCTGGCATTATATAACCATTGTAGCGAGTTGTTGATGATTGTACTCTATGAAGTGGGTGTGTTAGTGACTAATGATGGTAAAAGATGAACTGGGAAATGGTTTTTTAAGTTTGAAAGAGTGGTGGGTACAGATGGGTTCGTTATTGGGTCTTTGAAATGGATTAAAGAATTAGTGGTAAAAGACGTAATAATCATCGGATGCCCAATTTAATTTAATGAAATATTTAAATTGCATAACATATTGTACCTATTTTGAATATGAAATATGAATTAGGGAATCTTTTGATTTGTGATAAAAAATGAAAATGGATAAACAAGTGCCCACTGCCCCCTCCCCAACTCGTTGTCAATTTGCTGGCATTTCCCACTCGACACTTGACAAGAACAAGCATTTGTCTTAATGACTGATACACAGGTGACAGGAGGGTAAGACACGCAGAGTTCCAGTAAACGTCTCCGCTTCAAAATTTGATGGCGATTTCCAGATGCCTCATGCAAATATTCATTCTTTTGTTTAGAACCTTCTCTACGGAATCGGCCCCACGCCATAATGTACTCTCCGTTGAACTAACTGCAAATGTTTAAGAAAAAAAAAGAAGAAGGTGAGAGTGGGAGGCAACAGATGTCGAGCTAATTTAATGATTTCCTTTTGGTAAATAATCTAATGGTATTTAATTTTATGCTTTCCCCCCTTGATGATGTTTTAGACTTTAGCCTTTAGCCTTCGTTCAATCGAAGGAATGGCATCTTTGTTAGATACTTTCCTATAAAAATGGAATATAATTAATTGTATTTTATTCAGATAAAGTGATTCAATAAAAGACCCAGGTGAATAGGCCAAATTCAAGAGAACAATAAATCTCAATTAGGGTGGATCATATTTATATTAAACTTCTAATAAGGAAGTCCGATATGTAAGCTACATATAGAGTTTAAGGTCTTATGTAGTTATTTTATTAATTCGTAAAAGTAAAGTTACTCTGACCAGTACATTCAGAGGTTCATTTTTAAGAAAATTACAGAAAGATGTTGATCACGTCTCGATAAGTAGAAACTGTGAAAGTATCGGTCGATTTACGCTCGTTACAGCCTCGAAAAACTCCTCCAAACATTATGGAACCGAAATCAAGCGTTTCTGCATTTCTTTGTTATTTCCATTTCACGCTCGATCTAAAATACGTAACTAAAACTGTTGTTATGTGTTGCAATCTTGATTTTACTAATTAATGATGCTGAGTCAAATGTCATTAGGTGGAACAAATCATGTTTAAGCAGAAAAATACAACTGATATTTGTTTAAGCCCTTGTGCCATATGGTTCAGGCCGAATGAGCTAATGATTTCACTTGTAGTCCTACAAATTTCTAATTATCTTATGAATGTCAACTTGTCATATAAAATACGTATATAATGATGCAACATGATAGTAAAAAACAAAAAGTAAACGACGTTTCACATTTACTGCTAATTATGTGTTTGGAAACAACTTCTCTGTATGAACTTTTCGTCTCCACCCAATTTTTACATTTTAAAATTAATTTGTTTCAAAATATATAATTGAAACAAGGGAGAAAAGAATAAGAGAGGTTTAACTTTCACCTCTAGAATATATTCCAAAAAGAAAATATCATCACAGCCGAGGGAATAATTTCTTTAGTTAGGATGAAATTACAGTAAGTAGATATTTATGTGCAAAAAATAAATAATTAAAAGATAAAAACCAAGCAACAAACTAGTACTACACCTACATCCGAACGAATTGGATTTGGAGATTATGTCACTCACTCCCTCCAATTTCACCGCTCAATCTTACCACCTTCAGCCCCACACTGCCAACTAACCGTCCCTCCTCTTAACAAATACATATCATCATCATCATCCATTGTTATCTTCTCCATAGAAACAAGCAAGTAGAGAGACGCCAAGACAAAAGGGGGGAAAAAAATGCCAGAAGCAGAGGAGGACAAGGCAAAGAACGAGCAACCCACGAGAGAGATGATGATGATGATGGAGTTGGATCTGGATACTTGGCCGTTGGATCAAAATCCATTTTCTCCATTTCAGACTTACTCTCCTCTCTGGGCCTCCTCTGACCTCGACGATGACAAGCTTCCTGCTTCCGCCGCCAGTACCCTTCGCCTCTCCGACTATCCTTTCTTTCTCGCACGTCAGTCTCTTTTTCCTTTAAATTATCAACTTCCACTTGTATTTACTTTTTATCTGCATCAGAGTTAAGTATACGGAACTTCCATGTTTTAAGCTTTCTTGCGTCTTAGTTCTCTCGTGGTCTGCTATTTCAACTTTCTCAGTTCTGGAATTTCTTCGGAAAGGTTCAATATGTCAGCTATGTTTCATATTGCAATGTTCTATGGCTGAGCTTGTGTTATGCTAAAGTACTACAAACTCGTTAGGAAAGATGAAAGTTCGATGAAAAAAGATTCGAGTTAGTTTGCTGGATGAGATTTTTTATTACCTCCGATGGTCAAATGAACTCACCAGAGCTCTCATATGCAACTTCGATCTCTACTTTCCTTTATTCTGCAATTAGAGTTCTAGAGAAAAAGCCGAATTGATGAGAAAAACAAGTCCGAAATTTAAACTAACTTGTTCGTGGTCTCTCTGTAGTGCTGCTAATAGAGCGCTATGCTGGATTTGTTGGTTCCTAATGCAGGTAATCCTAATTCTGTGACTGAATGCTCAACGGAGAATGATGATAATAGAAAACTTCCTACTCCATTCTTGGGAGTCATGCCCGTTGACAACCCAGATGGGTATTGTATTATTAAAGAGAGGATGACACAGGCACTACGATTCTTGAAAGAATCAACTGAGCAACATGTTCTAGCTCAGGTTTGGGCACCTGTGAAGAATGGGGGCCGGTATGTGCTGACAACTTCAGGGCAGCCCTTCGTTCTTGATCCTAACAGTAACGGACTTCATCGTTATAGGATGGTCTCTCTAATGTATCTGTTCTCGGTGGATGGGGAGAGTGATGCTGAACTTGGGCTACCTGGCCGTGTTTTCCGGCAAAAATTGCCTGAATGGACTCCTAATGTTCAATATTACTCGAGCAAAGAGTACTCAAGGCTTGATCATGCTCTGCATTATAATGTCCGTGGAACCTTGGCTTTGCCAGTCTTCGAACCTTCAGGGCAGTCTTGTATTGGTGTACTTGAACTCATAATGACTTCACAGAAGATTAATTATGCATCCGAGTTTGATAAAGTCTGTAAGGCACTTGAGGTTGGGTTCCTGTTATTTTTTATAAACTCCAAGTCTTATATGATATCTTTCTTGTTTAACCAGATTGTTCGGCTATGATACTGAAGAAATTAGATCTTTTGCGATTTGTGGTGAATGCTTTTGTTACAACATTGGTTGAAGTTTGATTTTGTTATTGTGACATTTAATCATTTGATTAATACAAATGCAGAGAGATTCGTCAGTCACTTTGTTTCAGCTTTTTTGCAGGCAGTGAATTTGAAAAGTTCAGAAATATTGGATCACCCAAACCCACAGGTGACCTGCAACAAAACAATATGTCTTGAGTCTTGTCTTGTTTTGAGATGAAAAAGACAAATATTGCTTGTCCTTCATTTTTTCTTTGTCCTTTATTCTCACAGATGTATACTTGCTACTGCTTTTAAACCAGATCTGTAATGAAGGTCGGCAAAATGCACTGGCTGAAATTTTAGAGATCCTGACAGTGGTATGTGAAACACACAAATTACCTTTGGCTCAGACTTGGGTTCCTTGTCTGCATCGCAGTGTTCTCGCCAATGGTGGTGGTTTGAAGAAGAGTTGTACTAGCTTTGATGGTAGCTGCGATGGCCAAGTATGCATGTCAGCTACTGATGTTGCAGTTTATGTTGTGGATGCCCACATGTGGGGTTTCCGGGAGGCCTGTCTAGAACATCACCTTCAAAAAGGTCAGGGTGTTGCTGGGAGGGCATTTTTCTCCCGCAACTCATGCTTCTGTGAAGATGTCACCAAATTCTGCAAGACTGAGTACCCCTTGGTACATTATGCTCGTATATTTGGATTAACCAGCTGTTTTGCAATCTGTTTGAGAAGTAGTCATACTGGAGATGATGACTACATTCTTGAATTTTTTTTGCCTTCTCATGTCACAGATGGTCACGAACAGAAGACTATGTTGGGGTCCCTTTTAGCAACAATTAAGCAGCATTTCCAAAGTCTTAAGGTTGCTTCTGGAATGGACCTGGAAGGGGATGGAGTTTTTGTCGAGATAATTCAAGCTTCTGCAAATGGAAAACTTGATTTGAGACTTGAATGTCTTCAAGTTCCGACAATTAGAAAATCTGCTGTGGATTCAAACACAATGCAAAATGACATTATTTTGCAACAAGATTCAGTAAAGCGGCATTCAGTGCTGCATTTGGATGTTGTGAGTGAGGAATGCAACCCTCTTCATGCAGAAGAAGTCCATGTTCATGCTTCACTTTCACAAGATAAAGAAAAAAAGAAGCCAGCACAAAGAAAACGTGGAAAAACTGAAAAGTCAATTAGTCTGGAGGTTCTTCAAAAATATTTTGCTGGTAGCCTTAAAGATGCTGCTAAGAGTCTTGGTGGTATGCTTATACACTTAGAACTTATAACTTTGCACCTATGATTAGCTATTTTGCAAAAGACATTTTCCTATGTTTGCTAGGGTCATTTCAAGCTGGGAAAATCGTAGAAACTTTATAATGTTTTGAACTATCATGTTAAAAAGATCTCACAACATTCTTATGGTGCTCTCTGCAGTTTGCCCTACCACAATGAAACGTATCTGCAGGCAGCATGGGATTTCTCGCTGGCCATCTCGCAAGATCAACAAAGTTAACCGTTCCCTTTCCAAGCTAAAGAGGGTAATTGAATCTGTCCAAGGTACTGAAGGAGCATTCAGTTTAACTCCCATAACTACAACTCCACTTCCTGCGGCTGTTGGTTCAATTTCTTGGCCTTCCAATATGAAGGGGTGTAATCAACTGAATTCACCAAACCCCAAGCTACCTATACCTCGTTGTGACAAGAGTGAATCATCACCCTCCAAAGCATCTGGAAATGGACACGTTGGCGATGAAGATCACCTGATAGGCAGTAGAATGTTGAATCAAGAGAAACGTGATATGAATAATCAGTTTTCCCCTGAGTTGGGTCAAAGCTCATATAGATGCAAAACAGGTAATGGCTTAAGAGAAGAGAGTGCTGGGACTCCTACTTCTCATGGTTCCTGTCAAAGTACCCCAACAAATGAGAATGCACCAGCACAGGAGACATCTGTTTCTCCAATCAGAGAAAAATGTAACGAGGCTGTGGGTTCTCCTGACATGTCATTTCCCCTAACGGGAGAACTGAATCTGTCAGTTGCATACTCAATTCCTGGTGTGCTGCTTGCAACTGACGTTCAAGAACCCTTTGGAGGAATGCTAATTGAGGATGCTGGAAGTTCGAAGGATCTGAGAAACCTTTGTCCATCCGTGGCAGATGCTCCTGCGGATGATCGTGTTCCAGAATCTAGTTGGACAAATCCTCCATGGTTGGACACGGCGCCTAGAGAACCTGTGCGTGCTGCTGTTATACCCTCAACGCCTCATGTGATCGCAAGGCAAGAAATGAAGAATATAACCATTAAGGCAACTTACAGAGAAGATATCATAAGATTCCGCATCTCTCTGAATGCGGGGATTGTGGAGTTGAAAGAGGAAGTGGCCAAGAGGCTGAAGTTGGAGGTGGGTACCTTCGACATCAAGTATCTAGATGATGATCATGAGTGGGTTTTGGTTGCATGTGATGCAGACCTGCAAGAATGTGTGGATATTTCGAGGTTATCAGGTAGCAATATAATCAGATTGTCAGTTCAGGACGTGAATGTCGTTCTTGGGAGCTCTTGTGAGAGTACCGGAGAGCTATGAATAGACTAGCTTTGTATATGTGGAAATCTTAGGGCATTATATAGTTATAGCCTCCTAGGATATTGGAAATGAAAATGTAGATTTTGGTTCCAAGAATTTTGTAGTAGTAACAAATTACTCATTCCATTATCGAAAATGTGTTTATTAATCGATAAGGGTGATTGAGGTTGCTTCTCTCGGGTCAATATGTGAAAGTGCACACCTTTCCTAAACGTAGCATTCAATATATCTACAAGTACGTGAAAATGAATGTTAAAGTCTGCCTCAACGTATCAGAAAACATGCAAGCTTGGAGATTGGAACCAACAATGTCCCTTCCACGACCATTTTCGATTTAGATTAAAGACTTGAGAATATAGGTCAGTGGAAAGAACACGTCTTTATATTTTTATTTTATTTTATGAAGAAGAATCAAGGTCTGCCCGAAAAGAATGGAGTAACGTGTCACAAATCTGCAACCTTGGGGATTTCAACCAATATTTTTTATTTAAACAACATTTTGCACACGTGATGACGGCCAAAATATATTCTTCCTGGGAGGAACTGTTTGCCCGAGGAAATCTATCGTATGTACGTGTAAGAGTCCTAGGTTGCCCAACTTTGATGAGGAGAAGTTGGCTAACATGTATGCATATTACGTCTCTTAACCTGTTAAAAAACATTTCCGTGACCAGCATTCAGTAGGCATTGGTAATCATTAAAACTATAAATGATAAATAAATAAGTAAATAGATAAATATTTTTTAATTTGACAATGATATCCACTAAAAAATACAAATTATTAGTCATGTAATTAGTCTTTGATGAATGCTTAGAAGATTATATTTCTAATCCCATATCTAGTGCATTTTGTTTGTTTGTTTGAGAGTTTTTTTTAATACTTAATTTGTTCATATTATGTTTTTTAAATCTTAATTGCTTTCATGTGTCTAAAGGAGCAAAAATTTGATGGAATCGAGGCAGAAAAATGAAGGATTAAAGTTGTCCTTGAGGGACATGGTTGTGTCCATCAAAGGTACTATGTCTTAAAGTTTCAACTCTAATTGAAATCACTCAATTTGAAGGTTTATAGGCCTGAGTTATGGCCAAAACATTAGGACTGAGTTAAGTTAACCTAAGACAGAATCCCTCTACACTTTCCTCTCTTGTCATATTCAATCTAAGACAATATTGATCTTAAATACATCCATCTCACTCAAGAAAACCCATAAAAATTAGAAATTTAAGTTAAGAAACTTACCACTTTTATCTCCTATTCTCTTAAGAAATTGGTGAACACCAATCCTAGGTCAAGATTTCTTCAATTTCTACTCCAAATCCACCAAGAATTGCACCTCTGTTCTTCCTCTTCTCCTTGGAGGAATTCTCCCTCTTTCTCTCTTTCTTTTTGGTTCTCACAAATCCTCCTTTCAAATGAAACAAATTTTGTCTTCTTTTGCCTTTTTATACTACTTGAATAATGTACACATGTCAT
This sequence comes from Erythroxylum ulei, assembly GCA_027564395.1. Classification (NCBI taxonomy): domain Eukaryota; kingdom Viridiplantae; phylum Streptophyta; class Magnoliopsida; order Malpighiales; family Erythroxylaceae; genus Erythroxylum; species Erythroxylum ulei. The sequence goes on along the minus strand of JANITX010000212.1, from coordinate 50,055,539 downwards.
TTTCTTATTAAACATCTTAAATGACTCTTCATCATCTAATTTAATTTTTCTTAAACCATATGGAGTCTTGTAATTGGTCAATAAATATGAGTTATTTAAAATTTATTAATTAACTCCGTTTATGTAAAGAGATCAATTTGCCCTTTCATGGATTGCTACACCTATAAACTAGATTAAATCTTGAAAATATTCCATAACGATCTCCCCACCAAATTGACTATGGGATACTTTAATCAAGATCAATACTTAGTAATTAGTTGCCTCAAAAATTTTGAAAGGTTTAAAATCATTAATATCCATTATTTTCAAAAAGGCAATTTTGTCCTAAACTTATAAAATTCCTAAAATTCAACTGATTGGACTTGTTTTCTATCTATTTCAATGTCATTTGACTCTAATAACTATTCGAGGTATTTTCAATTTTTTTTCGGAGTTGAGTTCTCAAAATCCCTATTTAAGTGGAAATATTGTTTATCTAGGTTCACTATTCATTTGAAAATACTATTCATACAAAATAAAATATATAAATCAATAGAAGAGTTTGGGGTTTTACAATCACCCCTCCTTATAAAAAGTTTCATCCTTGAAATTTAAATAAGCATACCTGATTGAAATGAATGAGGATATAATGTACACATTTGCCGCTCGGGCTCCCATGTAGCTTCCTCTATCGTGTGGTTCCTCTATAGTACTTTAACCAGCGGAATGGTCTTATTACGCAGAACTTGTTCTCTACAGTCGAGGACTTGTATTGGTTCTTCCTTGAAAGTCAAATCTTCTTTTAGGTTCACTGATTTTTCTATAATTACATGAGATGGATCAGCTAGATATTTGCAAAGCATAGACACATGGAAGACATTGTGAATCCTCGCAAGTTCGTCTGGTAACCTCAATTGATACATCACTAGTCCAATCCTTTCTATAACTTCATACGGTCTTATGTAACGCGGACTTAGTTTACCGAATTTCCCAAATCTCAATATGCCTTTCCAAGGGGAAATCTTAAGAAACACCTTATTTCCAATTTCAAATGCAAGATCTCTATGGCGATTATTCATATAAATTTTCTATCTATCCTGGACAATCTTTACTTTATCTTGAATAATCTAGACTTTGTCAGTTGTCACCTGCACAAGTTTGGGACCTATCAATTTTCTTTCTCCTATCTCGTCCCTACATATTGGAGTTTTGCACTTTCTTCCATAAAGCACCTCATAAGGGTCTATGCCAATGCTGGCCTGATAGCTGTTATTGTAGGTAAATTCTATCAATGGTAGGTGTGTAGCGCCCCGCTCCCGCTGCGACCCATTCCCGATATCGTGGTGATATCCGAACTCGAGCCCGCGGAAGTGGCACGCTAGACCAGTCGTTCGTCGGTCGGTCATAATAGAGCTCGGCACTTATGGCTCGGCATCTATAGCTCGGTACTTAGTACCGTCGGTCGACAGTTTATCGCTCGGCATTCTATCGCTCGGCTATTCATACGGTCAGTCGGCACTTATCGCTCGACCCTTCACACAGTCGGTCGGCACTTATAGCTCGGCCATTATGGCTCGGGCTTAAACAGTAATTCTATTGATCGGTCGGTAA
>JANITX010000212.1:50038717-50049208 GCA_027564395.1 Erythroxylum ulei | reverse complement strand
TGATGAATCAAATGGGTTGAGAATTGAGAGTTTTATGAGATAATTTTGGTGTTTGAATTGATATGAAGTGATTTTGCCCTAAAAGAGTTGAATTTGGGAAGATTATGAGTGAACATGATGTTAGATTGGATATATGAAGCATTGGAGAGGATTTGGAGGGGTTTGGGGAACCCCTATATCTATTAAACGGACCTTCTTAGGTCAGAAATGACCCCCAGCATCACCCATGTCTGTTAAATGGACCTTCTCGGGTGAAAAAGAGCCCCCAGACTCGACAATGTCCGTTAAATGGACATGGATGTCCATTTAATGGACATTCACGGGATAGCTACAGTAAATAGCGATTTTTAACCCCCTAATGGAGAAATCTCGCTTTATGATCTCCATATAAGTTGTAGATCTAGAAGTCTTCTTTCAAAAAGTCTAAGAATGAACTCAATCTGACATCTCTATTGAAAGTTATGGCAATTGCACCAAGATAGGTACAATATGATTAAGGGTATAAACATGTTCGATTCTTTCAGGTATAGCTTCCTCATCCGATCTCCAAATGGAGTGATTCTTAAACCAATAGATTCCTAACACATGTCCCTATATCTCCATAAGAATTTGCATCTTTTCGAGTTGATTTGAAAAAGTTTGCATCAGAGAAAATGAGGGGTCGTTTGGGAGAGCATGATTGGGGTATGGACACCCTTTAGCTTTTTAAGAATATCTTCATCTATAGAGCTCTAATTAAGATGGTTCTTGTTTCAAAACAAACTAGAGACTTAGAGCTACAATTTATTTGAAGAAGTCAAATTGAATTATGGTTTAAAGATTTCCAAATTCTGTTCACAAGCAGGAGAAATGGATTTGAGTATGGTGACTGAATTGTGTGGGCACTCCACTCTTATGGGATGATGGTTAATTAGGGTTCTTGGAAATAACCCTTCAGGGTAAGATGCTCACATTTCATGACTCAAGAGTTTAGTTTCGGAAGCAGGATCCAACAAATGTGGTATCAGAGTAAGCGTTGGACTCTGGAAACAAGCGGAGTCCAACATATAGTTTGAAATTTCACTTTACTTTTTGATGCAAGAGTAAACACATTGTTATGAATACTCAGGGTTAATTAGATCATTATTTCAAATAACTAATAACATCACTCTTTAACTTCAACCTTTATACTTGGTTTGAAGCTAATGGATTTAATTTATTCTATGTTTTAAAAAACCCCTTCTAACTCAACTATATCGACAAATTATATAAAAGTATTATAATGCAAGTATCCATTGTCAAAAATAAAAAGTAAATTAAAATTAATTTAATGATCAAAATTTTGAACTATTTTCCTAAATAACCTAAATCACAATAATAATCAAACTTATAATGAGTCATCTTGATTAATATTATAAAAGATATTTATTAGAATTCATGCAATTTAAATAAGTATATCAAAATTAATAAATATGATATTCACTTCCCTAGCCCACCATTAAATTTATACATTTTTCTTAATGTAAACAATATGGAAATATAATTTTATAAAATGGTTGACAATAAGAGATATAATACTATAAATCAAATGTCCTAGGAAAAAGATCAAATTGAACCTTAATATTTTTACCTAAATTTTACTTAAATCTAAATGTTTCAAAGTGTATATAAAGAACCACCAAAATTTTGAAAAAGTTCAATTTAAACCCTAACTTAGCATTTTCATTAGCTCTCAATAAAATAAAATCATATATGGTATTTTTAATTTTTATGGTTCCTGTATTAGATGTGCATCCTATTTTGCAAGTGAGGTTCAAAAAATAAAAAGAAAACATTGTCATCTTGTTCAAAATGTTTTTAAGTTAGATCTTGAGTCTGATATAATCCTTAATCCCTAACCTAAAAGCACATCCCAAAAGAGTTCTAACCATAACAAACCCTATCTTTGTGTCTTCCTTGAGAACATGCATTGCGATAAAGTGAAGGAAGAAGAATCAAACTAACAGAAACAAATACAAAACTTGGGTTTTATAGCATGATTCATTAGAAATTTTCTCCTTTTTATATGTGTCAAAATTTAACGAATTGTCAGACCAGGCAAATATTAATTATAGTAAATTGTTGTCTCTTATAATAGAGACAACTATGAAGCCTTCTATGAATTTTGATATTATTATTTGTCTTGATAAAAATGCTTTATATTATTTATGCTTTGATTTACAATATCTAAGTCCTAAGGGCATTGAAAATTAAAAACGAAAAAAGAGAAATTTTTTTAATTGAAGTAAAAAAAAGAGTTTAGAAAAAAAACTAATAAGAATGACTAACTGCATCTATTGAACTCTTTTTAAAAGTTTGGAAATATAGTTCATTATCTTTAGACAATTGTCAATTTTGGGCCCTAATTATAAGTACAATGTATCTTTCACAAGAAGCTCATTAAAAAAAAGTAATATATGATTTTTGTAATAGAGAGCAACTGATGTTAAGTTAGGGTTCAAATTTAATGATTGTAAAATATTAAGGTTCGTTTTGAATATGTTGAAACATTTATGATTAAATTGAGTTTAGTTAAAAGTACGTTTTGAATCTGAACATTTACATTAAAATACAACTTTAACTCTAATATGATAAAGTATTCAATTTGAACTCTAAAATTTTCAAAACATTCAGAAAGGACCATAAACAGACGAAAAATTTAACTAGGTTAAACATCTGCTAACTAAATGCCACATTGCGTGAAGTGAAAAAGTAGGGCCCATTATCTAAAATATATAAAAAGGGGACACACTAATTTGACAAAATGGGGCTCAATTTTTAAAATTAAAAAATCTGTGCACATTAATTTATATTAATTCCTAATTGGGTTAATTAACATATTAATATAGTATTTGAACAAACTTGTAAGAAAGGTACTACTCAAATTGATCAAACTTTTCTTTTGCAATTTAAATACAACTGATGAAAAAAAGCCTAAAAACAGAACATTTACAATTGATCCATAGACTTACTATCATCCTAAATTCAAACCACATTACATTTCAAAATTCCCCAAATAGAAAAATTGCGAGCAAGAAAACAATAACATGAATTCCAAGTATAATAGCATTCTCAACAAGAAACATAGTCATATGACTAGTAATATTAAAGGGCAATATAATCCATTTACCAAACGAAAAATTCAAAAGCCCACCACCTTTCTTCCTTAACTTCAAAATAGTTGAAATTGCCTTTCTAAAAGTCTTTGTATTTAACGTGACTACATCACTAACTTTACCAAAATCTATCAAATGGAACATCATGGGCCTTAGCTTTAGCATCAACATAACTTAGGCACTCTAAAACACTGCAAGACCACCACCAACCATATTCCTTTCCCCTAAAAACATAGAAGCAATGTCATGCCCCACCTTAATAAGGCCCGAGGTGGATAGAGTAGAGTTAACCCATCACTAGGCTACAAAGCTAACCTTATAAGTGTGTGTGACAATGCCTATTCATATATTGTTTCCATATAGTTACCATTCCATTAACAAGACATTTAAAGTCCAAATAGGTATAATTTATTCATTCACATCATAATAATCTAAGTGTAATCCCATCATCATTCAATACCTAGGTTCCAGTCGTACTTGTCAATAATAATTCAAATCTACAAGTTCATAGCTACACTAATACCCCAATGTATATATTGATGTCCAAAGACACATTGTTCCTAATACATAAGAAAAATAAATTTTTTTTGGATAACTTTGTTTGACCTTGTCTATATTTTAATTACTCTTATTATTTCTATTATTGACTAGTCAACTCTATAACCTTTTTATCTTTTTCTAAGGGGAGGAGAGAAAAAAGAAAATGTGAGTATTACACTCAGCTAGGGACATTTTTTTTACCCATGAGTGGTCATGTATTGGAAAATCATTTTCATTTCAAAAAAAATTTGTTTATAAAAACAAGTAGCAAGTTCCCTATAGCTCTCCACTCTTACAGGATACGTACCCGACATTCTAAGTGATATTTGAGTACGAATTCCACAAGAGTGGCATGCTAAAACAGTAAACGGTCAAATCCCATTGTAAGTTTTCTTAAACAATAAACACATATGCGGAAAATTGATAATCAATTTCGGCCCAATTTATTTATAACAATTTCAATCACAAAAGATACAAATATTATTAAACATATAAGAGTTTTAGTAATCACTTGGACCAATTACAAAACAAAATACTTGTTTTTATAATATCTTTACATTTCAAAAACCATATTCATACACGTTGTACAATACTTAAGATTACACTTTTCAGTACAACATAACGAAATACATATGTAGGTGCAAACTGATCCTGACCCCTAACTCATGCTCATTTGTAGTGGCTGAACTCCAATTGGTCTAATTGGATAACTCCTCTAAACTTCAAAAGCCACGTTGTAATTTTTTATAAGTTTTGATAACTCAATGAGTGAACCATCATTGATAATTTCACCGGATTCATATACAAAAATCACTTATTTTGCAATTATTCATACAGAACATGCATATTCCAAATACTCACACTGTCGTGGCACATCATTTAATTATTGCGAATCAGAACATATATACACAGATACAGATGCATATGAGACTCCACATTAGTTATTATTGTTGTGATCGAGTGCCTATAACATATCACATATACAAATATTGGCCCATTGGCTCAGTCAGAAACATATATCACGAAGCATGGCTCTACGTGTAGAATCATATATTACGGAGCAAACTCTACGTGCAAGCGTTTGATACTGGCTACTTCGGTCACAACGCCTTTATCTGAGCATGCATTTTATGAAATGCATCAATTCAGAATTTACCATATATCACAATCATTTATAAAGCACAGTCAGAATTTCATAATTATCGGACCTAAGTTGGGCATTCAACTTTCGTTTAGAATTCACATAGCATAATACACAATCAAAATTTCATAATCTTCAGACCTAAGCCCGGCATTCAACTTTCGTTGCGAATCCACATGTCATACATAATTGTCAAACAAATCATAGCACTTCGAATATAGTCCCAAATATTTACTCCTCAGATTTCAAGTCCAGAATTCAGAAACAAATCACAACAGTTCAATAATTGGAAGCTTAACAAATCAAATCAAATCAATCATAGGAAATTCATCTAGGTTGACTCACAGTACGTTCCAAGAAGCTATTGCCTGGATGGTCTGGCAATGTCCGACTGGCGTTCGATGTGCTTATCTATAACATACACAACACATTTACAAATATCACATTTTTTTTACAAATGTATAAGCATGACTTTATGCACATCTATGTATATCAAAAATGCGCAATGCATGTTCAATGACAATCTCGGGTATCTTATCGAATTCTTATTACCATATCATTCATATATCAAAACCCTCATTAATAATTTGTACTTAGAATTTGGACCATAATAAAACAATGTAAAACTAATTTCATAACCTAATGGATCAATTCTGATTTTTCTAACAATATACTTTCGGGCTAATAATTTGGCAACACTTACTTCTGAAAAATTGTTCACCCATGTCTTAAGTTTCTAATGAATCCAAGATCATCTAATTTGATTCAGTATTCTATGAGTTATGCTCACAATACCATAGACTATGTATATTTGAACATTTGGCTAGTACATGATCATGCATTCAAGTTGTGCACCTCATATCTCTCAATTCCAATATCTAAAAATTACAAACTTTGTACCAATCAAAAGCTAAGAGAATAATCTATAACTTTTGCAAAGAAACCTTTGTCTGATTCAGCCTATATCAATACAATTTATTCAATAATAACAGGACATGATTGTTGTCCCAAGTAGTGCTACTGCCTAAGCCAAGACTTACTTTCAAGCTAAATTTCAAGACCTTTAAAGACAGAATTCAGATTCAATTTCTTCTTAAAATTTGTAGCCAAATGTCTCTAGTTCAATTTAAAACAAGAATAATTTCATTTTGAAATCTATAGATCAAAATATATCCAAAATACCAAAGTATGTTCAGTAAAAACATTCCAGTTATTAAATTCTAGCACACCTCAGCATTTTCATCCTAACACCCCCTTTCAGTATAACTTTACATGATCATTATGACAAAGAAAATTGTGTATTTCAGTAATACTTTCTTCTAGACAATTGTTCCACTATGTTTCCAGTTTCTAATAACACCAAAATCATACAATTTGATTCAGTATACTGAAATTTACACCTAAAACATTTCGGATTGTTTTTAAACTGTAACAGAACTCCTAACTTCTACTTCCAGCCAGATTTTGAAATTCCTAGAGATAGAATTAACATTTGAATTCTTCAGGAAAGTTTTAGACATATGTCTCTAATTTATTTTGAATAAGAATCAATGTTTTTGTAAATCTACAGTTCAAGATATAATCAAAATACCGAAGTCTATTCAATGAAAATTCTCCAATTCATAACATTCCAGCATACATCTTCACCAATATCTCATGCATTTCAGTCCAATTCACACATCATTCTCAAACCATTTAACATGCCATAAACACTAATCTTTTAATTACTTGTTCAGTTCCAATCCCAACTCAAAAATCACTCCAAATTACTACTCCAAACTTGCAGAATCATCACACATTCAAGATGAAATTAACTGACTTTCGGCTATAATGAAACAACAAAAATCAACTGGTTCTTTAGCTATTGTGTGATGGGTAAAAGCATGTATTTAGTGTGGTAATTTAGCATAGCTTCAAGAAAAACACAAGAAGGGGAAGACAAAAGCATGTTTCAATGGTGAGGGATGAGAAGAGAAGAGAATGAGCTTGGTTGAAACAACATACAAAAACATTACACCTAAGGTGCTAGATGTCACCATATTATTTCAACATATTTCCATAAACATATAAGCCACTTATCACTTCCATAAGCTACCAAATTTCACCATTTAATCAGTCCATATCTCTACTAATTATTGGTCCATATGTCACACATTCATTGGTCCAATTGTCATTTACTTACTAGTCCATTTGTCACTCATTTAACTATGCTAAATGCCACTCAATTTTAGACTTAATCATCCAAAAACTTCGTGATTAAATTTATCCTACCACTTGGCATTTGTCCTAGTCCAAATGTACCTCGAATTCACCAAAAATTACGAAATTATGCTAACAGTCTCAAATAAAATTTTAACACAAATAACTCACAATTCACACTTTAACCACATTTATAAATCAATTATACCCAGAAAATGTCGTGAATGCATGTAAAGTCATATTAATGTGCGAAACTCATTATTCACGTGTATGAGTATTCCATATTTTTCATAAGCATGAATTGTAGTTTCTCCTTTCTCAATAATTTCTTATATTCACTATTCAAGTCTTCTCATGGGTAACGGGATGTTACAATTCTCCCCTCGTTAAAAAAAATTCATCCTCGAAATTCTTATCTGATTGATTAGAAAGGTAGGGGTATTATTTCCTCATAATTTCTTCCATTTCCCATTTAACTTCATCATCCAAATAACTTCTTCCACTTTAATATAGTCAATGGAATCAATCAATTTTCCTGTTACTTAATCAGATATCACACAATCCTGTCTATTTCCTCAACATATTTCAGATTACTCAAAATTTTCACTTCTAGTGACATTACATCTGGATCAGATCAGATTACTATTTCTTATCACACTCACATATCACACTTTATGCATTTAAGATGTCTTTTTTGGTAATACAAACTCATATGTTAATGGTCCTATTCTTACAAGAACTTCCTATGGATCATTTTATTTCGGGCTTAGTTTATACTTTTTTCCATCCTGAGCACACCTTTGCAAAGTGATACTCTCATAAACAATTCATTCTTTACTTGATAATTCACATCTCTTTAGTGTTAATACATTTAACTAATGTGTCTATCTCACTTTATTCCAAATCTACAGTGTTGCTCCTCCTAATTCATTTGTCTTTCTTGAGTCACTTAATTTTTAATACACATCAATTTCACTTATAATCAACATCTCCTATCTCTTCTGGCCCTAAGCTATTTTTAGGCCTTATTTATCCAAATATAAAGGCCGTCAACTCTTTATGTCGTATAACACCTCATATGATATTCTAATGATATCACTGTAATATTAATTGTTATGCTTAAAGTCAATTAAAACTAAACATTGAGCTCATGTTTCTATCAACTCCACAATATAAGCTTTAAGCATATCTCCAACAGTTAAGGTTGTTGGCAACAGATACATGTAGTCACTTGTTTTTACATCCATAGTCATCAAACAGTATTTCATCATATTCCTAATAGGATGTATAGTATAAGTTGTTATTTGTGCTATCTCTAACAATCTTTTGCTCAATCATGTTTATTGTGCACGCAAACTTCATATTACAATCACAAGGTATTATTTTCCTATTCAAACTCAAAATTCTGATTCATTATCAACTTTCAATTTCCTTAATAAGATTCATAAATTATGAATCCTCAATTTGGACTTTGCTAATCTTTTCATGCGAAACTGATTTTACATTTATTGGCTAATAATACTTTGATTTCCCCAAAAGTTAACTCAATATTCTATGCTCTTCATTACACTAGATTTAGTAACCACAATATCTGAATTTGTGCTATTCCTTTATTGAATTTTCTATTCAAACATCATATATGTACACTAGTTTTACAAAGATAGTACTCATTTATACAATCATAGTCCTTCAATACTTCTATCCAATGTCTCAGTCTCGTATGAAAATATTTCCAACTCAATAAGTACCTCAAACTTAATTGATTTGTATATTGATACATATAAATCCGAAATGTTTCACTATACAAATAGTGTCTCTAAGCTTTCAAAGCAATGGCTATTTCAACAAATTTCAAATCACGTATCAAATATTCAACTCATGAGACTTTAATTGTCTCTATGCATACAAAATCAATTTATTATGTTGCAATAAAATGCATCTTAATTTTTGATACGAAACATCATTGTATATTACAAAATCTCCAAATTCGTTATTATTTATTATGATTGAGTGCCTTTTAGATATAGATATAGATACAGATACTGGCCATTAGGCTCAGTCAAAAATAGAAATCACGGAGCAAAGATCCATTCTGAGTTTAAAGCTATTTTAGACTGGCTACTCTGATCACAACACCTTTATCTAAACATGCATTATATGAAATGCATCAAATAATAGAATATGCCACATATAGCTGTCACTTTTAATGCACATACAGGAACTCATATTCATTCAAAGCCGCATATTTTCTTAAGTAATCAAAATATTCTTTTAAACTCTTTGAATACATTTAAGATACCATCTATGACCATAATCACTATTTGATCCAAGCAAAAACGGGTCACGTTATTTTTCAATACCAGGATACTTTTGAGGTATTGTTAACTTTAACAAATATTGCCAAAACTCTATGTACCCATGATTAGAACTCGCAATTACTAAAGTAATTAATTCCTCAATGACGTAATATTGTCTCATATCATTTTCAATTTTTCAATTGACTTATTTTCTCGAATGATTGTTTCCATTTGTACGATTTCCTCTTATTTCACATTGACTTATTGCAATGTTGAACCATTCTTACTAATTTCTCCACTCATTTCAATTTATTCACAATCTTAACTTCCTGTGTTGGTAACACATACAGGAATTCAAATTTGTATCCCCTGAACTTATCACATTTATCTGACAATCATTTCAAGTTCAAGTTTGTTCCGTCAAAGTCATAGAAAATTTTATTTTCTTTCAACTTAGCTTGCACACTATAAATCTTGTCCTTCATCTTTATGTCATTACTTTCCTTAATCAGTCCATGACAATGTATTCATATCTATATCACATTCGGGGATACATTACCACAATAAAATATTGATATTTTATATCAATATGCATCCACTAATACAAATAAATTACATCATTATTTGTCATATCTAACCATATACTATTTCACATTTCTAAATATGCACAAACTTTCATTTTCTCAAGTTCAGACAGATCATCATTCTTCCCACTACTTCTATCAATTCAAACACTTAACAAATACTCATGTATGTGACCTATATAAATGCAACCCATAATAGGGAACAGTTGCTACTACCTACTATGACATGACTGAAATGCATGTAACTTGACAATATGTTGAAAAATGCCCATACAAGATACTATATTGGCCTCTGAATTTTTTTAATGGTAAATAAGCATGATTAGACTAATTTTGGGGTCTTGCCAAATTAATATATGTTAGAATTAATTAGCATGTTAATGTGGGTAAGATAATATGACCTAAGTTAAGGGAATTGAAGTATTAAAGTAGTAAGAGTGTGTAAGGGAAAATTTGGCAAGTCACATAAGTTTATAAACCTTAAGGCATTGAAGGAGGGGTAAAATGGGAAGACGAAAATGTTGGCTTGCATTTAAGAAGCCAAAAACGTGATTGAAGAAAAGAGAGAAGAGAGAAGCACGAGAAAAGAGAAAAAG
>JANITX010000212.1:50024203-50038617 GCA_027564395.1 Erythroxylum ulei | reverse complement strand
TTTCTGTTGCATACTCACCACAACAGAATGGTGTTTCGGAGAGGAAGAATAGAAGCATAATGGAGATGGCTAGATCACCCTGAACAACCTATGGTATATCAACTATATCTCCCAATCCATTACAAATTTACCCAACTATTTTAAAAATAGTTCAAAAAAAGTATAAAAGTACAACTTTTATATTTTAACCAATTATAAATAAATTCTCTAGGCCCTGAAATCATGGGTACAATCTTATACTCAACTTCAGTCCTACATGATAGATCAATATCGAAAATTTGACTATATCTCCTAAACTGTAAAATCTAGGCACTTGGCCTTATATATATATATATATTCAAATTCTCAACTCTTGACCCCAAAATAATTAGAGGAAAAAATTTCAGTCATTTACATTTAAAACAAGTCAATTACTCTTATTAACCTATATCTCACAAATCACACCATATTTCTTTAAACCCTTTTATATTTATTTAGAACAAATGTAAACAACTACGAAAAATTAGTATTCCCAACAAAATTTTTCTCTCAATCATCAATTAAAAATTTGTTGCAAGAGGAGTTTAGAAAGGGATAAAATCCTAGTCATCTATTGTTGTAAATGAAGTCTTCTTTTTCCTCCAAACCTTTTCTTTTTTCTTCCTCCACTTTCTCTCCCTCTTCTCATTTTGGAGTTTCGTTCCCTTCTCTCCAAATCCCCTTATTTTTGTCTTTTTTAAAATTAAAGGAATTCATTAAAGAAAATGAAAATTTAGAAGTGCAAAAGATACCTTAGGGGAATGCCCTTACTATATTGCTCAAAATCCACTACAACCCTTTACAAAACATTGGAGTATAAGATGAAAATTTGTAGATTAGATTCTCTAGGAAGAAGCTAGGATAGGATTTTAGCTATGCCCCTTATTGAAATCAGCTCCCTAACGCTATAAACCACCTTAGAAATTACCACATCAAGAGCAGTGACTTTACTCTTAAACCTTCTAAAATTTCTTTTCTTCTAGATTGCTTGCAAATAGGTCCCTATAGCAATTATATATACTTGAAAAGTAGCCCTTTCTTTTTGGTGGTTCTTAGACCCTAAATGACATATTTCTTTTAAAAAATTCATCCATGCACCATGGTGTGGAATTTTGACTATGCCCTTAAAAGCATATCTCTATTTATTTTTTTCCCCTCTTTTCCTTAATTGTCCTTTCACTTTTTATTTTTAAATATTTTTCACATATTCTATCACTTATAGGCAAAATAATTTTTCTATAACAATTTCAATTTATTTCACCGCCAATGTATTTTTCTTCAATTTACTCACCAACGTCAGTTATCCTTAATATTTTCCCAAAAATTCAAAGTCACCAAATTTATCCCCAAATTCTAAGTCACCAATTATTTACAAATTATATCCTCATTAAATTAATTCTAGAAAAATTGAAAATTCCTCCCTTAATTACCAAAATGTAAAATACATAAAAATTCAAATTCAAGAATGAAGATACTAAAAAAAACTATTTGGAAAAATATAAATTAATGGGACTAAATAATAATTAAGAAAACTAACAAAACCATAAAAAGGTCTTACGAAACGACAAAAATGCTGCTACTTGCTTCAATTTCACTCTCTATGATGTCACGGTCTCTAATATCATTATATTATATGCAAAAGTTCACTATTTTAATGAATTTTCCTTTTAGTTTTTTGTGATTGTCTCAATATTAGTGTTTATTTTGATGGAGAGGGAGGTAAGATTGAAACTTAAAACATGAGATGTCTGGAAACCTAGGATTTTTGGATCTAAAGAGTGAACAGGAAGTCAAATGTTTTTATTAATTTTTAGGAGAGCTAAGATTGGGTAAGAGGTTAGTAGTACCGGTTCGACCACTGGTTCAATAAATTTTTTTTTATTTTTTTAAATATTTTTTATATTATTTGGTATATTTTTATTTTTAAATATTACTAATATTATATATAATTAAATATAATTATTATGTAATTATGATGTCACATCAATTCGATCGGTGGTCGAATCGGTAACCAATAAAATTTTCAGTTCGACGTCCAATTCAAGTTTTAAAATCTTGATTAAAAGTAATAAATAATGTCATGATAATATTGACATATTCTTTGACGAATGGATGTTTAACCTTGTCACACTTTCAATCTATCCGAATGTTTTCAAGATTTAAGGTGATGTAAGCATTGGGAGTCAAAATATGCTTTTAGCCAATTAAAATATGGTAAAAATATTAACGTACAATTTGACTATTTTTCAAATATCCTGCTTAAATATTAAAGTTCTCTACTTTTATTTTATGATTATTATTAAAATTTAAACACGTGAACATATTATTGATGACTTCTTTATTAAAGAGAAATGTTTTGTGAGGAACTTCTAAATACAAAAGTCTTAAATTTTATTTATATTATTCATTAAAATAATTTCTATTGAGATATAGTACAATTTTGTTCAATGTGCGCAGTCATTTTTTTTCCAGCACACAAAGTTGTTCTTGTGACAGCCACAAGCTATGACAAAAGCTAGAGACTTATATTGGAGAATGTGAAAAAAAAACGTAACCAAAAATCCTTTTTGTTGAGTGTGTGTAGATAAGGAAGATGCTGCTTCTAATAGGCTGTAAAATTAGATCCTTCTTTTCTTGCAATACATTTTTTTAACTTTAAAAAGAAAAGCTTAAAGGCTTTGGCAGGTTTTGTAAGTTGTAAAATTAGATACTTGTTTTCTCACAATCTAAAAAACGAAAAGCTTAAAGGCTTTGGCAGGTTTTATAAGTTGCCGGATATTATGAAGATGGCCTGGCTAGGTTAACCGGTTGCATATCATTTGTTATTGACATTATGAGCATCAAATATTTTGAGCTGCTCCATTGTTCCGGGACTCTCCTGCTTTCGCAACTATTTCTGATAGACCCAACTCTCCTTCGGCGTGGCGTGCCGCTATCTGCTTCTTTATGGGCTTGTAGTACACTGCGTACAGTATCAACTGGGCAATGGCAAATAACGAGCCTATACCATTTGGTATCTAAGAAGAGAAAAAACCAAGAAAATTTGGTCCACTGTCAGATCGATGAACTGAAATCCTTGAAAAGCAATAAATTCACTAGCATTGCTGCTTCGATCCTGCAACATATGACTACTGTGCATTCATTTGTTTTAGGTTGTGACATACTTCTCCAGATTTACCCTACTGCCTACCAAGCTTTTCTTTTCGTGAGAACATATTTATGTAACTGTTAGAAACTTAGAATACGAAAAGATATTATATTGTCAGACTTTTATTATTGAAATATAAAGTACAGACAATTCACAGTATGAGGGAAAGGAAATATCCTAACCCATAGAGAATTCCTCTCTTGGGATTATCGATAACTTGACCACAGGCAATACAGCTCAGATAAAGAAGTATGTAGTTTCGAGTGCATATCTTCTGTCCAGTTTTTATGGTGTTTTATTGTGTTCAGTGAATATCAGCCATTCATTTATGCGGACTTCACATTTATTTATGTGGAACCCACGCGAGACCCACATAAATAAATGGCTAAGATTCACTGGACACAATAAGATACCATAAAGCTGGACAAAAAATCTTATTCCTGTAGTTACAAAAGAATAGAATTTCAAACAATGTCTACAGACAATAATTTATTAAAAGTTTCTAATTAAATGATATGGTCAAATTTAGTTGGGCATAGGCATATACAACTATATTTATGAGATAACATTATTTCTAAATCTCCTATATATTTATTCAATCTTATGGCTCATTGATCAAGGGAGATGAAAACCTCTTCTGGAGTTCATACAAAATCTTACAAATCTCTTGGCTCCCGCTTTTTGGGATTTATAAAGAGACTGTTTTGGTTATTTAAATTTGTGATCTTATAGTTACAAAAAAAAAGTAACTTTACTAATTATTTCAAGAGCAAGTTAACAAATGGGATGTAAATGTAAAAGTTAAAATTTATAATTTTCTTTATCTATAAATAGTAGCACAAAATCCTTAAGAGAGTTGGAAACAAAAGTGTGCCTAATTACAGCCAGATCCTTTAATATTTAAGGGATTTGGTTCTAGTATGTTAATTTGTTGTGTGAATTTCCAGCCCCAGAGTCAACCAACTTTTATTTATTGGTATATGATGCCTAGACATAAAATGAGAAAGCGAAGAAAGAAATTACAAGGATGAAGTAATCAAAGCGGATGAGAGAATAAGCAGTCCAAGCAAGGCCATTTGCTAGAGACGCTAGTGAGAGGAAAAATGGCATATACTCCACACTTTTTGTTGTAATCACCAACTTCTGTATCATAAAAAGTTATAAAACGTCTTCATTAGCAATAAAATCCGAAAATATTGAAACACAGCCGGATGCAAGCTTGACCCTATATATGAAAATGCATAACTATTTCCATGTAAGAAACTCACCATACAAAACCCTATGCATTTAAAAACCTAAAACATTCTGCTCTTCTTTTCATGTTTGACACTTAACTTTTTGCAGAAGAGACTAGTTAATTAGAAGGGAAATAATGAAGAAGATGAAGAACTGACCATGATTGATAATGGAGAAGCATACATCATGATGTTAAAGATTATGCCCATAACCCCCACAATAGAAGTCCTGGTTTTGGTGTTGTGAGACACAGTGAGGACCATAGAGGAGAGTAAAGCCATGAATGTGAGCTCAACTATTATTACCGACACCACTTTAAGCCTCTGTCTGTTATTCGCGTAAATCAAAAAGATGGTTAGGTAGACAAGCTCAATAGCAGTCCCTGATCCATTTGTGCTGACGACCAGGGTGCTGTTGGGGTGAACCATTGGGAGGCCGTAAAATACCCACACCATGCAATTCACCAGAGCTGCGAGGTATGGGACAGGTGAGTACTGCTCCACTGACTTCTTTTCACATATTCTTCGAAAAGTTGGCCTGAGAAAATTATTAAATTATCAGCATATTGAGGTATATATGGAAGAAGATATAAAGTACACTACTGTAGTAGAAAGAAAATCTAACTGTGAGTTCAAGAACCCTACGAGCCGTAACATGCGCACTAGTTTCACTATCCTAAGAAAAGTCAATAATGCCCTTAGATCCATGAAAGAAGCGACAATGGAAATAGGCAATACTGTCTTTCCATACACTATGATAACTGACACTTACGCCGGCGACAAAAACAGCAGGACCGATATAACGTTCCCTGCAGCAAAGGGAAGTAAGGAGACGTCAGAAAGACAAAGCCAAAAAAGGTAGGAAATTAATCAAATGAATCTCACTTGTTCTCTCCACACATGAACTCAACAACAGTTACAATTTACACTTTCCCTTGAAAAGTAAAGAAAACCTCAGTAGCTGCTTTCTTACTCCTCCTTTGAACCCAAAAAGAAGAACGAAGCATGAAAAGAGAACAACATACCAATGATACCAACCACATTCCTGGCAGTGTCCTTACCAACCATGATTTGTGCTAACAGGTTAACACAGAGAAAGGGAAAGGGAAAGCTAGAGAGAACTGTTGCTAGTTGTGTTTGTGTTGAGACTCTTTTATGGATGAAGATGGATAAGAAGATGTCTCATTTATAAAGGATGAACCAAAAGAGAGGTAGTTCCGTGGTCTAATAATTAACTGAAAGTAAATCCAGAACAGTTTTGTCACCTGCATGACATTAATAACACTTGGGAGTGAATCAGTCTAGTGAGCACTGAATGCTAAAGTGACGAAGACAGAAAGAAATGAGAGAGTGGGCACTTTTAACAAGATTCTCAAAACCCTAACTATAACTTTCAAACTTGAGGCGGTATGGGTAAAGGAGATATGGTTTCTTTCTCTTTTAACAGAAAATGCGAATTATGAATTCAATTCTAGGTTATCCAAATCTAGGTATGTGAGGTTTAATAGTCTGTCAGGTGAGTTGCATTGCTGACCTTAGTACTTTCATAACAAACTCTACCAGAAAAAAAACAGAAACAAAAAAACCATGATTGACCTTGGATGCATTGAAAGTACAGATTGGCCAATGTTTTGTGAAGAGTAAAATAGGGTTTCAGACATGTTGACCTGAAAAGCATCATTAATTTTCTCTTCTTCGTTCTTGGATTTTGATGTCTAGTAGGGCATATATTTATTAGCTTTCATTGAATGCATGTAACGCCAGCCACCGTTTTGTGGCTATCCAATTTTGGATAAAACATGGTGCGTGATTTCAACACTCATTCCCACACCTACGAGACATTATCTCTTTTTATGAATGACCATATTGTTCTGTGAAGACTTTTAATTAAAGATTACGAGTTATATGGTTAGGAGTTACTGTGCTTAGTATACTTAATATAAGTACAATTACTATCATTATAAATTTCAAAAATTGTAAACTACGAGACCAGAATTACAATTATATAATCTTCAATTTAATTAAAAACTTATCCTTAATCCTATAATCCCTCTTGATATAAACTTAGTTTGAATTGTTCTATTGATTACTATATTCAGTAAAACCAATCACACATAAAATGTAACTATCAATTGAAGGTAATAATTTAACTTGTTTGTAAAATATTGAATCTCAAGGACATTTGTTATGGCCCTTGAGTGCAGGTGCGTCATCGCTGGGATGTGAACAAAACATGCATTTGGTGTTTCACGTCAGTTGCAACGTATAATTCTTGATCAGATTTATATGAAACTGAGCGTATGTATGGATTGGAGGGGCTTAGTTCAATCATGTTAAAAATGGGGAGACTCGGGCCAACTTTTAGCTTGAATCCTGACAAAATTCCGTTGGAGTTCATTCAAACCCCTTACTCAGTGATTGAACTCGATAATCATATTCAAGTATTGTCAAAATTCGTTTGGGTTCTTCACAAACTTAACTTGTATAGGCCAAAATTGTGCTTAAAAGTCCTTTCGAAACCAGTTTTAGATTAACTTTCTGGTCCCGCATATCAGACTCAAAACTCGGTAAAGAAAGCATAAGGAAGACAAAATCCTTTTAATAGGCCAATCGAGTTACGCCTTCAACTGGATACACAAGCCAACTAGCATCAGCATATCTTCTCTGAATAAGGGTGTTTCTAATATATGTTCTTAAAATTAAGAAAAGAGATGAATTCAATGTAAAGGTGCCTTGTGCATTAAACGAAGTCTATCCTAATTTCGGCAAAGTGTACTAATCCGTCCACAGAATTCCCATCAGAATAAAACTAAGTGTTCATCATTTTTTGAAAATGAAATAGCTCTTAATATTAATAGACGTAGAGAAATAGCTACCTATACTGTCATAATACACTAATGTCGTCTATCACTGCAACAGAATGAATTTTCGTCGCTAAAAGTAACTAGTTCGTCGCTGAAACTATGTAGCGACGATAATAATCGTCAACTAAATCGTTGCAAAATTTCAATAGCAAAATATTATAAGAGGCTTGTTTACCAAATCGTCGCAAATTATATTTCACAACGAGCAAAATATGTAGCAAAAAGAGCACAAAATCGTTGCCAATAATATTTTGTTATGTTTTTTTCATAGCTAAATGTTATTAGCTATATTACTGTAAATGTAGATTTTTATCGTCGCCAAAAATTATTGCGACGATTGTATTTTCGTAGCAAAATTTTTTAATTACGTTTTATAAAATGGAGCCAAAACTTATTGGCGGCATTTCGTAAAATGTAGCTGCAAAGTTTTGGTGGCAATTTTAGAAACGTAACCAAATCTTTTTAGTTATGTTTTAATTTTTTAATAAACATTATAGCTAAAATTTTATCATATTAATTATAATTATTGGTCACATTTTTAATCAATATTATTATTTATAATATTTAGATTTTTTTGTTTTATAGTTTATTATACGAAAATATAATTAAAAATAGTTAAAAATCAGAATCATTTTATATAAACAATTAAATATCATTAAATGTTAATTACAAACATTAACAAAAATACTTATGTACAAATTAAGACTCGTTTTCATCGTCACTATTATTTACATAATTTGAGCCACCATCTTTTCAAGCTTGGCTAACTTTTGTTCGTTACGTTCTAACATTTGCTCGTTACTTTCTAATTTAGTCTTAAGCGACTGGTTCTTCTCTTGAAGACGGTCAATATATGCCGGTCTTAATGAGAATGAAACAATTGGCTTAAGGCCAAACTCAAGACCTTTGATATAGCTAGATCTTATACTAAGCACGTTGTTGCAAATGTCATTTACGTTTGACTAATTTCTATCAGACAGTGATCTTTGTAACAACTTCTACATCTTATTCTAAAATTTAAAAAATAAAATCAATCTTTAATTTAAATATTATTAGTTAGTACTACATAAAATAATAAAATTTTATAATTACATAATTATTTTGTGTTTCTTTAGACATCCAACCTTTACTTTCCTTGTAGTATGTCAATTTGTAAAGTGTGATCCTGCCACACTCTTCTCCATGGTGTTCATTCTGACTTTGTTTTATGAAAAAATGACATGCAATAAATAATATTGTATTTACTAATATAATTATAACTTCTAAACAAAGAACTCACAAATTCATTTCGTACGACAACAGATGATTTGGAGCCGGTGTTGTGAGGAGTTTTCATTTTTGCTTTGTTAACCTTGGCTTTCTCACACTTTTCCTAAATAAAGAAAAAAAAGTCATTAAATTGTGTAACAAGATTAATGGAAGCAAATATGAAAAGAAAGAAGACAAACTTTAACGTTGGTAGAGACCCAATAATCACACATTTGACTCCAATTTATTGGAGTCACTCGTTCGGGAACCTGTCTCCTTGCCTCCTCATCTAGAAGAAAAGATTTTTCGTATTTATGTAATCGATAACGATGATCCTTGGCCCTTTGTTTCAACAGTGAACTCACATAGTTTGAAACTTTAAGGTTCTCGCTATTAACGATATTGAGCTTTATCTGTGAACAAGTAAAAGTTAAATTAATCGTTAAATAAGTAAAACAAAATTGCATATAATTAAATAAATTGAAAAATTACTATATTGTCTTGCTTCAACTGCTTGGCATGTTGAAGGCAAGGCAATTTAGTCCTGAAAATGACCCCTAACTCAGTAGATAATTTTGTTAATTGAATCTTGTCAACAGGATGACCTTGTGAGGTATCAATATGCACAGATAACTTGTTGTTCATTGAAACATTCATGTCTACAACTTAGAACCTTTAGTGATACCTCTACCTTTTTTTTCCTCTAATAACAGTATTAAAACTTGACAATAAAAGAATAATGATAAGAAAAAAATACATTAAACATGTAAATATATATTTGAACATAACTCTAATTATAAGTGGTAAAGATTAACAAACCTGAAGATCCCTCAGCACTAGTTGAGGTAGATAAAGGTTGTTATGTACTTGCTTCATTAGTGGATGAAGTCAGCGGTTGTTATTGGATAAGGTCGAATTGATCTGGTTGTTAAGGGGGAGGAGCAATTTCGAAAGTTGCCAACTTCTTTCCCTTGTTTCTAATAGATGCCATTATACTAAATATATATATAACTCAAATATCAATATTATGTGCAAACATAAGTCAAACATCAATAATACACATAGACATAACTCAAACATCAACAATCTGCATAAGCATAAGCCAAACATTAACATTAAGCATTAAAATAACTCAAACATGAACATTCCACATTAACGTAACTCAAATATTAACAATACGCATAAAAAACTGAAACAACAACAATCTGCATAAACCTAACTCAAACATCAACAATTCGCATTAACATAACTCAAATATCAACAATACGCATAAACAAAACTGAAACATTAACAAACTGCATAAACATAACTCAAACATCAGCATTGCGTATTATCATAACTCAAACATCAACAATTTGCATAAACATAAGTCAAATATCAACAATATGCATCAACACAAGACTAATTCCATTATTAATATTTAAAGTGAAGAACATGCTTAAAATTAAAAGTTTGCATAGAAAGACTATCATATACTAAATATTCCATCCCCATTCTTATTAGAAAATGCTAGTAATTCAATTATTTAATAAAGAAGGGTATCAAATATCAATTAGGTATTCAAATGTTTCAGGCAAGTTGTATAGATAAATGCTAATATAAGACAATAAACTTCAAAGGAAATACATATTGATTTGAGTGTTTCAATCTTTTACGGCTCAAAATCTTCAAATTTATTTTAATTCACTTCAACTTTGCATGATGCCTTATCTATTGATCGTCAAAGTTTATAAAAGTGCATAATGCTAGGTAATTTAACCATTTGACATATTTTTGCTATTATTCTTAAAAAACCAAATCTTTTAGTATACACACATTTCAATTTGTTGAAAATATATTTTATGAAATCATATATATAATGGACTAGCTCAAAATTGGTCGGCTAATTATTAAGATAAATCACAACTACACAACTATTTACATTAGAGGATTCTATAAGGGATGTTTATGTACATAGAATCAATCATACTTTGGAGCTACAAAGGATGTTTATGCTTCCCCTAAACATAGAACATACAAACTTAACATTTTGAACCTTATCATATGAACTGTTATGACTTGATAGATTACAAAATTAACATTGCTAGAATATTAAAACATTCAATTTTTTATTAAATTTTCATAATAAAATTTTTCACATTAATTTATCGCAGAATGTGAACACAACTAGTAGTTTATGATGGTGGAATGAGCTCCGGTAGGAGGAATGTGAAAATTTTCTCCCTAATTAAGAACAAAGATGTAGAACAAATGTCCTCATCAAACACTAATCACCCCTTTCCTTCCATGGTGGATCTTCTCCTTCATAATTTTTAGTATCATCTGACCTATACCTCTCTTTATTTATTATTTGTATCTCATTTTCGTTTTGAAGCTATTATATAAGCATATGATTTTATATACTATATGTTATGTTAAGCTTCTTTGAATCTTCAAGACAACATAGATGGAAATGGAGAAGGTGGTGATGTCTCGATGGTTGGTATAGGACTAGGAAAATCAGTTGTTTCAGAATAATGGTCTATTGCAAAAACTATATCTGTTCATCGTGATGATGATGGAGTTTATTAGTCGAGTATCCATGTGTTTGAACTTGAGTTCCTAATACCATTTGATTTAGCTTTGACTGTTCTATACTATTTTCTCATTAGTTGAAATGCATACTACATGCGATTCATCTAATATCGTCATCTATACTGAATCTAGGAAATTGTTCACTGTACCTTCTGCAAATTTCTTTAAAGTAAAGAAGTTGTTGAAAGAGGGTGTCAATAAACCAAACCCTGTGGTAAGATCTTTAATTGTTTTAATTGATGACTTAAAACGTGCAAGGAGGCTTCTATTAGATCTCTTGTGTCTAATGTCACTTGGAATCTAAAAGAAAATTATTTCTTTTACTGTGTAATGGAATGAAACTTTATTTATTATTTTGTCTGTAAGAATTTATAAACTTCTAATTAACATCTTCTAGTACTTACCATATATATATATATCATTATATTATACTGCTTAGCATATTTCAATTTTTATATGTATTATTATTTTATTGTTAAAAAATATTAACGATTAAGAATAGTAGTTAACGATGAAAAATCATATAATTTTCAATTATAATTAACCTTAATTAGGACTATTAAGTACACTTAGCATTAAAAATTATCTTTTAAACATTATTATTTTTAAGAATACTATCACATACAAAAATTCATCAAAATTCTACTAAGAAATTATCATGTAATATAAATTATTTAAAATCAACTTTTGGCAAGGAAAAAGTATAACATCTTATGACGCTTTTTGTCACTACATGCTTTCATATTGGCGACGAATATTCAAAGTCATTGCAAAATTTTGCTCCTTTTTTTATGGTTCTCAATAATCGTGGCAAAATATATTCATTTTGCTTAACTTATTACAACGATTTAGTTAATCATCGCTAAATGCTACCATATTGGCAACGAAATATCATAACTGTCACAAAAGTGGCCCCTTTCGCAACGATTCTTATTAATCATTGCAAAATATATTCATTTAACATAACTTATTGCAATGATGTTTCTAATCGTCACTAAACACTGTTGTTTTGGTGATGAAATTTCTAAGTCATCGCAAAAGGGTGTTCTTTTACGACGATTCTATTTAATCATCCCAAAATATATTTTTGTACGATTTAATTTGATTGAATATCATTTGATTGCACTCTCCTTAAGAACTTCTAGAGGTAGAGCAACAATGGAGCCTCCTCTAGAGCATAGTAGTGGAGCTTCACTTGAGAGGATTCAATAATAGCTTGCGTCTAACTAAGTTTTGAGTTGAGCCCTATAAAAGAGCTTGGTTGATGAAACTTATGAGGAGAGGGAAAATCCGTGAAGAGAAGAAGTCTCAGTTAGTTTAGGAGGAGAATGGTAGTAGGATAAGGTACTTGAGTGTTGTTAAGAAGAGTAGAGCAGTTTGGACTAGTAGAGGGAAAAGTAGTTTAGGGTTATCTCAGAGAAGAAAAGGGTAGAGAAATATGAGTAATGGTTATTGAAAGAAGAAAAGGGTAGAGAAATATGAGTGATGGTTATTAAGAGAGCTAACTTATAGGGGATTAGAGAGGAAAGGACTAGAGGCAAGTAGAGGAAGTTATATAGTTCAAGCAATATGGTGTGATTAGTTTCCAATAAAAGAGGAAAAATATGCTAGAAAAGGGAAAAAAAAGTGGTAAGGTAGTTGTGAAATTTTGAAAAAAAATCTATAATCAATAAATAAAAACTAACAAGAAAAGAATGATTGGTAGACTTAACCAAGCCTAATCTTAAGACCCACTTAAGGAAACTCTAGGTAATTGTAAGAAAGAGAAGAGAAGCATTAAGGAAACAACAGGAAGAAAAATGGGATTGCAATAAGAAAATAAAAGAGATAATGGTTATATAGGAAGGAATAAAGAGGAAACAAGACATTAAACAAATATGAATGATAATATTAAACAATAGAAACAATTAAAAAAAAACCTAGAAAGCTTAGGAATTAAAAACAGAAAGATTATAAGAAGCAAAAGAAGGGGATCATGCTAGATCAGAAAAGAATTCTCTTAAAAGTAAGAGAGATAGAGGAATTTCTCTTTCGTTATTTTTAAATTAAAGTTCCATATAGTTAGTGAGGATTGTTATAGGAAGTTATATATAGTTACAGAAGTAAAATATATTTAGTAAATGAAGCTATAATTTTTAATTAATGGAAATTAAAGTTAGAGAATATCGACAAACAAGACTAGTTACACATATGAATATGTAAATTATTTTCATTTAAGATGATCTCTAATTATAAGATGAATCAATATATAGTTTGGAATCGAGTGATGAGAATGATTATTAAACACGTGGGTACTTATTAGAGAACAAGTTTATTAAACCGACCCCATATGAGAAATATATTTGAAACATTACTTGTATATCTATGAAAATTCTTATTATGATGAATGTATAAATGATCATTTCACTTGAGATATTAAAGTTATCTTGTACAGGGATTGCTATGTTTTGATGCTACTTATAACCTATCTTAGTCAAAGATAGCTTAGTTGGTAATTACTAGATGTAGAATAAACTATATGGAAATAATTGAGTTATCAACTACTACTAAATCTATATATTTATTCATAATAATAATAATATTATTATTACTATTACTACTGCTACTACTACTACTATTCATATTATTGATATTATTATTATTAACTTTCTCCTTCTTCATCTTTTTCTTCTTTTTCCTTTTCTTCTTCTTCTTCTTTTTATTATCATTATTGTTGTTGTTGTTGTTGTTGTTATGTTCTTCTTCTTCTTGATTATTATTATTATTATTATGATCATCATCATCATCATTATCATCATCTTTATTTTTCTCTCTCTCTCTTTCTTTTCATGTGGGTCACTTGGAAACTGTCTCTTTATTTGTTAGGGGTAAGATTGCGTATTATTGGACCTCCTCAGATCCCACGTTTCAGTGGAATTCACACTGAGTGTTGTTGTTGATGTTGTTTTGTTGTTCTCGATTAATATTAGTTTGAGAAATCCTTGACCAAGCTAGAATGATGTTTTGTATATAGTTTACAAATGTCATTAATTAAATTGATAACTAATAGAGGATAATTAACATGATTGGACCCTAAGCCTCCACTTGTCATTTCCTCAAAACCCATCAATTGCAAACCTAATTCCCAATAATTAACATTTGTCCATAATTCCTATAGCCACATATCCAAAATCCCAATGTTGAACAATCAATTCTACTGCCTATTATTGATTTATCTGCCACTTGGCATTTTTCCTAGTCCAAATTTTTCTCCGAAAAATTCTAGGAAAATTTCCTAAAATTTCCCAAAAATGCCAAATCACTAATTTCACTATCCAAAATAATTTT
>JANITX010000212.1:49895387-49906860 GCA_027564395.1 Erythroxylum ulei | reverse complement strand
TTCATCTAAAGTTATGAAAATGCAGCCAATTAATAATGAAAACTTGGGCTCAATCACCTATGTTTAATGTTTGGGTGTTATGTGAAAATGATTTAATGCTCTATTTGATTATTTTTATGTAAGAACCTATTGCTAGAATTTCAATATAATCCGTAATTGTTATGTTGAGATTCGTTTATAGCAACTAATGGTTTTTAATCATTAGGGATAACATAACCTAGGTTAAATGACTCAAGCTTGTGTGCTTGATGCCTTGATTAATATGTTTTCCTAATTCTTAATGCAGTTGTCCAATTAAATCTAGAGAGCTTGTTCTAGATTATTTGATAGCTAGATTTAATTAACGAGCACTTATTAATTAAACAAAACTAAGGAAAATTAGGGGTTAACAAAGCTTATTGTTAAACTACAATTAATAGCTATTAGGAGAGGTATAAGAATAACAATTCAATGAAATATATTCAACCGTGTGTAGGCCGAGATTGAACTGATGACTGGGTTCAATCCAAACAGCCCTTCCATAAACCAAACATCGATTATTTTTCATTTCAAGAACTTTACACATAATTAAAGTAACCTAGGTTGTGCTTAATCCATAATACAATTTCCTCCTTCCTAAAATCAAGTTGATAATTGGGCATTGTATTAGAAATGATGGAAAGGGACCCCAAGTTAATTTGAAGGCATATATAGTAGTTATTGTTGATTATCATTCTAAACTTGGAAGAATTTTGGATTAACAAAGATACTGATCAATCAATAAGGACTATTCATTTATAAATTTGACACAATTGAGGAAGCTTAAATAAAAATAAAAATTTGAGTTAATGGGAATTGAGAATTCAAACTAATGCAAAATAAAAGAAATTAGGGAGAACATAGAATATGATTTCTCTCCACCTCCATTTGAGATTAATAAGAGAGATGAGGAGGTGAAAGGAAAGAAACTAGGCAAGTAAATAACCCCTAAAGGATCTAAATAATCTAGAGAAAGAGAAACCATCAAGCTAGTAGAATAGATAGCAATAAATATATGTAAACATACAGGCAATGATATGTTCATGAACAAAGCAGTTGATGTAAAGGACAAGCCTAAACTTATGATATTATTAACTCTCCTGAGAGTAAAGATGAAGGTTTTGTAACCCTAGAAGTTTTCTCCTCCTCGTTCCCCCTTCAGCTTAGAAAAGGAGAACTGAAAAGAAAGATTTAGCCAAGGGAACCTCCAATTCCATAAATCTTCTTTAAATGTCAGCCTAAACATGGAATATTAGAGTTCTTAAAAAGCCTAAAAAGGGTCAGGTACTTTTAGATTATATATATTCAATAAATCTAATGTTGAATGGTCTTTTGAAAATTGAACTAAAAAGTAAAACTTTTCAAGAAATGATAGCTTATTGAGAGCAATTAGAAAATTATTTTCAAATTATAATTACACCATAATCATAAGATAGTTACTGCTTACGACTTGAACAAGCTTAAAGTCTTAGATTATCTACTCAATGAGCAAACTATACACATGTACATTAATTTAAAGTTGAGCATATGTAGAGTATGATTTTCATTATTTATTTTTTGAAATTAGTTTCGCAAAGATTGGCTCTTTGGAACAACATAGAAGATAGGGATCCAATCATAAATATTCCTTGGATACTAACTTGGTGATTTTAATAGTACTTTATATGCCATGGAATTTGAAGTAGAGATATGCCTAAAGGGACCCTATAGTGATTTCAAATCTTTCATTAGAAATATAGGAGTCAAATCTTATTTATAAGGGAAACCACTTCATATGGAACAATAAACAATAGGGAAAATGGTTTATGAGAAAGAATTTTGATAGAGATTTAGTAAGTCACCTCTAAATGGAATTTTAAGAGTCCTAAATCTTATCTATAAGGATAGCCACTTCATATAAAGAAATAAACAATAAAGAAAATGGTTTATGATAAAGAAGGTTGATAGAGCTTGAGTAAATCACCATTACAAGATGGAATTTTAGGGAAGTAAGGCTATTTTTGGCAACTATCTCACTTTAAACCATTCACCAATTGAAGTCCATAATCTGAAATAGTCTGAATACTATTTCAACAAGGACCCACCTTTAAATTTTTGTACTATCTGACAATGTATGAAGGATTTTATATGGCAATAGAAGTAGGTATGGCTTATAAGGTAAAAGAATTTGAGCAATACAAATGTCTTAAAATCTAAAAATTGTAAATAAAAAAAAGGTTTAAAAATTACATTTGAAATCTATGACCAACACATGCCATAATATAAAGTAGATCAGAAATAGGCACACATAGGCTCAATCAAATTTATACTTGGATCCACAAAAAAAGACAAGATTAAAGATTTCAATAATTGTAAGTTGGTTATAAAAACTCAACTTTCTTTTCTAAGGCCATTTTAGTTAGAAGGAAATCTAACAAAATTACATTATATATGATCAAAAGGAGCTAAAAAAGGAGGTCCACAAATATTTTTTGGAAAACCTACGCTTAACTTTTGAGTTCTAATTTACTAACCAGCTTCATTTCAAAGACAATATATATTAAACAATCTCAAGAGATCATTAAATCAATTAACTCTAAAAATGTAGAAAAAGCTTTGCTAAGCCTCAATACTAACAAAGGACCTAGTCCTAATGAACTAGAAGCATTCTTCTATAAGGAGTCTTAGATATTTATAAAAAAAACTCGTATAAACAAAGCAATCACTTTATAAAAAGCTCATATAAACAAAGCAATCCTACAATCCTTCAACTCAAGGACACTTCTAATGGAATTTAATAAAACTAACATTTTCCTAGTATCTTAGAAGACAAATCCCAATTCTCTCAAAGATTCCAAAACTATAGCCTACTAAAACACTATTTTTAAGATCATATCCAAAATCCTCACTACAAAATCCTATTATGGATTCCATGATTTGCAAATCTGAAGGTGTTTATATTAGGGGAAGTAACATAGATGACAATATCTTATTATCTCAAGAGATTTTTAAGTTTACTAAGAAAGAACTCCATCAAGAGTTATGCTATGAAAATTGAATTTTACGGTCTGTTTCAATCATTTGGGAATTTAGAATACTCATTGGAGTTTTTTAGATTTCCAAAAAATGATCAAATGGATTGACAACGTATAAAATTTCCTTTAGTGTCTTCGTGAATGGTGAGCTAACTTAGGTATTCAAAGGAAGGAGAGGAGTATGATGAGGAGACCCATTGTCCCTTTATGTGTTCTAAATTTATGTTGAAGTGCTAACTAGGCTTGCAAATCAGAATGGATCCTATCTTTAAATTACATAATAAATATGCCAAACAAAGGATCTTTCATCTCTCTTTTGTTAATTATTTACTTATATTTTGCAAGGCAACTGAATCCTAGTAAATTCACTCTAAACATTCAATAAAAGATTAGGCTTTAACATCACCAGAGACAAGAACTATATACTAGTTTCTATTGGAGAAAATTTGCATGGGAATTGCTATTACAATCAGAAGACCAACATATGAAACCAACTTTTATTTGATATGTTTCATATACAGAAAGGTTACAACTTATTAGATGCATCTTAAACAACCTTTACATTTATTTTATCATGTACTTGGCTCTACCTAATAACATCACAAAATAATTAGCAAGAATGATGAGAAACTTTTTTAGCTAGGAGATGCTTATAAAAAAAATCCCTTTTATCAAATTAAAATATGTAGACATTATAGTGCCAAAAAGAAGAGAGGACTACTTGTATAGAATATTTAAATTGTCAATAAAGAGTTTCTAGCCAAGGGGACTTAGAGACTTATAACTGATAGGAAAACACTTTGGGTGTAATAAGTTCACTATTACTACTTAAAAATCAATGCCTTTACGAAATTAAGCCAAAGTTTGACTTTTCTTAGACCATGTTGCGAGTACTCAAGGTAAAGGGGAAGCTTTATTAGGAAATTAAGTACATAATTTGGAATAGAGAAAGCATATGGCTCTAAATTGACAATTGGAGTGAAATTGCCCTTTGTATCTTATTCCTAAAGCATTTCAATTAAGGCACATGTTAAATCCCAATGATAAGGCCAATGATCTTATAAGAGGCAATGAATGGCATGTTAAAGGCTTCTCCATTATTCAGGAAAATCTATCAAAAAGTAACCTTAATTAAAAGACAAGGATAGCGTAGAGGTAGAAAAGATAGGGAAATCTCTACTAAGTTATCCTTTATCAACTGGCTTTCCATCAGGAATAGGCTAAGCAATCTAAACATATTAAAATATGCCTTTAACGTGAATACAATTTACAAACTTTGCAATTTAGAGTAAGAATTTAGATATCACCTCATCTTCAAGTGTAACTACTCCGAAGGGCTGTAACTAAGAATTCAGGAGTTGTACAACCACCACTACAATAAAGAGGACTAAGAGAAAATAGTTTCTTGGGCCTTTAAAAACTAGAAATTGGAGAAAGAAGATCATAACCTCTTTAAGATAGTATAAGCTCTAGAGTTTATTCCATTTTAAAAGAAAGGAATGAAAAAAATTCAATAGCAAATATTAGGATAAGATGAGCTTTTATCAGGGCAAAATAGCTTGGATAAGGAAAAAAAATTATCTTGGCTAACAAAAATCTTAAAATTATAGTGAGCATGTCAAGGAGATGGAGTATGGAGTAAAGATGGTAAAAAGAAAGGAATCATAATTGATAGCAGTATTTAGTTGTTTGTCGCAGAAGATGAAATATATGTTAATAAGATGGTGCTTTGAGTGAAGTAGATGATATAACTATTAACATTAGCATGAGACTAACTTTTAATCCACAAGTCAAATCTCAGCATACTCAAATAAGAGAAGAAAAGGAAGTCCTAAGTTCTAGTTTTGGTTTTTTGTTAAGGATTTTCAAATTGTAAACATATTCTTATCATATGTACGCATTTAAAGAGCTAGTATCTAATAGTATTTGTTTCAAGAGGCAACTCCTTCAGGAGCTTAATTCATTAATACAATTCTTTTCAATTTCTTAAAAAAGAACAACATATCAACTAAAGAGATATTTAAATTTTTTAAATAAACTTAATCATAGACTTGTAAAGAAAAATAAATATTTCAAGAGTCCTTAATGCATTAGTAGAGCTTGTAATATTCATAGCTTAAAAGCTCAATTTGAATATAATATTTCGTATAACAAACCTTATACTCTTAATCTTGTATAAAAGAGGTATGATGAAGGAATCTCTAATTTGTTTAGAGTTCTAAAAATAAGAAAGGGGTAAATAGAAGTAGCATGCAATTTTCTTAATCACCCAACTAAATCAAGAATATGAAAAGAAAAATAATTAAGTTTCATAATCCTTTATTATATAGTTTTTTTCAATTGTATGAATTCATCCGTTTCATGATAAAAATCCTAGAAAGTCTTTGTATGAATTAAAAAAATTCATAAAATGAAAACCTATAAAAATTAGGAAATGTTCATGAACCATAAAACATTAGTTTTACAAGTCTCAAACGTATCCAAACATTAAACGTAAATATCCTAGTAATGATTTTTTTTTTAATCTTTTTAACTTCCTTTCAGTTATTTGTTAAGTTAATTATTAATGTTACTATCTTTTTTGTAATTAATGGTGATATTCCTCTAGCTGTTGTTTTAAATATTATTACTATTATAATTTGCTTATTTACATTTTAGAAAAACTCTTAGTGCATTGGAAGAAAAGTTTTTCTTTCCCTTTATCTATGACTCTTTCCCTTTCCCTAATTTATTCTTGTTATTTCAATTATTAATGGTATTTGAGTTTTAAAAATGGCTCCTAAATTTTTTTTCAATCAGCTATTCCATATTTTGATGGTCACTATGATGACCATTGGAGTATGCTGATGGATAATTTCTTAAGGTCCAAAGAGTATTGACATGTTGAAGCTAGTGTAGCATTACTTGCACCTACAGGGCACTTATAAATACACAAAAAGATAAGTTGGAAGGATTGATGGTAAAAGAATCAAAGGAAAATGATTACTTGTATACCAAGAAATTAATTGATTTACCTTGGAAATTATTCTTACCAGAGAAACTTCTAAAGATATTTGAGAATTAATGAAGAAAAGATATCAAGGATCTTCTAGAGTGAAGCAATCATAACTTCAAGCCTTGAGAAAGGATTTTAAGACTCTGCAAAGGAGAGAAGGAGAATTTGTGACTAACTACTTTTCAAAGACCACGGAGATGGCTACCAAATTACAATTCCTCTGTAGGAAGATGTAAAATGTTGTAATTTTCTACAAGGTATTATGTTCCTTATCACAAAATTGATGTACTATTTTTTGGCAAAGTCCAAGGCTTCTTATTTTTCTTTAAATAGAAGATGAACCAAATTCCAACTATTAAGGAGTAGGCTTTAACGGCTTCTACACCTACCCATTCCTTAAACTCTAGAGGAAAAGGTAGATGAAGTAGAAAAGGAAGGAATGTTTAGACAATTGATATGGCACCGGGTATTTCATATCTAATAAATAATTTGACAAGTCTTAAGTAGAGTTCTCTAGATCGATGTCATATATATATTCATTCATCGAATTTCTAATAGCAAATTTATACAATGATAAAAGATAAGAGAGAGAAATTAAATATTACATAAGAGGAAAAAATCAAATTTCATAGAAGAGAAGGAAGAAGAAACCTTATTAATAGCATTCTAAGTTAATAAGGGTTTATATAAGGTTATAGCAACCACGTGTATGGAAGTAATTCTTTTTCTTATATGAAACAAGACTTTCATTATACCATAATTTTTGGTGATTATTATACTGTGAATGTAATAGTAAAGGGTAATATTGATATAACAGCCAATAATAATTTTATAGGAATATTTTTCAATGTCTTCTATATTTCTGACTTAATAAGAAATTTGTTAATCATTGGTCAACTACTAGAAAAGGAGTGTGTAATGACTTTTCAGAAAGGTGCTTTTGGGATATAGGAAATTTTTAGAGGAGTTATTGATATTGTCTATTTAAATTCAAATAGGTTTTTTCAGTTAAAATTAAAAGAGCTCAAACTTGCTTATAAGATGATATAAAGATACTTCATGGCTTTGGCATTTTCACTATATATGAATATTTGAATTTTAATGGATTAAAGATTGTTCAACAAAAAGATATGGGGACTAGTCTTCCTCAAATTGTCATTCCTTCACAAATTTATGAAAATGTGTTATTGGCAAATAAAACCATTATCAGGGTAGTAGTAGAGAGCAAAACATATTTTAGATCTTATTTATTCAGGAATTTATAGCACGATAAGACCATCTTCTTATAGGTTAATAGATACGTAATTACCTTCAATAAAAATTATACTTGAAAAACTTAGCTTTACATTTTATAGAAGGAAACATAATCTTTTTAGTGCATTTAAAAGTTTAAAGCATGTGTTAAGAATAAAACGTAAAAAGCCATTAAAATTCTTTGTATGAATAGTGGTGGAGAATGTTGCTCAAAGAATTTGAAGTTTCTTTTTAAGCTCATGGTATTTGAAAAGAGCTAATAGTTTCTTATACACCTTAGTTAATGATGTACTGGGGAGAAAAGTAGAACTAATCCCAACATGGTGAGAATCTTGTTGGGAAAGGTAAGAATACCAAATAAATTTAGGCATGTAGTAGTAAATTCGGGCATAATTATCTCTAAAAACATTTTTTTATCCTTTTTCGTTCAATATATAACATAACAAAAGGCTTGGAATAGGCAAAAATCAATGGTGGATCACGCCTAAACTTTTAGTTGCATCGCTTATATATGTGTTCCTGATGAGAAATGGAAGAAACTTGACAACAAGGATGAGAAGTGAATCTTTCTATATGTAAGTGAAGCATTTAAGACATATAAATTGTTTAGTCCATTAATAAAAAAATTGTAACCAATAGAAATGTTATTTTTATAAGGAAAGCACTTGGAATTAGAATGAAAAATAACTTTCACCAATCATCCTTGATAGTGAAGTTGAAGAAAAATGACAATAACCCATGCGCAAACAAATTCCAACTACCTCTATAGCTAAAATTTTCATCAAATGTTTCACCAATGATAATAGATAATACTAATGCAATATTTAAATAACGTCTTTATCATATTCATAAGAGGCCTTTATAGATAAAACACTATTATGTAACTTGGATTGTTCAGACAAGATACCCAATCATTAACTTTTCTTTATTTTAGATAGAGAGCCTATAAATTTTGAAAGTGTTGTAAAAAAACCAAAATGGTGGAAGGTAACAAATGAAGAAATTGAATTCATTAAAAAAATGATACTTAGAAGTCAAGTGATCATCCAAAGATAAACAAAACCATAGGTGTAAAATGGGCTTTAAAATAAAATTATGGGAAAATGTTGAAGTTGAAAAGTATAAAGCAAAATTGGCAACTAAGGGCTATAAGTAAAAATAAGGTTATAAGACATGATAAGATTATATTGGAGATAACATTAAAAGCATAAAATTCATAGCTATATTTGAACTAGATATCAAATATGCCTTTCTACATGAACACTTGGAGGAATATGTACTTGTTGAGTAATCATCTAATTATTTTAAAATTGGAGATGACGTAAAGTATTCAAACAAAAAAAATTGCTTATAGGTTAAAACAATTTCATATAGGTGTGGAATAATTGCATATATGAATGAAATTTTCACACATCCTAGCATTATCAAAAATTAATAGGCTAAGTTTGGATCAACCAAGCTTCAAATCATGTTTTGGAATTGGAAAAAGGTTTTTAATTAATTACCCAAAATGATGTTGTTTTGTTTTATAGGTTAAAGAAATTCAGGATCAAAATGATGCCATTTTGGAAAAGTGAGCAGACTCTATCCATGCGACTCAAACCTAATTAAGTTTCAAGTCAAGCTTAAACCTTATGGAGGGTCAAGTCAAATATTTAGTAAGCCTAGCCTATCCAAGCACATTACTATCTCTAGTCACATAAAAGCTTATTTCTTAAAAGAAGATTTTTTAAAATGTACGTATAAGAATACACTTGTTGTTAAAGTTATAAATGAAGGAAAGATACTCATTATTTGCCTATATGTAGATGATACTATATTTATTAGAAGAGATATGTAATGTTCTAAATTTTCAAGAAGTCTAAAATAGTTTAACTGAAATGTTTGATCTTAATATGATGCATTACTTTCTTGGTATAGAAGTATTGCAATTCAATAATGGAATCTTTATTTGTTAGATGTATGACAAATTATAGACAAAATTTAGATGAAGTACTATAATCCAGTGAACACTCCAATTAAGTATGGCTTAAATCTTAACAAAGATCATAAAGAAAATAAGGTGGATAATTTATAAATAAATTAAATTTGAAATGTATAAACTCGGTATGATTAATTACTTTCTATATATAGAACTAATGCAGTCCAATGATTGAATCTTAATTTGTCAGAACAAGTATGTATAATAAATTATAGACAAACTTTAGATGGGAAGTATTGTAAGCACAATGAACACCCAACTAAGTTTAGCTTAAAGTTTAACAAAGATCATGAAGATAAGAAGGTGGATAACACACCTTGCAAATAAATTGAATTTGAAATGTCTGATCTTAGTATGATGCATTAAATTCTAGTCATATAAGTAATGTGGTCCAATGATGGAATCTTTATTTATCAGAAGAAGTATGTATGATAAATTATATAAAATTTTTAAATAAGTATTGTAACCTTGTGAACACTCTAATTGAAATTGTCTTAAAGCTTAACAAAGATCATGAAGGAAAGAATGTGGATAACACAATGGTAGTCTATTTTAATTAATTTCCAAAATACTAGATATAATGCATTTTATTAACCTCATAACTAAATATATGGATAATCTAATATAAATGCATCTATTATTTGTTAAGAGAATCCATTATATTAAAACATTTACAAGATAGCTCCAAAATTTATTTAAAAATATAATTCATTTAATTTATAAAAAAGAATCTTTCGTTACTTGTATAGAATAAGGAATTTGATTTGTTCTACAAGAAGGATAAAAGGTTAGATTTATATAAATTTACAAGCATTGATTATAAAAAATCAAAATGATAAAAGGAGCACTTTGTATTATGTTTTTATGATGAAAACTAGGATATCATTTTCAAAAGTATTTATAAGATCATACAATTCTTATTAAAGTTATAGATGGAGGAAAGATGCTTATTGTATGCTTATATCTAGATGAAAAGATGCTTATTGTCTGCTTATATCTAGAGGATCCTGTGTTTACCTAGAAGTGATAGTATAATGTTTTAAAGATTTAAGAATTTTTATTTTTTTAAATGAATAATTGGTATTAACTATAGGTAAAGTTAATATAATATTATAATAAGTTTAAGGCTGTAGAGCCCTCAGTTAAGTACATTCAAATAAAATAATAAAAAGATTACAAAAATAGGTCAACTTATACCTTATAGATTTCATCTATGCTTCATGTCTAGTGAAAGAGTGTTTTGAGCATTCTTAGCAACAATAGCCAATTGGATCCAATTAATAATCTTTTCTGAAAGCCCATACTTCTTTTCTTCCTTGTGTGTAAATATTTTGCTATTCCTCTCCTTCAAAAGCATATTGGTGTAAGTGAAAGACACTTTAAGAATTTGTCCATTTGACATATTCTACTTCAAATGGTTAATCTCCCAAATCAATGTTTGCTCCCAGTCATACATGTAAGTTCCATGGGCTATTAAGTGTAGGATCCTTCTTTAGATTACATTAGAGAACTTGCATTGAAAAAGTAGGTCATCTTGATTTTTCACTTCCATCTTACATAATACACAGGTAGAGTCTATATTGCCATGCCATTGACTTTTGGTATTAGGCCTGTTCTTTATTGCAAGCTAAGTGATCAGTGAGTTTTTGGGATTCAAAGTGTTTCTCTATAAAATGTTATACCAGGGAACTTCAAGAAGTCCATTAGTAAGTAGCTGATGACATGATGAATTTGTCATTCAGAGTAAGTGTGCAAATGATATCATCCTCATTCATCACATCATTTAAATAAGGGAGGCATTGTACAAGGTGACCAAATACTCTAAAATACCCATTCAATTCACCATTCCATATCAAAGATAAGACTTTGAGGTTCAGAGGTATTTTATTCCTCAAATGATTCAACACAAGATTGTGTATAATAGGACTTGAGTCCAACCAGTTATCAAATTAAAACCAAGTTTTTTCTCCGTTACCTATTTTATTCTTGATTCATGGATAGATAGTATCTCTCATCTTCACCATTTGAATAAAAATCTAAGAGGCCTCTCTTATGCAAGTAACCTGTTGGACCCCGACCCTTTTTCTTGAAATCTTGATTTATTAAAATGGAATTAATTGAAGAATTAAGCATAATTTAGATGAATTATGAGGTTTGATGAATAAATGTTGGGAGCTAATTATTATGTTAGTAAGATTGATTTCATGGATT
>JANITX010000212.1:49806554-49832677 GCA_027564395.1 Erythroxylum ulei | reverse complement strand
AAAATTAAAAGTAAAGGATAATAATAAATGAAGTAAATAAATAATGGTAATAAAATGCAAATAAAAAGGTAAAGAATAAAAATAAATAAAAGATGAAATAAGTAAATAAATAAACAAACAAGGACGAAAACATAAATAAATAAAACAAACAATCAACTAATAGAGAAAAAAGTGAAAAAAGGAAAAAATGACTAAAGAGGAAGTATACAAATAAAAATTTTCATACTAAATACAAGATATAAGGATTGAAGGAAAATGCTTGAAAGTCTTATGGATAAGAAAAGGATCTCTTACCCTTATCCTAATTTGCTAAAGTTTTCTACTGAGGACTAAGTTCTAGATAAGTTGTAGCAGAGCTATGTCATTCTTATTTATCTCTCGCCAGTTCTTCTTATGTTTTTTTGTTTTTGTCTTACAATCCTTAAATACGATTTTCTCACTGAGGCATTATGATGTCTCCTCTTAACATATTTGAGCCACTTAAGACTTGTCTCCTTTAATTTACCATCTATGTTATCCACCCTCAATTTGTCTATTACTACAAGATTTTTGACTTTGTCTCTTCTTGTAAGGTTATATATCCAACGGAACATACTCATTTTTGTCACTATTAACTTATGACTATGAAATTATCTGATGGGTCAACATTTCGTCTCATAAAGTATGATTGACCTAATTTCTAAACGATAGAATTTATCTTTTAGTTTGAGTAGTATCTTGTTGTCACATGAAACTCTTGATGCACTCCTCTGTTTAAACCACCTTGAGTTGATGCAGTGAACATCTTTATCGATCTTCTGTTATTTTGGATGATGATTCCAAGATACTTGAAATAATCTTTTTATGGTGTAACTTTTGAATCAATCTTTATCTCTACATCAAATGTTATCCTATGATAAGAAAAGTTACACTCTAAATATTTCGGCTTAGTCCTGCTTAATTTAAAACCTTTCAATTCTGGCGTATCCTTTCAAATTTTTAGCTTGAGTTTGACACCATCCAAAGCCACATGCTAATCTAAATCTTGGCTCTCATTTCACTCCAAATTTATTTATATCTCTTAGTCTCTCTGATCTTGCTTGGAAGCTTCAATTTTCTTTTTGATTTTGTTAATGTTGCTTTCTTTCTTTTGATATGATAAGGAGACTACTGAGTCTTGTTTACTCCGTAGTTGATGCATTTTTTAGCAGAGGTTCTTAGTTTTTAGCTGCATTGTAACATTTGGTGGTGCATTTCTAGCTTTACGTTGCTTTGTAAGTAACACCAGATTTACGGGAGCAGATCCTACGTAGCTTGTGCCAGAGGATTTGAGCCTTGAGCCATCGCTCAAATCCTCTGGCACAGACTACGTACAGAGTACCTGGGCCAGAGATTCTGAGGGCCAAATTTACTAAATTATTATTTTAGTGTTTAAGTAGAAAGTCACTGAAGAGATACGTTTTATGAACTTAGTGTAGTGTATGATTCTAGTGACAATTTCTTGAATTGGTTGTTTAAAGCTGGTTTACAAAAATTCTAGTTAATAACCTATAACAATCTGAATTGGACAACTGAAACCAAATGCACAATTTTTGTGACTTTCACTTAATTGCAATAGCCCAAAATTTTAAGTGTACATATTTTAGGATTTTTTATTTTTCAAAATTAATTTCACATGTTATATAGGTACATAATGAAGAGGTTTTTTTGCAAAAAATTAAAATTATAATATTTTAGTATCACTTTTTAAATTTCGAGATAGTAGTATAAAATTGATTAATTAACCTAAATTATATAATGAAAAAGAATTAAAAAAGAATTTTAAAATTTAATAAATTTATAATAATCGTTAACATTTAAGAATTTAATAAATTAGGCATATAAAATAATTAAAGAGAAATAAAATATGAAATTGATAAATTTTAAAAACAAATATAAGATATTTGAATATATTAAAGTTAAAATTTAATTAAGTAAAATATGATGTAATTTTATTAAATTTAAAATTCCTATTCTTTTTCTAAATAAAAAAAGAAACTAAAAAGAATCAACACTTGTTTAATTTTTTTTAAATAGTTATAATTCTCTATTTGCTTTAGCTGTCCTTTAATGAATTTCCCCCAGAAATGTGAGAGAAATTCTCTAGTACATACTGGCTTTAAGTAACAAAGAGAAGTCAACTCTATTTATGAGATAAATACTGGCTGCGGCAACACGGGACACGCTTGTTATCCCAGACCTCCATCTTCAGATTTTCTGTTCCATAAAATAACATGCTAGATCAAAAGAGGATTTTATGCCCTCTCTTCTTGCCTTATGATGTTCATTTCGCCAGATATTCATGACAAGAGGAAGAAGTATCCTTTTCGAGCTCTGTTTCTAATAATTTAGGACAAATCCAACCAGTGTTGGGATTTTGGGATGTGACCCACGTGTTGTAGAAAATCCGAATGAAGTCACAATAGGGAAATACTCCACACGTGGGTCGAGTGGTCCATTTGCTTGTGTAGCCTAGCCGTACTAACAACAAATTGATACATTCTAAGTTTTCTAAAAATCAGGTAGGCCCCTGTAAAAAGCACAGAAACTTGGCGTTCTCTTCTGTTAGCAGACATTGTGTCACCGTGAGCGCTACCTGCTTCAGTGCCAACTTAATGACAAGTGGAAGCTAAGTTCTTGGGGGACAATGGCCTACCTGCATGAGACTGCTCTACATCAATGCTGATTTAACTTAACCTTTATTCAGCTAAAATAATTTTTCAATTAATATAATTTGTTTGCTAGAAACCTTTGTGTGATGGTGTTGAATGTTTTTTGGACCAACTCAATTTTGTAGCTCTCTCTAAGCAGGAATCCTCTTAAAGCTATTGCACTCCAAGAACTTACTTTCTAGTTAACTGCATGTTGTACAAATTAGTAACATTAAGATTGGACTAGTTTTGGGTATGCAGCTGTTACCTCACTTCCCCAGACTGAATATTTTGTTTCGCCCCACTTCGTTGCCGGGAAATGCTTGTTGCTTTTATGGGTTGGGCTTTTAAATGTATTTGGAATTACTTTAAATTTCCTTTTTTTTTCTTAATAATGTTTAGTATAAAATGGCATTAAAAATATGTACAAATATTAATATAATGTATTAATAATGTCTGCCGAGTTCGTGCATGGTTGGTTTGTGTGAAACTTTTTGTGTTGATTTTTCTGTGATTTGTGTTTCAGTAGCATGGATCAAGAGCTTCAAAATCTTTCTATCCGAGAGAAGGAAAACATTGATTTCGTGATTCCAGCAGAAGAGGTTCAAACTGATGAGATTAATTATGAATTGTGTTTGCTGGGTAAATTGGTTGGAGAACGTTTGGTCAATGCAGAGGCTTTGGAATGGACATTGTTGAGCCTTTGGCGTCAAATGCGAGGAGCATTCATCAAACCACTGGAACAAAATAATCTCTATATCATACAGTTTTATCACCATGTGGATCTGAAGAAGATGTTAGCTAGGGGGCCGTGGTCGTTCAATAAATGCATTTTGCTAGTCCATCAATGGAAGGAAAGGGAGAACCCAGCTGACATAGAGTTCACGTACACTGATGTTTGGGTTCAGTTTCATGGGTTACCACTGGGTTTTGCGTCAGAGATGTTAGCAAGAAACATAGGCAACTTGATGGGCACTTTTCTTGAGTACGATTCCTCTCAGTGACGCAACTCATGGGTTAATTACATGAGGGTTCGGGTTCGTATCAACGTGGCCGAACCCCTGATGCGACGAAAGAGCATCCGCAAACAGGGTGGATAATCTATCATGATATCGTTTAGTTATGAGAGATTGCCACTCATCTGTTATTTGTGTGGTATCATAGGTCATAGCTAAACTCACTGTCACAAGCTCTTAGAAAGACCGGATGAGGAAATCGTTCGTGAATGGCCAGAGGACATTCAGGCGGAGGTATGGGCTCGGAACGCTAGGCGAACGGTGCAGGGGAAACGAGAATCGGGACACGATTCTGGAGCTGATTATGTGGCGCAAAATCAGGGGCTGAAATCTTCACAATCTCTAGCTCCAAATTCCAGAAAGATCGACAACAATTTCTCGTTCATATCCAAGAAGTTAATGTTCAAATCTACAACTGATATGGGAGTACAACTGGGCCCCAATTATAGCTTTATCGGTGGCTCCACTGGAAAAAAGCCCGATTATTATTTTTGAACAACAGGAGAAAGAAGCTAATGTTATGAATATTGAGGAAACGAAGAAGCGACCTCGACAAGGACACAATGCAGAATGCTCTGTCGAAATGATGTATACGAGCGACTCAGAGTTGACTCCAACTCCACATTATGTACCAACAGCCGGTCTGGATATGCAGACCTACCGAGAACCATGAATTACTTAGCCTGGAACTGTCGTGGCTTAGGCAACCACAGGACAGTTCGAGCATTGAAGGATCTAGTTAGGGATAATAAGCCTCGTATTTTATTTTTGAGTGAAACTATTGCGAACTCTTCTAAGATTGATGAAATAAAGATGTTGTTAAAGTATGAGTATTGTTTTTATGTTGAAAGGGTAGGTCCAAGTGGAGGTTTAGCCATGTTCTGGGATCAGGATGTTTCTGTTACTGTTGTCGGTTTTTCTAATAACCACATTGATCTTTGCATTGATGACCCAAACAGTCCCAAATGGCAGCTTACAGGTTTTTATGGTTTTCCAA
This sequence comes from Erythroxylum ulei, assembly GCA_027564395.1. NCBI lineage: Eukaryota > Viridiplantae > Streptophyta > Magnoliopsida > Malpighiales > Erythroxylaceae > Erythroxylum > Erythroxylum ulei. The sequence goes on along the minus strand of JANITX010000212.1, from coordinate 49,827,995 downwards.
AGGCGAATAGAAAACAAGCTAGCTGGGAGCTTCTTCGGTCTCTATCAAGACTCTATAGTATGCCCTGGGTTTGTTTTGGGGATTTTAATAATATGTTGTCTCTAAATGATAACCTAGGCAGAGGGGCGTACCCCAATTATCTAATTAAGGGATTTCGCCATTGCATCTTGGACTGTAACCTTATTGACATTCCTTTACTTGGTTTCGGGTACACCTGGCAGAGAGGCAGACACACAATTGAGCTCACACTAGAGAGATTTGACCGCGCATTTGCTAATGAGGAATGGCTAGCCATTTTTCCTTTTCATAGGCTACATAATTTGGTGAGTGCTACGTCGGATCATACCCCTATCAAATTAGTGGCTGAACGTCACTTTCCTGCAAAACGGACTAGGCGTTTTAAATTCGAAAATGCATGGTTAACGGAGGAAAGTTTTTTGGGTTTTGTATCAGATTTTTGGACTGACAATCGCGAGTTGAATCTTCTGCCCAGACTTCGGAAATGTGGCAATGGTCCGCTCCATTGGCAAAAGCAACTAGGGAGCAATTTCTCTGAGCGGATTAACAAACTCAAGAGGGACATGACTGCGGCACGACAATAACACCAGTATGCGTTATTGGAGGGCCAGTGAACTGCACTTAACCGACTGCTTGCTCAAGAGGAAATATATTGGAAGCAACGTTCCAAGGTCTTTTGGTTGCAATATGGGGAAGCCAACTCCAAGTACTTCCATGCGCAGGCTTCAAAACCAAAGAGATTAAATCACATCATTGAGCTCACTGATGAGAATGGATAACAAGTTGCTGATATTAAGAGGCTTAGCAATGTTATCTTAACTTATTTTATCCGGCTTTTTTCGGCTTCAGGAGGATCGAGTTTTCATCAATTTGATTCTATTAATCAAGTGGTGAACCAAGTGGATAATGATTATCTTTTAGCGCCATTACAGATGGAGGAATTCAGGCGAGCAGTTTTCGACATGCATCCGGATAAAGTGCCGGGGCCGGATGGTATGAATGTGACATTTTTTCAAAAATGTTGGCATATCGTTGGGTCAGATGTTTTTAACAATTGTCGAAACTGGATGGAAAAACAGGATTTTCCTGCTACTCTAAATGACGCGTTGATTGTATTGATTCCGAAAAAAGACAATCCTAGTTGCATGAAAGATCTTTGGCTAATTGCTTTGTGTAATGTTATCTATAAGATTATAGCCAAGGTAATTGCGAATAGACTTAAAACCCTTTTGCATAGAATCATATCTCCCATGCAGTCGGCTTTTGACCCAGGGAGGCTCATCATCGATAACGTCATGGTGGCTTTTGAAATTATACACTATATGAGAAACAAAGGTAAGGGTAAGATCGGCGAAGCAGCGCTTAAAATTGATATTAGTAAGGCTTATGATCATGTGGATTGGGATTATTTGCGGTTCATTTTGTTAAAACTGTGGTTTGATAGGAAATGGGTGGAACTTGTTATGGTTTGTGTCACCACAGTTCGATATTCAGTTGTTTTCAATGGAACTGAAGCTGGTCCGATTATTCCTAAGCGAGGTCTGAGACAAGGAGATCCGTTGTCCCCATATCTGTTTATCTTATGTGCTGAAGGGTTATTTGCTTTGCTACAACGATACGAGGCGCGAGGAGATTTACATGGAGCCACTATTTGCCTCGGTAGCCCTAGCGTATCTCACCTCTTTTTTGCAAATGACAACTTCCTTTTCTTCAGAGCAAATACAAGGGAGGGACAACATATCAAACGAATTCTCGCTATTTATGAAGCAACGTCGGGACAGGCCGTTAATTATCAAAAGTCAGGTATCATGTTCAGCTCTAACACTACTCCTTCTGCTCGGGCTAAGGTCGAAACTATTTTAGGAGTAAGTACTCCTCTTGATCATGGACGATAATTGGGGCTTCCATCGCTAATTGGGAGGCAGAAAAAAAAGGTTTTTGCTTTTGTTAAGGATCGAATAACCAAGCGGGTCACGAGTTGGAAGAACAAACTCTTATCCAGACCAGGGAAGGAAGTTGTCATCAAGACGGTCGCCCAAGCGTTACCAGCATACTGCATGAGTGTCTTCTTTCTTCCCCGAGGGACATGTGATGAACTATAAAAACTGATGAATGCATTTTGGTAGGGCGCTGGCAAAACTAATAAGAAGGCTAACATTGGACGAGTTGGGACCGTCTTTGTATGCCCAAGAAATATGGGGGTATGGGTTTTCGGGATCTCCATTGTTTTAATCTTGCCATGCTCTGCAAACAAGCCTGGAGATTTCTTGCTTTTCCGAACTCCCTTCCTAGCAAACTTTTTAAAGCAAGATACTTTCCTACAGGTAGTTTTTTGGAAGCGAAGGATCGAGCTAATGCCAGTTTTATTTGGCGTAGTATTATCACTGCCAAGGGTATACTGATTCATGGCGTTAGGTGGAGACTTGGAGATGGCTCTTCTATTAAGGTTTTCACGGATCCGTGGCTTAATGATGCGGATGATTTTTTTATCACATCTCCTCCAATTCCATCTCTGGAGAATATGAAAGTGCACGAACTTTTTAATGAGTCGAGTTCAGGTTGGGATGCGCAGCTGCTAAAAGGGCTGCTTACGCCACATGATGTTGAACGAATTTTAAAAGTCCCCATTGCGCTTACAAAACTTCCTGATCAACTGATTTGGCATCATAGCAGAGATGGGCGGTATTCAGTTAAATCCAGCTACCAACTGGCTTGCAGATTAAGTATGGATGTTGATAATTTTATAGTGGGCAAACCATGGAATCAGTTGTGGGGATTGGCTATCCCTCCTAAAGTTAAAGATTTTATATGGCGGTGTTTTAGGGGGTTTATACCATGTAAGGATCGGCTTAGACGAAAAGGCGTCATGCTCTCCTCTGAATGTGATGTCTGTGGTACCGAAGAAGATTTGACTCATGCGCTACTGGAATGCACTAAAGCCAAAGATATCTGGACGCTGGCGAACTTGCACGTTTCAGCTCAGGGGCTCGATGCTCTGCTTGACCATATTCTAGTTAACATGACAGTATCTGAGATACCCCGAGTTCTAACTCTTTTATGGAGCATTTGGTATCATCGTAACCTCCAAATTTGGCAAGGTAAGTCCGTCCTTCCTAGCATGGTAGTTAGTTTTGCTGATAATTTTCTCAAATCCTAGCAGGAAGCACGGAGGTGCTTTGAGAGGGTTAACATTCCAGATGATAGGTCGCATACTATTATTTCAAGTTGGCGTCAACCACCGGATGGTTTTGCCAAATGCAATGTTGATGTGGCTATATTCAAAGAGCAGAGAGCTACAAGCTTTGGTGCGGTTTTGCGATACTCAAGGGGTTTTTTTGTTGCCGTGTTCTCGGTCTACTATGCATCTTTAATGGATCCAGTTCTGGCAGAACTTATTTCAATAAGAGAATCTCTTTCGTGGTTGAAAGACAAACACATTGATCATGTTATAGTGGAATCGGATTGTTTACAGGCGGTTCAAGCAATCACATCTTCTTCATTTACTTCTTCGGAGATTGTAATGTTGGCTTTCGATTGCCATACCTTTAAGCGACACTTCCTCCATTTGTCCTTCCAATGGACGCGTAGGATTGCCAATAAGGCGGCTCATTCCCTAGTGAGGGTAGCCTTATTACATGCAAACCTCCATCACTGGGATTCTATTCCTCATTGCTTAATTCCTATTTTACGGTTCGAACAATCTTTGTGTGATGCTTCTGATAGAGAAAGACACGTAGGACCTGGGTGTACTGGGTAAGCCTGTTGGCTTGGGTTTAGTGCTTTAGTCTTTCTTTGTCGGGTGTTTTTATGGTTTTCGTAAAAAAGAAAAAAACGTTGAGACATAGCACAAATTTTGTGATGGATAATTCAATATATTTTTATCTATTTTTTGAAAAATTAAAATTTGTTAAAACCTTTTCAAAAGTACAAGAAGTTTACGTACAAAGAATAAGTGACCAACATTTTCTTGCTAGACTACATTTATTCACCATGTTGACAAATTTAAGTATATTCAAAGCAATATTGTGAATTTTGTACCATGTCAGCAAGTGTCGGTCAAAAAATGGCACAAAATCTCTTTATTTGGTGGCAGCCAGTATCGAAAGTTTCGTTTAGTGCTGACTGATATTAAAAATAACGGTCAAAGACTTGTCAGTATCGTAAATTTTGACTATTCTATAGACTAAATTGCAAAATTTTTTTTAACAAAAATACCAACCCCCATAGAGAGTCTCTCTCTTCCTCACAAAATCTCAATTTTTTTTCTCTTATTCTCTCAATTGTTCTCGGTACCCCTCATCTCTCACTGTCGTTGCCGTTTGTCCTAAGTCTCCCTCCGGTCACCACTGTGACGTCACTAGCCTGAATTGCATTTGAATGATGTTTTGAATGACTTTTTTCTACTCCTTAATTGCATTTGAATGGTGTTTTGGTTTGATGAAAGTTGTGAATGGTTTGATGAAAGTTGGAACCAAACTGGAATTGTGAATGGTTTGATAAAAGATGGGAATTGGAATTGATGGAATTGTTTGTGTGAGTTGAGATTTGAGAAATTTGACTTTGAAAGTTAGAAATATTTTTATAACTTGGTTCAGTTCGAATGTAATTTAGGTATTGTCAATTTATGTAGAAAAAATTGATCGGAAAATTTGGGCTTGAAACTTGAAAGTTGTAATTGTTTGTATATATTTATATTTTAGAAGATATTATTCAAATTTAAATAATGATGTTTTTTAAAGTGTTGATTAAGTTTATCCTCTTCAATTTTGTTTTGAAAAGTGTTAAACATACAATATTAAAAAGTATGTACTTGTTATTAATTAAATTAAATTAAATGTGATCTTAATATATTTTAAAATTCTAATCAAATTTCTATAAATTTTTTGAAATGTATAAAGTTTTGTTTACTGCTTGCTTAATACAATAAATTATCTTCTATAAAAAGACTTACCATTGATGATACTTGTTATTGTGGATTGAATCAACTTGAAATGAATTAGTTAAATATTTGAGAGTCTAATCTTAAACATTAACAAAGCATTTCTCTAATATCTTAATAAGTATTTAAAGTTAAACATTTTTTTGTAAATTAGGTAAAGAGAAGAAAAGTTTTTCGTTAGACATAAGTTGGGCATTTTTTAGTCCTCAATACTCAATATGTTTGTTAACTTAAGTGAATGGCCAAACTCATTTATATTAAAAAGACTAAATGACTAATGTCATATTTAAGTCATACATAATGAAGCAAAAAATTTCTCTATTTATTAAGTTCAATTCATTTCATGCATGTAATTCTTTTATATTTGTCTTCAAACATATTCAAGTTGATGACTATTAAATGTATTATGTTATTATGTATGTTGAATACTTGAATAGATAGTTTTTGACTAATGGTGAATTATGTTGGATGAAATTGAATTGTGTATGATGTAATCACACAAAATGAATTATATTATATAAGATGGACATGCATATTGTGTATGTTGAATACTTGAATTGTTGGTTTTGACTTATTAGTGAATTGTGTTGGGTGAAATTGGATTATGTATGCTGTAATCATACAAAATGAGTTATATTATATAAGATGGGCATGCGTATTGTGTAATTATGTATGTTAAATACTTTAGTTGTTAGTTTTTCACTTATTGGTGAATTGTGTTGGATAAAATTGAATTGTGTGTGATGTAATTATACAAAAAGAGTTATATTATATAAGATGGACATGCATATTGTGTAATTGTGTTAGTCTAGACTTTTGAGTTACACAATAAATATTTTGTGATAGTAGATAATGAAATTATTTGTTCTTTATTTTGATATGTGTCTTCATTTATTTTTACAAATAAATGGAAGGAAGTTAAAGTATTCTTGATCATTCAGCTGCTTTATGAAGATATAATGATCTGCTTGGGCATATGTTGCATTGGTCCTTAGTATGAAGAACCATATTATTTGTTTGTTTTGTAACAAGCATTTGAAAGGTGGAGGAATCCCCTAATTAAAGAAGCATTTAGCTAGGGTTAAAGAAGATGTAAAACCTTGTTAAAAGTGAGTAATGATGTAAAGTGGCAAATGAAAGCTTTGCTTGAAGAATATCAACACGAGAAAGATAGAAGGGAGAGATTGAATTATGAAATTAGTAGTGGAAGTTCATTTGCTAGTGTTCATGATGATAGTGGAAATGTTAAAGGTGTAAGTTTTTTTTGCAGCACGAACAACTCCTAGAGCTCAGCCTTTAATTTATAGTACCATGCAATCAAGAGAAGCGACTCACAATGTAGATATGGAAATGGCTAGATGGTGGTATGATTCAGGTGTAACATTAAATGCTTCCTAATCTTATTATTATCAGTTGATGGTGGATGTTATAACCTCTTATGTTCTGAGATACAAAGCTCCATCTATTGATGACTACAGAGTTAAACTTTTGAGTTACTCATTTTATGAATTAAAATTTATTTAGAAGAAAGAAGAATGGATTGGGTTACTTATAGATGTTCAATCATATGTGATGGTTAGACAAATAGGAGGCATAAGCTTATTATTAATTTTTTGGTTTATTCTGTAAAGGGCTTAATGTTTTTGAAGTCTATTAATGCATCTGGCCTTATTAGGAATGCTAATACTTTATTTGAAATATTCGATGAAGTTGTGAAAGAAGTAGGTCTAGAAAATATTGTTCAGTTCATTACTAACAATGATTTCGCTTATAAAGTGGTGGGAAGAAGTTTATAAAGCAAATATAATTCTTTTTTTTGGATTCCTTGTGCTACACATTGCATTGAATTAATGCTAGAAAATATAAGGGATGTTAGGTATCTTTCTTATTATTGATGAGATTGTGCAGAAAGCTAAAAAGGTGACCAAGTTCATCTATAATCATACATGATTCTTGAATTTAATGAGAAAGGATTTACCCATGGCAGAAATTTATGTTGTCCTGCTATTACTTTAGCAATAGTAGAAAATTGTGTTGTCCTGTTGTTAGAAGATTTGCAATGAAGTTCTTATCACTTTAGTGTTTTCTTCTGATGAAGAAAGAGTAGAGACACATGTTTACAAGTGATAAGTGAGTTGCATCTCAGGATGTTAGGTTGAATGTTAGATTGGAGGTTTCTAGAATTATACTTGAAGATATTGAATTTTTGTCCTAGTGCCAATTTGTCATCCAAGTTTGTGAGCCATTGGTGAGGGTGCTTTGTTTGACTGATAGTGATGAAAAGGCAATAATGGGTTATTTTTTTAATGCCATGGAGAGGGCGAGGAAAGCAATTAAGACCAATCTCAAAAATTGGTCATCTATACACACCTTATCTTGCAGTTATCAATGACTAATGGGGAAGGCAATTTTACTCTTCGTTGTTTGTAGTTGGGTCATGTTTGAATCCTAATGTCTATTTTAGACTAGGTTTTACAAAGAAAGATTAAGTTAATAGGGGAATGCTATTAACTATTACAATAATTATTGCCTATGAGATGATGCATGATCTCCTAGGCTCACAACTGGAACTTTATAAGCAGTTTTTTGGAGATTTTGGGATGCCAATTGCTATACAAAAAGAAAAACTTAATCCAACTATATAATTTTCACTTTTGTTACTTGTTGAAAATTAATTATCACTTTATTTAGTTTATAATGCTACATTTGTTGCCTTATGACTTATAGTTTCTTGGTGGGACCAATTTAGAATCAATGTTCCATAATAAAAAAGGTTTGCAATTTGAATTCTAAGTCAATGTGTGAGTACACACAAGCTGTGAAAGGACTTGGAGCACATTAAATTCATCAATTCCAAGAAAAGGAATAGATTGGAGAACAAGAGATTGAATGACTTGGTCTTCGTTTAGTACAATTTAAAGCTTCGAAAAGGTATGTTATTATCATTATTAATTTAGATATAATTTCTTATAAATTTTTAATAATGAACTTTTATTGATTACTAGGACCCCTAATAGAAAAAAATAGTTCAGTAGGTCCAATTTGCATTAATAATGTCAATCTTTTGGCAAATTAAGTTTTTAAGGAACCACGTTTGATAGATGTGAGTGACTTGAACGATAATCTTGAATGAGAAAGCATGTCATTTGGTGCAATGAATTTGGATGATAATGATAATGAGTTTCCTCTCAATGATGAAGATTTTGTACCAAATGAGAATTGGAGTTAGTGTAGTTATAGTGGATATCCCCCGTAAATGATTGAACAAGGTTTTAGGTTTTTGTTTCTCCTCTTCTTTTAATTTTACTTATATTTGATGTATATGTTAAATTCTATATATGCAATGTAATTGTAAATATTTTTGTTTCAGGTTTCATTTCTACTTGATTGTTTCCTCATCATGAACTTTTATTGTAAATTGTAATAGTTAAAAAGTTAAAGATATTTATTTTTCTTTTAATTTGAAGTTTTGATGTAATTATTATTTATTCTATGTTGAAATTGTAATATCTTAAATACTTTATATTGTTCTTAATTTTATATTTGTACAATGATTAAATGATCTTTTTTCATATTAATTGTGGTTATTCTTTATATGTGAAATATTTGAAAATCAATGTTAATAAAAATAAATAAATAATTATTATTCTAAAATTTTATTATTAAGATTTTTGGATACAGGGTTGATGTAAATTATATAATATATAGTAAAATATATTAATGGACTATTTTGTAATTTAAAATTTTTTTAGAGACTATTTCATAAATTTAAAAAATTGCTCAAAACGGTACTCAGTATTGATAAATACCGGTACAGTATCGTACTATAACCCAATCTGGTACTGGGGTCAATATGGTATTCATAGCATTGATTTGGAGTAGGCAATCTTTAACAGAACATCAGCTGCAAAAAAAAAAAAAAAAGAAGAAGAAGAAGAAACTTTAGGACTGAGGTTTTAGTTCCACACCTTTTTACTTTAAGCAACTTTTTTTTGCCTTATTTTAAACTAGCATAAAATGAGACATTCATAAGTTTGTTGTATGCATGGGGCTCCCAAAAGTAGGAATCCTTATAATCACAATTAGGAAGGTAATTAGGGATACTGTGAGCAAGTTTTTATGGAAAGTTCCTCCAATAATTCCCTTTAAACCAAATATAGATTTTGCATTATTTGGGACCTGATTTAACACCTTTTGCATATTTTGTGAGCCATTTAGAATTCCAATATTGGATTAATTATCATAGTGAACTCACTTATCTTGCAAAATATATGCCTCAAAATAGAGCTTGTTTCTTTCAACATCTAGGTGAAAAAATGCGACCTACCTAGTTTTCCCGAGGTTCTCAAAAGCTATTGCCTTTTAAATAATATCCATGGATTCATTACACCCATAAAGATTCCTTATGTGTCAGGATTCTCCAAACTCTCTTTTCTATTGAAACTTCATAACACATCACTCCTAGACCACCTTTCTCTTCGTCTTCACAAGTCGATTTCCATGAAAATTTAGATTTAAACCTTTTGTTAGTGGAACCACACCACAGAAATGGGCTCATTATTTTCTCTAGTGTTTTTGTCATACCCTTAGTAAAGTAAAAACGGGAGCTCCACTAACATGCATTGAGTTAATTATTTTTATTTGTAAAACTCTACCTGTTGGGGATAGATGATGATTGCTTGAAGAGTTAATTCTCTTTTGGGTCTTTACTGTCAGGGGCAAGAATTCCTTATACAACAATCTTCTTGGGGTGATAGGCATGCCTAAGTTGATAAAGGGTGTGTGTTTAATTTGCATTGTAGTTATTGCAGTTAGCCGAAGAGAAAAAGGTTAAGCACTCTTTAATAAGAAGAGGAAGCTAAACTGATTACTAGTAGCTAATCTAAAAAGACCTTTAAAAATTTACAAAGCTTACAATAATAGAAAAACATATCTATCATATGTTTTTGAAAATAACAGTAGATCATCAACAAAAAGGAGATGGAAAAATTTCAATTTCCCGCATCTATGATATAACTAAAAAGTAGGGTTTAGGGCCATATTATGGTTCAAAAGCATGGAAAGCACCTCATACATAGTACAAAAATATAAGGGGATAGAGGATCCCTTTGTCTTATGCCTTTCTTGCCTTGGAACCATTTAGAAGGTTCCCCATTCATCAGAATTGAACATGATGTTGTAGTAAAGCACATGCTCAACTAGTTCCTAAACTTGAGAGGGAAATTGAACACCTAAAATATATGCTCAATAAAGCTCTAGCTTAGTGAATCATAAGTCTTATGAAGATCAATTTTAATTGCATAATTAGCTAGTGAACTCCTTTTTCATTAGTCTCTGTGAAACTCTTGGAATATAAGAATATTCTCTAATATGGAACCCTTCCAAGAATGCAAATTGAGCTAAATTGATCACTGGATCTAATACTTTCTCAAGAAACAAGTCTATAATGACCAAAAGATTTAGGATTATGTGTTTTTGGAACCAAACAAATGAAGGTCTTGTTAATAGCTTTAAAAAGCTTACCACTCAAATATTTTCATAGTTACCTTTGTAACCATATCATTGATTTCAGACCATGCATTTAGATAAAAGTTCCTATTTAATCCATTATGTCTAAGGGAATTTTCACCTTCTAATTTAAAGAATATTTATTCAATTTCCATTTCTTAAAAAGGTGAGACTAGGAACTAGTGCATTTCAATTGAGAATTGGTTTGAAATGATTTGAGTTAGTCACAACCTATTCATCTAAGACATTCTTGAAGTATGAGTGAGCTTTATCTTTTAAAAGATCTTGAGAAGTAATTTGATTGCAAGATTGATCTAAGACACAGTTTCTATTGCTACTTCTTCTTGATAGGATTATGCTGAAGAAGAATTTGGAACTTTTATCCCCTTCTCACAACTAGGATATCCTAGCCTTTTGTCCTAGGAGTGAACAATGGTCCTCTAATGCTCTTATGTAATTTTCCAATGCATGTTTTTCTTGTTCCAACCACTACTCATCACTTAGATGATTATAAATCATGTTCTGAATATTCTCTAAGATGCCTTTTACCTACTTTACTTTGAATATTGTATCAATGTTCTTTTTTAATTCTTCCTTGATATATTCTAGTTTCTTGACACGTGTAAAAGCTTCAAATCCTCGTACCTGTTTCTCCTTTCCACTTATAACTTCTTGTAGGAAAACTTCATGATTTACCAACCTTTCAAAGATTCTCTGTATCACCATAGAAGCATGATCTGAAATAATAAGATTTATGAATATAACTTTACTTTCTGGACAATTCTTTGACCACTCCTCATTATCTAGAACTCTATATATCTTCTTCCATACCATGTATAAAAGTGATCCTCCATGTTTATGTTCGTAACTCTTAAATTTTTAACACATTCCCTGAGATCTCTGGAGAAATTTCTAATGCTCATAATTCCTTCATCTTTAAACCAATATAATGTGTTGTTAAAATCTCCCATCCAAAGGTCTTGGACATTCTGTTTTATTTGAAGTAAATGGTTCTAAAGTTCCCTCTTAAACCTAAAATTTGAATTATAAACAAAAGTTATCTTTAAGGTTTTTTTCTCTCTTAAAGAATTGATTACGATATGTATGTGTTTGTAACTAGAATGTAGTACTTCTAGTTTAACCATCCTTGTATAAAAAATGATAATTAATCTACCATGATGAATGTGGTTTGAGACAAAAGAATACCATAATTTGTTCAACTTGAGTTTCAAAAAGCTTTACTAGACCAATTTTGTTTCAAAAAACTCTCATAACTACTATACTATTTTTATCTAAAAAGTTAATTGTAGTTTGTTTTTTATGGGTCCTATTAAGGCCTTTGATGTTCCAATCTATTATATTCATTAGGAATTGTTTTTGTTGGAAGAATTCCCCTTCTTCCTCCTCAACTCCTTTACTTAGAGCACTTAATATCATATTTCCCTTCTTACTGTTTTGTCCACTAACCTCAACTCCAATGTCTATTCTTACTGCTACCTAAGTCTCCTCCCCTTTATTTTCTCTTATTTCATCAAGATTTTTCATTTTTATCAATAGTATGGAACTTTTGAGAACTTGGTATAGGCATATGTTGGTCATGAACCTTGAGGACCTTTAAACTAAGGTGTCTATAAAGCTTCACTATTCTTCTCTTTTGGCCATGTTCAATTTTTTATCCAAATTCATCAACTCGTTATACTCTTCCCTCTTGAATCTCCTACTTATTTCTTTCCAACATTTGCCTTGTTGTCTTGACTTAGGCTCCATTGGTACATGACTCTGACTAAATCTTTAATAAGATTCTCCTACTCTCTTAGTCTTGGAATATGAATAGCATTTGGTAAATATTTCTTACTCTCTACCTTTACACACAACCTTACGTGGCTGATTCTCCTTCTATGACCCTTTATCTCATCCATACAAATAGGAACACCTATATAGCTAGCTAGTGCACTAAGTCCCCTTATTGATCAATACTCTAGTGACACCTTACGTTGATTTATCCACACCAAAATTTGATCATAGGTGATGCTTTCCATCTTCAGACCTAGTTTCCATGGTTAAAGGAATAAAGGCTGGATGTAAATATGCCAAGGCCTAACTTTCATTACTTCTTTAGCATCAACTTGGCTTGCAAACTTAAAAAGTACCAAGTTGTCTTCTGAAAGCAAAACCTCTAACAGTCCTTTAGTTCTCTAAGCTTTCATCGCCTATTCCTTTACTATGAGAAATGCTAGCCATTTCTCATAGATGAAACCCACTATTGTCAACATCCATATCTTTAAACTGTTTTGGTTTTGGATATCACGCAACACCAAAATCTTACCATCTTTTACTATTATGGAAAATATTGCAAAGCTTCCCTACTCTCTTCATCGACAACTTGATTCCATCTAGTTAACTAAAGAAGGCCCCTTGTTACCTGGGGAAGGAGCTACTGGGTTAGGGGATTGTTAAGGTGGAAAGGACATTACATCATAGATAATTCCTAGGTTATTTGTCTTCAATATCAGAAAGAATGTCTAAAGGTGGTAGAAAGTTTCCTTTTAAAAGTTATTTACTTTAAATGGTATAAAATGGGAAAGGTAGGAACTTAAAAGAAGGGAAAATGAATAAAATTCCCTTTATAATGTTAGAGCTCTAGCACTGGGGAGGAGTGATGAATGGGGAAATAGAAATTGGTTTTAAAAAGGTAAAGATGTCCAGTAACTAAGGAAAAAGGAAAACCTACGGAAACGAAGGGTAGATGAGATGGGGAAGGAAAAGGCAAAGGAAAATGTGAGGAAGCTTGTAGGTTAATTAAAAAGTGAGCAAGTATGATTATAGGTAGCTAGATTAGGGAGAGAAGCAAGTATGGTTACAATAAATTTGTAAGGATGTTTTTTTTCCTTCAGAGAAGCTATCCAAAACTTTCTGTCTCTAATGATATAAAAAAAATATAAATTGATTATAAAGATCAACCACTAGTGTTGTTGTCGGGGAAATTTTTATTTACCTAGTTTATTTATTTTTGAATTATAACTAACAATTCGTTTGTTAAAAAAAAAGGTAAAGAAGAGAGAAGGTGATTTTTATGAAATTAAGAGATGGAAAAGAAACTTAAATACAAATCGAAATGGAAAATAAAGATAAAAGGATAAAAAGGGTCGCAACTACCTTAAAACAACTTTCAAAACCAAACTTAGAAGATCAACCTTTATGCATAGTCTTCCTAGTCTTGCAAAGACCCTTAAAGCCAAATTCAGGTTTCTTAAATTTATTGCCTAGTTCTATGAAGGTGCAGGTGAGGATCCTCATAAGCATTTAAAAGAATTTTTGATTGTTTGTTCTACTATGAGACATGAAGGAATTGATAAGAACATGTGAAATTACTTTCTTTTCCATTTTCATTGCATGATTTTGCTAAAGATTGGTTATATTATTTGTCTCCTAAATCTATAAATACATAGGCGGAGTTGCATAGATCTTTTCTTGAAAAATATTTTACTACTAGTAACATAGGATATATTAGGAAAGAAATATATGGAATTAGATAAAACATGAATGAGTTACTATATGAATATTCAAAAAGATTTAAAAGATTATGTTCTAGTTGCCCCAATCATTAGATTAGTGACTAATTGATAATACAATATTTCTATAAGCAAATTTTGCCACATAATACAAGTATGATAGACGTAGTTAGTGGTAAGGCATTAGTAGATAAAACTCATATACAAGCTATACAATTAATCTCTAACGTGCGGCTAAAAATTCACAACAATTTGGAACCAAAAAAGAGATTAATTAAGTTAGGAGAGTTAACGAAATAAATGTGCATGTCATTCAAGATCAAATAAAGGAAAATTCTCAACAAGTAGCTCATTTTACTACTGCAGTGTCGCAACATGTAGCTGGTGGTATTAGCTAAGCTCATGCTTATTGAATTTGCACTAATTTTACTCACACTATTGATGCATGTCTTTCTTTGTAGGTTCAAGATGTGAATGTTATGCGTAGTTATCCTAGATAAACATAGAGAAAATGTGAACCTTTTTCAAACGCATATAATGAGGGTTGGAAAGATCATCCGAGCTTTAGATATAGACCTAGGACAAACCCACCTTGTTAGTAATCAAAACAATCCAAGGTCTTCTTTTATACCTAACTCACCTCAAAACCAACCCATTAGTCAATTATTAGAAGATATGGTGAAACAATTAGCTAACTAGATTGCGCAAGTACACACATAAGGATTCGAATATCAAAAGAAGATAGATGCCCATTTACAACACTTAGAGACCCAAACAAGATAAATTTGCACCAGTCTAAGTAATATAAAAACCTAATTATGACAGGCCCCTATCTTGGAATGAATAGGTTGGTCTACCCGACACCCCACAATGGACCTCTAGTCGATATATGATACAACTGGAAAGTTCCTTTGGACCTAAGCCTATTGCCCTTTTTATGGAAAAGCTTTAATTTACCATAAAAAGATATAAGTAGTGGAGTTTTTTCAAATCATTTTTAAAAATTTCGGCAACACAATGGTTTTATTTTGACATTCCCAAAATTTTCAAAAATCCATATAAAAGTTTAAAAAACTTCTCTAATCGGATCAAAATCCCCAATACAAATTTTGGACTTCAAGTCCACTCATAAGCAATTTCAACAATCAGTTCAATAAACTTTAAAAAGCTAAAACATATTTATGGATTTCATTAAAAAACACCTTTATATATATGCCTTCTTTAGACAAAATACATTCCAAAACATGTTTATTGATATGTAGTAATTCTCAAAAGCATCTACAAGGCAAAAATGCCTACACAGTTGTATATGACGAAGTTATCTACTTGAGAGGTAGAGTCCCTGCTACTAAAGCCCGTGAGTGTGCACCTTGGAGGTTTTATTTTGAAAACAGAAAATAGAGTGTGAGCTAAACAAGCTCAGTTAGTGTTAAAATTTCTATGCAAACCATATTTAACAATTTAAACCTCCCAAAAACAAATTCATTTCATTTCTTATGATACAATACCAATATAAAACATATATGCTTTCTAAAATCAATTTCTCAAATTACTTTTAAAGTAAATTATAGCGACACCATTATTGTGATAAACTTCTTGCACGACATAAGCACCACTAACTTCTTTTCCATATGGTACCCTTACACATAAAGTCACAGAGCTGGTTCTACATCGCTTACCGGTGACTGGTTAATCAATAGTTACAGAGCTAGTTTTGTATTGATTACTCGTAATTGGTTAACCACTAGTTACGCAACTGGTTCTACATTGCTTACCTGTACTAGGTTAACTACCATATATCTGTGGTTACGACACTGGTTCTACATTGCTTACCCGCGACTAGTTAACCATTAATTATGGAGTTGGTTAGACATCGCTTACCTGTACTAGGTTAATCGCTATATATTGGCATAATAAAATGTGTAAATCCTAATGGTATACCATAGGCTAAAATTTCATTTCCTTTTTTTCCACCATTAGCATAATCTCATTGTAACTTCAAACCGTTTGAAATTCAACTTTCAAACTTCAATTCATAAGTTGCTAAAACAAATACTTATACAAGAAACATTCACTTATAATGTATCATTCACATAAAACTAATAATCATATCACGTATCATCAATTCTTTTGCAAAGAATTCATTCATATAAAAAATTGAAATACACTCACAGTTTTACGAACTTATCGCCAAACACACACACATTCGGTGGCTCTTCTTTACATACATAAAGGGCATTTTGATTAGGCATTAATTTTCAAATTTTCGTAAGCTAACCTATTGTTCTCCATTTCAAAGTCTAACTTAAAAAGTTACTTAAATACTATCCTTTACCCATCCTAACTTATCAATTTCTTCAAATCATTGTCTCACTCAATTAATTCACCATAACCATAATCAACTTCAACAACCCACACCAACAGCTACATTTCCTCTTAAGGCCAAATTGTCCTCAATATATATATATATATATATATATTTCAATTTCTTTCCAATTTTTCAACACAATTCACCTATATATATATATATATACATACGTATTCCTTTCAATTTCTTTCCAATTTTTCAACACAATTCATTGAAGATGCATACCAAGCATTATCCTAACACATCATAAACCATTTCAACTTCATACTTTCCACAAACACTGCACATACTAATTTTTCCAAATAATAACATAACACTTCATTTAACAATTCCAATGCCACAAATACACTTAACGACCATCCTTAAT
The DNA here is from genome assembly GCA_027564395.1 of Erythroxylum ulei. Classification (NCBI taxonomy): domain Eukaryota; kingdom Viridiplantae; phylum Streptophyta; class Magnoliopsida; order Malpighiales; family Erythroxylaceae; genus Erythroxylum; species Erythroxylum ulei. The sequence continues at coordinate 49,811,283 of JANITX010000212.1, read as the reverse complement.
CACATTCATATGTTTATTACTTCATAACCATACTTTTATACCAAAAATGCCCTTAAGTCTAAAATTAACATATCTTACATCAATCTTTCCCAATTCAATTCCAATTCAAATCTTTTTCATTTCTTTACTTTATTAGGATCAAAACCATGCTATGAAAATCATAAAACATAAGAATAAATTTTTTGGATCAAATCACGCTAAAATCCCTAGCCATGGTTGATCCTCTCATTTCATGATTTCTTAGTTTACTTTCTTGTTTTCAACTTTTAAATGCTTCCAAGCTCATTATCTACTCCATGGCAAGTAAGAAATCTCCATTTATTTTAAATACATCCATCTTGCATAAAAACCCATAAATCTAAAAGCTTAAGCTGGAAAAACTTACCACTTTCTCCTTCAATCTTTTGGATAATTGTTGAGCACCTTTACTTTATCAAGATCTCTTCAAATCTCCATCAAAACAACCAAAAATGGCTGCACGCTTCTTCCTCTAAAGCTTAGATGTAAGTCACCCTTCGTTTCTCTCCTTTTCTTCTTTTATTTTGGTCTCTCACAGCTACACACTAAAATGAAGCAACTGTCTTATTTTTGGCTTTTTATAATCCTTTAGTGCATTCCACATGTCACCTTCCTATTAGTCCACTCAAATGACTCATTAATCCACTAACTTTTATACAAAAAGACCAAATTACCCTTATTGAGTTTAATTCACCAGTTAACCAAATTACATTTTGAAAGTATTTCGTAAGCATCTTATTATCAAATTGACCGTGAAATACTTTAACTAAGGTCAATTCTTATTGATTGGATGCTTTAATTTTTTTTTGAATGGGTTTAAAATTATCAATACCCATTATTTCTAAAAAGGGCGTCTTAGTCCTAAACTTTTCAAACTCCCGAAATCCATCCGATTGGAATTATTTTCGATTCGTTTCAAGATCATTAAATCTAATACTTACTCTGGATTTTTTCAATATTCAAGGTTGGGACCCCCAAAATTACTATTCACTTAGGTTCACTATTCATCCAAAATACTATTTATCGAAAATAAAAATTTATATTTAATGAAAGGAAAGGTTTGGGGTTTTACAATCACTCCTCTTTATACAAATTTTGTCATCGAAATTTAACTAAACATATATGTTTAAAATAGGTAGGGATACAATGTACGCATCTGCTGCTCATTCTACCATCTAGCTTCCTCTATCGTGTGATTCCTCCAAGGCACCTTAACCAAAGGAACAATCTTATAATGAAAAAATTGTTCTCTACGGTCTGGTTCTTCCTTGAAAGTGAAATCTTCCTTTAAGTTCATTAGTTGTGTTGTGATTACATGCGAAGGGTCTACTAGGTACTTGCGAAGCATAGATACATGGAAGACCTTGTGAATCCTGGCCAGCTCATCTGGCCTTACTCAATACGCCACTGACCTAATACTTTATGTGATCTCATTCAGCCCCATGTAACACAGAATTACCTTACTGCATTTCAGAAATCTAAGTAAACCTTTCTAAGGGAAAATCTTGAGAAATAGTCTATTTGTAATTTCAAATTTAAGATCCCTATTGCAATTATTCACATAACTCTTCTACCTATCCTGGGCTATCTTTAATTTGTCTCGAGTAACTTGAATTTTATCTATTAACACCTGTACAAGCTCGGGGCCTATTAGTTTCCTCTCACCTACCTCATCCTAATATATTGGAGTTCTCCATTTTCTTCCATAAAGTGCCTCATAAGGGGCTATTCAATATTGACCTATTAAATGTTATTGTACGCGAACTCTATTAGTGGTAGGTGTGTGTCCTAATTCCTCCTAAATTCGACGACATAGGAACAAAGTATATCTTCAAGTGTCTGGATAGTCCTCTCTGACTGTCCATCCGTCTAAGAGTGAAAGGCAATGCTAAACTTCAAGCATGTACCTAAGGATTTCTATAAGCTAGGCCAAAATATCGATGTACACCTAGGGTCATGGTTTGAGACAATAGAAATTGGCATACCATGGAGTCTCACTATCTCTTCCATATAAATTTGGCCTAACCTATTTAAGTGATAATCATTCTTGATCGAAAGGAAATGTGCTGACTTTGTTAACCTATCCACTATCACCTATACAGCATCGTGCACCCTCTGACTCAGTGGAAGTTTTACTACGAAGGCTATAGTAATCTTCTCCCATTTCCATTCTGGGATAGGGAGGGCTTCCATTAATCCTGCAGGCTTACGATGTTTTGCTTTTACCTATTGACAGGTTAGACATTTAGAAACAAATTCTACTATTTCCTTTTTCATCCCTCTCCACCAATAGTGCTCTTTGAGAGTATGGTACATTTTTGTATTATCCAGATACATAGCATTGGTCTGGTTGTTGAAGCTCCCTAAATAATTCTAATTCTCCAAACTTCTTATAGTAGTCGTGGAACTAGGTTGAATCCCTAGAGAACTAAACACTAGTTTCTTAATTTCAAGTAATAAAATTAAAAGGGGTTTTGTTTAAGAAACTGATTAACTAAAATTAATAAGAAATCAAATTAAATCAACTGAATATAAAAGTGAGAAAGTCAAGATTACAAAACTCCGATTTAAGGGAAAGATCTCATTTAATTATAATATTGATCATTGGTCTGAAAAGAATATTTTCATAATTCAAGTAGTTAGTTTGAAATATATTAGGATAGCCGTAATAAGTCTTAAATTTTCCTAAATTAATTGGTTCAAAGCCAGCATCCAATCCAAAATTTATCATCCATTGATTAGGTGTGATAACATTATATATCAAATAAATGATATCAATAAGCTTAGTGAAGAAGACTATAAATTAAATAATCGAGATAACTGCAATTATTCAACTTAGTTTTCTTGTTTATCATATGTTAAATATGCAATTTCATAAATAACCTATTTGCTACTTGTACTAATCTTTCATGACAATTACGAATCATTGAATTCATGGATAACGATAAAATAGTCAATATTAAATTAAATTGTCAGATTATTGAATATTAATTATTTAGGAAATGAGAGAATTTAAAAGAGCACAAAACCTCACAAAGTTACAACTAGAATATCAAATCCCCTTGAATCAGAATAAATGAGTTTAGCCACACATGACTTTTGCTCCAACAACAAAAATAAAAGAAAGATAAAGAATTGTGAAAAACGTAAGAATAGAGCCTTCTTATGTCGTGAGAAAGTCTCCTTTTCTAGGCTTTTTTGATCTAATCCTAATCTAATTCTAACTTGTAAAGATTTCTATCTAAAACGAATTCAAATTCCTACATGATAAGGATAGAAGGAAGTTTCCTAGTTAAACTCTAACTCTTTAAGTGATTAGCCTTATCCACTGCAGCAATCTCTTCACTTTATCTAAATTTTGTAACTATCACCAATAGTGTCCCAATTTGATGCAATATCTACTTTTCATCTCCTAAAACAAAACAAACATTAATATTCATATTTAAGCATGAAAATAATTATAAAACAAAGGAGATAATATCAAATAATATATCATTATAACATCTTATCAAATTCCCCACATCGAAATTTTGCTTGTCCTCATGCATCAGTTCAATACATTGATTTTCTTCATCACAATCCCTCATCTCCTTTCATGCTATCCAAAAGCTAATACACATTTAAAGGTTAAGATAAAATAACAATCGAGAGTACAAGTACTCATAGGACACATTGTTAAAACATAACATCTCATCAATTCCATCAAAATCAAACGAACAAGACCTGACACCCTCACAAGGATTTCACTCTGTATGCTTAAAGTGTTTAAGATTCATTATGCTCTCAAATCAAAACATAGCAAGTTATTTCGATAAGCTTGCTCAAGAATCATATCTCCATCACTAAACAAAATGAACTTAATGAATAAATCAAAGAGACTTTATAAGGGTTGTAACGTGGCCTAATTAAGGTATGACAAGAAGAAGCTTTTTGGAGAAACAAATTGAAGGGAATCATACAAACTTATCTACACAAGTTTCAACTTAAATCAAAATTCACTTGATTCAAATAACATTTTCATTCACTTTTTCTTTTATTTTCTTACTTTCTCTTTTTTTAACAAAAATATCAAAGAGGACTTTTTTTATAATTCTCCTCTATTCTATAAAAAATCAAAACAATACAACTTGAATAATCAAACTTACTTTTCACAAAATCAGTCAAAAATTCTATGTAAATAAGTTGATACAATTCCTTCAATTTAGGGTTCAAAATTATTAAGGATATCAACAACAAAAAGGGTAAATTTAACTTGTAACAAGGTTATTATGTAAAAAAAGAAATGATAAGACTCACAAACATGGTTATTAGGTGTCGATCCTAGATTTTTCGAAGGGTTTGATTACTCTCTCACAAAACCTAACCAATTAAACCTAATTGATTATGAAATTATAGATTTTGCAATCTCTTAATTTATACAAACTGCTTAACATTTTCAACTAGTTGTTATATGAACTATTGAATAATTGAGTTTTCACACAAGATCTCTCTTCGTATGATTATGAATCTAATATTTGCATGACTTATTAAATCACTAACTCTTGTTGCGTTTGATTACTTTTGACTTACTCTCTCAATTTATTATCAAAGTATTAATATATACAAATTGTTAGTAGTGTGCCCTAGGCCAATGGACATATGTGATTCATGTATTAACATTATGATTTGTTAATAATATATGAGGTATTCCTTTCATATATGCATGTATTTC
>JANITX010000212.1:49519856-49540371 GCA_027564395.1 Erythroxylum ulei | reverse complement strand
TGTCTGGCCTTAGGAAAGGATCCCTCCCCATAAAGTATTTAGAGTCCCCCTCATTACAGGTAGATTATCAAGGAAAGTGTTTACCCTTATTGGATAAGATTGATGTGAGAGTTAACAAATGGACCCACAAAAACCTTTCTTAGGTGGGTAGATTACAACTGATGAGTTCTGTTTTTTCTTCTTTCCAAGTGTATTAGGCTTCTCACTTTATTCTCCCTTCATCTGTCTTCAAGGAAATAGAAGCCAAACTTAGGAATTTCCTATGGGCTGGGAGGGTGGATATTCACTCTCAATCCATAGTTAAATGGAGTGACCTTACTAGACCGAAAAAGGAGGGGGGATTAGAAATTAAGCATTTGCCAACCTGGAACCTTATATTGTTAGGAAAGAGGATTTGGTACTTGTTCTATGATAGAGAGGCTATGTGGGTTAAATAAGTGCACATGATCATTTTGAAAAGGAAAAATTTTTGAAATGCACAGCCTACCATAATAGTTCCTAGCATTGGAGGAAAATCTAAAGCGTGAGTGACAAATTAAGGAATCAATTTAGATTTAGGATAGGTAATGGACAATCCACACTCTTATAGCAGGATCCTTGGCATCCAAGGGAATCCTAAGGAACTTATTGTCACCAAGAGAGATAAATGGATTGGGCTTTCCTATAACCGTAAAAGTTTCCGATATCATCATAAATAAGATTTTCCTATGGAGCTCATTGGTGATTTTCAACCCATTCAGTACCAACCAAATAGTTCTCCGGATTATTTGGAATAGTTACCGAGCCCTTCAAAAACATACACCAATGGTTCAGCTTATAAACTCTTGAGACCCCTAACCCAACAGGTAACTTGGTACAACCTGATTTGGTTCCAAAACAATAGCCCAAGGTGTTCATTCATTCTTTGGTTAGTAGTCCTCAACAAACTTCAAACAAGGGATAAACTTCACTTTCTATATACTTCTAACCATTGTTCCCTATGTATTTCAGACATTGAATCCAATGAGCATTTGTTTTTTAATTGCTCTTTCTCTAATTCGGTATGGGAACATTGCCTCAACTACTTCCAAATCCCTATACCCAACTCATCAAGCCTTCAATCTATCCTCACTTGGTTTCACCAAACACCTACTCAAAATAACCTTTTTCCTATTCTATTGTCCACAACTGTATACTATATTTGGTCCGAAAGGAACTCAAGAACCTTCAAGGATGTAGCTATGGAGGTGGAGAGCTTACAAGCCAGGGTAATATTCCAAGTTCTGGAGCATCTCAACCTAAGCACATTGAGAGGTAATTAGATCAATTATGCACTAACATTGTGATGCAGATTGCTGTTCAGATGGGGTACCAAACTCCTTACAACATCTTCTCTTCAAGGATGGAAGCTTCTGATGGAATGACTCACATTAAAGGGCACAACAAGCTATCCAAATACACCTCAAGTAAATGGAGTTTTCATAGGCAATGGTTTGGCACAGAAAATTATTGCCTATGGAAGCTTCTGCTGGAATGACTAAGTTTAAGAAGACAAATTAGCAGTTTTTAAGATGAATGCTTGATATGTTACTTGAAGGACTGTGGGTTTGGTTCTTACTACTGGTTTAATATGTAATGCAAGACTTAGAAGAGGAGTTTGAAGGTAGGGAAGTAGTTTTACACTACATTTTGTACTTTGAATGTTAAGAGATTACCCACAGTATCTCTTGTTTTGTACATAACTTTTATTTCTTTATAAAGTCACTGATTTATCAAAAAAAAACTTAAAGAAAAGGATATTACTACACAATAAAATATGAATTTATGATTCATGTTTTGTTTGGTTCGTGCATTAATTTTTTTATAAAATTTAAGTGATTTTTACATTTAGAAAATCAAACAAAAAAATTATCATTTTTGTTTTGTGGCATGCAACATCATATTTTGCTCTAATTTTCTTATATTTTTTAATCCTCAACATTTATACTAAAATACAAATTGGACTTTAATATTTAAATTTTTTGAAAAATAACTCTAATATTTCATAGATCTTACATATTCGATCTCAAAATGAATACATGTGACACTATAGTAAAAGTGTGTGGGGTTTGTTATTAGCATACATATTGGAGGGGCTTTAAGAAAGTGAGTACGTGTCAATTGCACATTGGGAGAATTTTACCGTCAACTCCATGATGTTTTATTTTGTGGACCAAAATCAGATGAAAGTTTGAGTCTTACCCATTTCCATTTGTTGTTTTGCTTCCAAGTTGTTCTTTTGTTGGCATTTGGATCAACACGGAAGGAAGGAAAATAGGACAATTAAGTAAATAGTAGGTGGTGGTGGGACTCTCTAGCTGAGCTTAAATTAGAAGTTGAATGTATGAGGGTTATCTTGAATACTTATAAACATTAAGGTTTGATTTGTGTATTGATGTAAACATTCAAATTGAAGAAGAATAAGTCTTCAAGAGACATAATTTGTAGGTAACTATGTATCATAAAAAGCTTCTTAATAATGGTCAACCAAGTTTTAGAGAGTGGTATCGAATCACATTCATTGAAATTGGCTAAAAGAATAATATACATAACATCTTGAATTCACACAACCTCATTATATCTATCAGAAGGCTAATACTAATTACCCACAATAAAATTTTAATTTCTTTTATAACTTATTATTATCAAACCATACGAACTTTGGAAGGTGCAATTCGTTTCACATAGAGCTCTTAACGAAAACAATAAATTTACATAAAAGTGATCAACATTAATAAGCAATAATGAAAAGAATTTTAATTTGCCCATGAATTCTAGGCATCAGACGGACACCATCCTTCTTGGTGAAATAACTTGATCTACATGTTAGTTTCTTTTTCTTTTTTTTAACCTTTGAATTCTATAAAATAACTATATAAAGTTTATGTATAAGCATATACTTAAAAAGCTTAGAAAATAAATTAAAGGCCAGCTTTGGGATCATCGCAGCCTGCTGCTACAACCCCCATCCCTCCTGGATTTAGAGAAGCACCAACCTTCTCACTTGTTTCTTTTAAGGCAACTTTGTCACCATCCAACTCCTTAACAAGTTCATCTATCTTGCGGAACTGATAGGGCCATCTTGAATTGTAGAGGAATTGACGAAGGTCAAACCTGTTGTCCTCTGGTGAATAGCTCTGCATACAGACAGATGATTTAGTATTTTGTCCATTATTGATAATAATAATAATACAATATTAGTGACAATGAAATAGGTCCTTATGAAGCTGCTCTAGACATTGAATTAATTACCTCAGCATGATATGAAGGCGTTAAGACTGTCATCTTGTGTCGATTAATGGAATAATACTTGAAGAAGTGTCTCACTTTATCAGCCACCTCAGAAGGAGATAGTTTTGAACCCCATTTATAGCAGAGGTTCTGCAATGATTTCCCATGGTCATGAGATATAGAATTAAAATGTATCAAGTAATTCATTGAAAAAAAAGATGTAATCGAAATTTTCAAAACCTTACTTTAAACATTGAGACCGGGCCACAGCGGAAAATTTTACGTAGTCTTCCGTAAACTGATAGCTCCTCATATGTCATTCCCATGTCCACTTCATCAAGCTGTTCTTTTAGCAAAATTTAGAACCAAATCACATATAACTTGCACATAAGCATGCACAATGTTTATGAATGCTTTATGTAAGCTATAAGATGAGAATAACATTTCAATAAAACTTCATGCAATTTCAATATGTTCTCCTAACTTCCAGGTTCTATGTTTTCAATACCAAACCAGTTTCCAGCTTCCTCTCCCTTTTATTTTTTTTCTTCTGCCCAATGGGAAAAAAAAACATATATCCAGTATCTTCTGGTCTTTATTTATTTCCATCTGCTTCTTAACAGACTGACTATTTTACTTTGTTACTTCAACTTCAGCTGGAAGATAGAAATGGAAATATCTGAGAGAAAAGAAAGAAGTTTTACAAGCCTTGAAATCGTTCCACCTCATGTTTATAAATCAGGATATCTCTATAAAGCTCACATTGGATCCTTAAGACTGAAGACGTTTCCAAGTTTAAGATGAAAGATTTCTAGATCAAAGAACCGAAACAGATAAACATTACTCCATGAAAGGAGACGAAAATATAGGAGGAAGAAAATTGCAACCACAACCATGGATCCAATATATAAGATATTGCATGGAAATTTTGGAAACCTAGATCTCCAGAAGGTTTCAGAAAATTGGAGATGAATGGAGGAAAGAGGAAGATTCTAATAGGAAAAAAAAAATTATAACGAGGAAGTGCTGATATGAGAATGTGTCTTGCACAGTATTTGTGGACGTAGCTAAACAGGGGAATAACCAGAAACACAATATAAAAGGACAATAAAAAGCTCCAATAGAAAGAAAAATGCAATGAAGAGCACAAACTAAAAAGACAACAGTGATAAATGAAATATCAAACACAAATGCAAAGCAACAAAAATAAAGAGAAAAATAGTAAAGCTCGTGAGAAACGTGGAGAGCTAGAACAGTACCTGGCTGTAATTGGAACGAATTGGCTCCAATTCTGCAGTTGGAGGAGCTGCTTCAACTTCTGCCAAGGATAAGTAACCAAGATGGGTGGCAGCCCATCGAAGAAATGATCGAAGGTCCTGCTTACTAATACTTCCAATTGGATTGATATCTGCTGAGCTACAATCATACTGTAGAAAAAGGTCAAAGTTCAAATTGTAGCATGGAAATGGCATACAAATTAAGGTCACATGAGCATGATAATGGTAAATGAGCTACAATACAGCCATGAAAGGGACAAATTTATGGGTTTTGTTCACAAGTTGTATGATGGATACAGAGATAAGTGACTGCTATAAGTAAATTCTATGTATTTCCATTCAGTACCTTTGTTAAATAACCACGCAAACCTTCATCAACATTTGAGCTACCCAGAACAAGATAAAATCCAGGTTTGCTATGAACCCAAGGCAAAAGTGAGGCTAACGTAAATGCTAAAACCATTCTTATGCGAGCTTGGATATTCTGCAACCCCAGGTTTTCAATATTAGAACCCCCATCTACCTGGAAAAGAAATCAGCATTATAATACAGTCGAAAGTATGTAATGATTAAAGTGAAGCTAGTCATGGATACAGAGTTAAACAAACCAAACATACAAACCAAACATACAAGTCAGATCTGCAGTCCTGTAACTTTTCAAAAGCTTGATCATTCTAAAATTGATTTTAGAAAATCTAAATTACCAGCATATGGTGAATATACAAAAGTAAAGAAAATTTAGCTCAAGTCACCACAGAATGCCAGAAGCAAACATCCGACAGGATATCAGACATACAAATATGTAACAAATACAAAACTAGGCGAGTTGAATCACAAGAATGGTACCTTGTAACGTGGTCGCCTGCCTGTAACTGTTTCAAATAAGGACAACAAGGCTGAGACCACGGAATCTATGCAGATGTCAACATGCCAGGAACCAATCTCATCTGCTAACACCTTTGCTCGTGTTTTTGTGGCTTCAGAACTACAAAAACAAACCCACACAATAATAGAAAGAGATAGAGAGGGAGATGGAGGCAGAGAGAAAATAGAGGAGAACAGAGGGGCTAGGGAAAGAGAAACTGAAAATTTAACAGTAAAACCAAGTCTAGTAGTGTCCAGAAAGCCCCCAAAATAAATTGTCAACAAATAATAAAATAAATCCCAATCTCTGGATTGGCATTGATAAATAATCCAAATATTCATTTTCTTTCATTAATATTGTAAATAGTCAAGAAAAGAAGTAATCAAAAGATAGTTGTGAAAGATGGCTACTGGAATAGATGCAAGTCAAATTGTAAACTATTCAGTCAGCTAACATGGAAGATCAAACATATAATCCTCCTTGCAGCATCATTAGCCATGCTCAATAACAACACCAGTTACATGTTAAGAAGCTTTATATTAGGTCTGGCAACAAGGCTTGTTATTTTTCCACATGCAGGATGTAATTGAAATTCTTGTCCACATGTATCAACCTGTTTTCAGAACCCATATATACAGTGTAAAATATGCGCTTGGCAAATTCTTTGCTGTCAGTAGGAAATTGTCCATTAGCATAATGTCCTATTCTTATTGCGTCAGCTTTCACTTGTTCATCCCCATTTGCAATCTCTGCATACAACGAACAAACAACAAAATCATCAGATCTAAAACTCAGGAACAAGAGGAAAAACTTTCCTTCCACACTTGCACATGTAAATTTATAATTACCAACTACTTTGGTATTAATAAATTGATGACTACATAGTTGTATTCTATCCCAATGATGAACATCATATTGTAAATCATTTTCTTGCTTTATCAATACCGAAGTTGTCATCCCCATCAAATTCAGCTATTAGCATTGGATAGTCTAATGGTAAGCTAATACCCCAGACAGTTGAGAAGGTTTCTCATTCCTTTTAGCTGTTCATTGATACATTTACAATGGCCATGAATACTCCAGTTGTATCAAAAGTGCTAAATTGAGAAAGAAAAGAAAAAAGATCATCATCCCCCTTGGTCAATAGGCACCAATAGAGGATGCTCCATATTTTTACAAAAGCTGGATGGTTATAAGATACTTGACTGTAGTTTCTATTCATCAAAGCTTGCATTATTTAGAACAGAAACAGAAAAGACATGATACTAGAAGAAGAAATCAATACAAATTTGGTAGAACTTGACCTTTTACAACAAGCTGGCACATACAACCAACTATAGCAGCTACAGAGGAGCTATCTGCTCCACCTGAAAGAGGAAGCAAAAATCCAGAAGCTCCACTTCTTCTTAAATAGTCCCACAACCAGCAACCAGGACCAAAAGCTATCTCTTCTTCAGGAGAGTGATAACTTATCTACAAAGTTCAAAACATGCTTAATTAGCAACATGAAACGGTGGAAGTTGCAATGAGCATTATTTAATAATTATTAACAATAGTATTGAGTGGCTATGAAACTCTGACAATTCAAGATAAAAAGAAACTAAAATATGACAGCAATGCTGAAACAATGAATCCTTCATAGTCAATCAGATGTCGACTAAAAGCTGCAAGATCCAATATTTAAGTCAAACTCAACAATAACTTCCTGAGACTCAGATGCAGCTGATTATCATTTTTTTCTACTCTAATGTGAGCATGACTAACCAATCGGTGAATCCATTGCATATAATGGACTAACTACAAGAGATAAGACTAAGAATCTTAAAGAGGCTTTAAATGGGCTAATTCAAGACATACATGCGCAGATCAAGCTCCAAGAAGGATGTCAACGGCCAAGCACTAGTTAACATGATCCAAGATAAGAAGGGAAAATATTTTGGATGCATATGTCCATGACATTAAGCCTAATTTTGTGGATCATGTCTTATTTCGTATTCTAGTCTTTGCACTTTTCTTTTTATATTTTATGTTAATCCTACATAAAGGGGATGTTTCTAATCAATAAAGAAAATTTTGAGATTTCAATTATAAAATATTGAGTCTTGAGTGCTTGTATCCTTTACTCTTCATCGAACTTCAGAATTTAACAAAGAATTTGTTTCTTGTGATGGTCAAAAAAACTTTACATACTTGATTCTTGATTCTTCATAATCAACAAGTCAATTCATCAAAAATCTGATTTAGCATTTCTGGTAAGATTTCAATCTTATTCGTGGATTCTCTGGTTTTATTCTTATGTGCTTTAACACTACACTCAAATGAATATTGCAACTAAAATATGTAGTTATCCTTACCATAAGGTCTTGTAAAGCTAAAAATATATCCCTGCTGCTCCCTACTTAAAAAGTTATCAAAACATTAGATGTAAGAAACCCTAGCTAGGTTCTTAAAAAAGATCCCCCTTTTAACAGATCAGCGCCAAGTAATCTGAAGCATGAACTACATCCATTTAAAAAATGCATCCAAAATTATTTGAATCCATAGGAATTGCCAATAGATATGTGAGAATTAGTGTAGGTAATCCTAAGCTATCAAATGAGAATTTCGAAGAGCAAACCTCTATGGGGTTTGAAAGAGACATTTTCAAGTTAAAAGGTTGACAGAGATAAACTGGTGCCGCTACTGATGGTACTCTAGCTGTGCAACTTGCTTGTTCTTGAAAACTACTTATTGATCCCCGTAAACTAGCAACCTGTCAATGAGATAGATGTAAAATATACAGAGCTAAAGCAGATTATAGACAAAATATAACATAAGGACACCTGGAGACCATGCTCTTTCCCCCAAAGAGGACAAGAAACATAGTTGTTCTGAATACCACAAAATTGCATCAAGGATTGAATAATCGTCACATCAAGTTTGCACTTACAATACCAAGGACACTATCAAAGGATGTAATTAGTATAGCATACCGCATCCAAATCCACTTCAGCAACCACAACCTCAACATCCTTCAACGAAAACTGTGAACCTTGAGCAACCACCTCCCCATTTACTAAAATGCAAGAGCATCCATCTACATAAAAGAAAAAATGAAGGGCAATACTTATACCAGGATTACCACCATAACATACAGAAACTGTGCAAAGGACACTGAAGAATGAATTGGGAAACATGAAAAAGTTGTACAGCCACAAGAAAACAAGGGGTTAAGAGACTGCTACAAGATATTAATCATAAACAAAAGCACCAGCATTCAGTTTAAATATGTTTAGCCACAGAAGAAATTGCCTACCATAATAAAGACGACCACCATCACACCCTTGGTGATTACTGTACATGTAAACCCCTCCACGAGTATGTGTGGCACCTATAAAAGCTCGAAGACGGAGATCAAGCTTTCTCAACTGATGGTGGCTTCCACTTGCATTTAGAAAGACTTCCACTCCATTAACTGCAAGTTCAGCATGAGGAGGGTTTGAAGTGAAAAGTTCTTCACAAACTTCAGCAGCAATGGCCCTAAATAAGGATAAAACAGTAACATTTCCATCCTGATAAACTGCTGTAATATGAGGAAACAAAGCAAATTGTCCATACATCCATATACAATCCTACGCCAGCATGCACCAACTAATTAATTTTATCACAACATTAACACACAAAACACAACCATATTCTATTTGAACATTATTTTAATTGTAGATAATCAAAGAAATAGGAACTGAACTAGCCTTGCCACTGCTTACGTGTCTAGAAATTGAACGTATCCATAACCAAAAGGCACTGAAGTCTGTGATATAGCCTCTGAAATTTCAGGTGGGAGCAAGAAATCAACAAGCTGATCCTTTTGTTTCCATGAAGTAAACCAGCGAAGCTCCCTGTAGTTGCCATCATTAGCAAGCCACATCTTTGGGCGTATCATGACAATTTTCCGGTTCATACATAGAACTTGGCAATTATAACGTTCCGATCCTTTGATAACAGGCAATCCAAAGCTGCACAACAGTCCATCTGTCCAATCACCAAGCAGGATGTCTTTCAAGCACTCCCATCTGTCATCCAATTAGTAGCAAAATGATCAAACATGTCAGCATTGCATTTTCTAAATTTCAGAACAGAAATACATATATATGCAATATTTATCTGTCTGAAGATTATAACTGAGAAAACGTACGCATGACTGAAAGTGTCAAGCTCAAGGAAATGATCCTCACAACCATAACCAGTGATTTCAAGCTCAGGACCAAGTCGAATAGCAGCACCTGCTTGCTTAGCCTTAGCTATTGAGTCCTTTATATTCTTCAAATTGCAGTCAAAATCCATAGCCCACTGGTTTAAGTTACAGGTTGCCACTTTCAACAGCCTCATTTTCAGAAATCCTACAGAAAAAATAAATAAATAAATGACATCTATAATTATACCTACAGTGTTAAAAGTGCCGATGGACAAGAAAAAGAGAGGAACTTCATTGTTGCATTTTGCCAACGACCTCAGATTCTAATGATGAGTCAGACCCATTTCAATTAGAAATGCATAGCCGTATACAGGGAAAGGGTAAAGAAACAAAAAAATGGGTTGAATAGTGCAAAACATGATTTTGAAAATAATTATAATAAACTATTGAAAAAAAGCTATTTCTCCAATAACAAATTTGATGCTATGGAAAATTTGACAGTAGTCAATTATCTGCTACAAAAGTTTACTGTTCCAAGGAAATATAAGCGCCAAATGTCACATATGTTAGCATTTGTAAAGTTTCACAAACATATCCAACAAATTTTTATATTATTCTAATCAAGAACTGATGCATTAAGGATTAAATTGTAGAGTTGGAATTCACGAACTGGATAACAAAAACAAGTAATTACACTTAAGTAAACAACCAAATTCACATACTTGAATCCAACTTATAATTTTGGGACCATTTGAAGTTTAGAGCTATTCTATACCCCTACCCTTAATTAATTTCTTATACAGACATTTTAAGAGTTTGATTTTTTGAATAGTTATTTAGCTCTATAGGCCTAAAGCTTTTTGCATCAATTCTATCAATTTTTAAGCTCCCTTGTCACCAACTTTGCACTCTTTTTACCCAAGTGACAAATAAAATTTTCACACTTAATCACAAAGTTGGCAAATAACATATGCATACTGAAACTTCTATTATTTTTTGAAGTATCTAATCCGAGTGAACAAAACCAAAGAGGATTGATGCCCAATGCAAGTACGTGAGGCCTACGCGTTTTATCAGTTTGACTTATTTTATTATTTATTATTGCTTAACTAAAAGTGATTCCTTTATATTTTAACCATAAATTCATCAAAACATAAGACTTTAAAAAAAAATTGGCATATTCAGCTTCCAATAAAAAAGAGAAGTAAAACAATATTTATATAAACATTATAAAACACTCAATACATTTAAATGTTAGAGAACATACTCTTAAGTTTTGATTACGTCTGAAAGTTATTTTATTTGTTTTCCCACCCTAGTGGCCACCTGAAATGAGAGGGTGAGAGTCATAATCAGCATATGTCAATCATTACAGGGATACGCGATTCTAGTGGGAACTACATTGTCGAAATCAGAAAAAAGCATGAGAAAATCAAAATTGCTGCTTTTATTTTTTAAAAGCTAACAGCCAAATGAGTACAAGAAGAACTATAAGTTTCACTTGAAACTTAGATAAGAAAGGGTCATTTGAACTAACAAGTTTGATTATCCAAAAGCATATCAAACATTGACAGTTTTCAAACAAACCTGAAGGTAGTAAATGAGAGTTGACTTACCATTTAAAGGTGTAATTCCATGTATTATGTCAAAAAGAAGTTCGAGTTATTGCTTTTGATTACCGAGAAATTCTACTTTCCCACTAAATACCAGACTACAAATAATGAATCTAGGATCAACTAGTTTTTGGGGCAATGGTAGATAACAAGATCTTCATGATCTTCCACTTTACAGAACAAGTTAGTCATTCCAATTTCCAAACTTCAAGAGATTTTCATGCATGGGAAAGTGGAGGGAGAAGATCTTGGAAATAAGTTGACTAAGGCATCTTATTGGAAAACTAACTATTAGCATATAGCCATGATAATTAACCTTTGGACCGAAAGACATGGCTGAATTAAGCATATTTGGAATCTAACTTTGGTCTAGGACCTAGGTGTAACCTCACTCGTCCAAGGTTGAACATTGGGATTTGATGGCAAACTTAAAAAACGACCTACAGATGATAACCAATTTGTTTTGCCAAAATCAGGATCGAAAGCTAAGTAAACAAAGGCTTAAAAGTATTAGGGCCTAGGATACTATTGAAGGAAGATGTCCGAATGAATGCAAAGAATTAACATCATCAATGCCAGCCAGAAACTGATTTCACAAAAATACACCATCACCGCTAATATTAAACAATCATTTATTAACCTCATATTTATTAAAAATGCAATCAGATCTAAAACAGGAAATGTGTTTGTCCAAATGATATTTTCAATATTAATTTGACGTTGAAGTAACAAGGTTGGCACCAACTAAGAGAGAACTTAAATATAAAATGGAACAGTATGAGGATAGTGTTCAGGACAAAAGATATATGTGTGACAGTTACATCTAATTTTTGTAAAAACCAGATTGAAAAACAAAGAGGACTTTGGATTAACAACCTATAGTCAAATACCCATGGCTTAACACAATAACCTAGAGTACAGTGGACTGGCATATATGAAGAACACGGACAAAAATTTTGACATCAGAACAGTAGCCAAGAATGAGAAAGGAGTGGAGTGTATTTCATCAAACAAGCAGCCGAAAGGCAGTGCCATACAAAAAAGGAATAAACAAAAACTAGAACTTGACCAGCAGGCAAGCAGCACATCATTTTGACAACAGCAAATGGAACTCTCCTTTTATTATGAAAAGTGTCGAAGAAATAACAGCAACATGATGAAGGGGTTTCACATCCTACAACAACAACACCTAGTATAAATCCTGCTGACACGCAGAATCTAAGAAGGTCCAATAGTACGCAACCTTATCCTAACTAGTAAAGAGGTTGTTTCCAAATGACTCACAGAAGAAGAATCCAAAAAAAAAGGAAAAAAAGAAAAAAGAAAGTAAATAAATAAATATAATAATAGTAATAATGATAATAAAAAATAAAATAAATATTTGGTAAATAAAATATGAAATAATTAATAGTCAATATGCAAAAGGAATAAATAAATAGTAATACTGATAGAAATACAAATAATAGTGATAAATAAATATCTATAATTATTATTATAATACTAATACTAATACTAATACTAATAATTAGAAGGAATTCTAATCAAATAGCGGACAAGCATATTCATAAAAACATGAAGAAATTTAAGTCCTCGTCTAAGTAAGCCCCTTCAGCATAATTACTTCAAGCCTGTACGAAACAAATTGATGTGAAGAAGACAACAAGGGACTATATTAAGAGTAAAGAAAGAACAGAGCAATAACAAGTTCATAAAAGAAGTAGATCTGAGATCAATTTTTCATTCATCTCTGTGAACTACAACACCCAAACTAAGGCTGAAAATTTTATATTAGGGAAAGCACTGAGATTTGACGTTCACAAGGTAATCACTGCAAGTAAAAGGTCTTTATGGTAAGAAAAATCAAGAATTTTGGTTGGTCTACAGCTTTTTTCTTATCAAATAAATCATCAAATACAAGTCAACACACAAAAGAATTACACACCCAGAAGAGAAAAGTTGGTAACATATCGAAGAAAGAACCAACTAAGACTCGAAAGAAAGCTACGGAAAGCACCAAGTTTTAGGAAGAAGGGATCGACAAGTAAAATCAAAACATATGGAAGTAATATAAACATAGGTTTCAGACACTTCTTACTCAAGATGAAAGAAACCATACTAATACAACAATCAACAAACAAATCACAAAACCCCAATCCCAAACGGAGCTTTCACGGTTTAGAATCCAAAACCCACATGGAGTTAGTGAAGGAGAAGACCGAAAAACACATGGTTCATCAAGAAAACGAAATTATGCCAATGAAAATCTACAAGCTACATAAGAGGAAAAAAAAAGGGTTAAGAGTTGCATGCTTTAGTCAGAGGACAGGGACCGAGCAGATATATCGTAAGCAAGTAATTAAGTCACAGAAGACCCTGAAAGATCATGCGGATCTGGGGAGTAGCTGTGGACTGTGGACATCTTTGAAAGGAAGAAGAGACGATAAAACGTACATCAAAAAGAAGAAAGGAACTTACGAAGCTAAAACAAGAACCACATGAAACATCAGAAATTAAGAAACGAAGGATTTTTGAACACGTACCAGAGATACCAGCAGTGCAGTAGACAAGAGCAAAGATCATAACACCAAAGGCCCAAGCAACACCTTGGATACCCACAGTGCAACCACGTCTGAACTGATCTGAACAACCGTGCGTGGGCCCTGGACCGATTTAGATCCTGTTTGTAACTCTCCCACGAGATCCTCAAGCAAAAACTTGATCTTTGGCTTGAGGAGAGAGATGCATACGATTTTCATGAACCAAAAAGAATGATTTATTCCACAAGTTTTTCATGAAACCAGGCACATACATAAGCTGGCTTAACAACGATTAAAAAATTAAACTATCTCTTGTGTTCAAGCAAATTTTCCTTGATCCTGACTATCATACAGAAGTTAAACTCACACGACGCAATATTCACGACGATAAAAGACTAAAAGAAGTGTGATTCATGGTAAGGTAGCAAATTGATGGGAAAAAGAAACTGAAATCAAAAGAATACAGAATGGGAAATGATTTCTACCAGAATCTAAAGGAACCGAAATCAAATGGAATACGGATAGAGCTGTTAATGGAGCAAACCACAAGCTCCAACATTCACAAAAAAACGTCCATAATTAAAGCTCAAACCCTTAGTTGCGTTGAAAGAACGCAAAACAAATACTGGGCTCTAGTGACCCTTATACCCACTGAAAATGGCGTATTTCATAAGTGATTAAGCAAGGAAACTTCGGAATTCTGATTGTTTCAACGATGAAGGTCGTCAGTCAAGAAGAGAGAAAAACAAAACAGGAAAATAACAAATAAAAGACTCTGGAGTCTGGTCTGGTTGGCGTGAAGACCAAGAACACAATGCACACAAATCAGACCAATGAACGAGGCTGCATGATTTAATAGTAAAACTCTAGATTAAGATATTTTTTAAAATTATAAAACAGTTCTTTAATTTTTATAAAATTAAATTTTAATTCCTGGTATAATTCACAATATCTTCGATGATACAAAATCTCGTGCTGGTTTACACAGGCTCTTAATATATGCACGAGTATCGATGGAGGAAGACTGAAGCTGCATTACTTGCTTTTAGTAATACATGTTGCAAGATGAATAACATTGAATGACAGTATAAATCTCTCCAGATTTGCCTTAATGGCGTCATCGAAGAGCAAGAGCTTGTGCGTCACCAAGAATCGATTCACTGGAAGATCTAATATGTCATAGATGATAAATCCATTCTTCAATTCTTCTGATAGCGCGCGAAAATCTAACACATGGTATAGAACAAGAATTTCAAACTTTCAGTTCCAAAATTTGAAAAGAAAAATGATCAGGTAACCATCTTTAGCCAAGCCAAAGTTCAGGATAGGGGAAAAAACAGAGGCATGGGTTTAATGGAGAGTAGAAGTTAAGCAAAACTCCTCCCGTAGATGCAAACTAAAAACTCAAACTTTAATTGAACTCCAGCAAAAAAACTAAGACAGACGATTTGCATTCCGAAAACACTCCGTTATTGAACAAAATTGCAGAAAATTAGCAGTGGCGAGCTAAAACTACAAATGCAAACAAAATTGCAGACACTCATCTTTGGTTAAGAACCACTGTAGAAGAAAACTGTAGATGAGTATACCGTGACCACGATGACTGGCGATGCTTCGTGACGTTGACAGCTCGAAGTCGACTGGAAAACAACAAGGAGCGACGGGCGCTTGACGGCCAGTGACAGCTTCGACTGAAATGGGTGAGAAAGCTAGGGACCAAGATTTGCGAGAGGCATAAATCGGCGGGGACAAGAACAAGGAATCAAGGATATAATTTTGTTTTTATTTTTAAAATTATTTTGTATTCAATAATTTCTTATATTTAAATAGAAGTGCTTTAAATTTTAATTGATTGTGATATAGATATTTTAAATGAACTTTTAGGATAATTTCAATTTATGTAACAATTTATACTAATTTAAATTTTCTTTTTTGTTTTTCGAAAATAAGTCCTTTTCAATGTTCAAATGTATCTTTGAATATAGTGATGTATAAGAGTAGTTTTATAAGAGTAGTTTTCAAGAATCTCTTCTAATAATTATATCTTTCTTTCTAGAAATTCTAACAATTATATTTTTCTTAATAAGGAAGACCTATATCAACTAAATAATTTTTTTAATAATTCATAACAATGTTATGAGCACCACACCAGATTTGGTACTAAATTTAGTTGTGATATAATACAGTACTGATTTTAGGCAATATCGAATATGTTTTGGGTCAGTTTTTAAAATTCTAAAATAATTTATAAATTTATGAAATTATTTTTAAATTACAAAATTTTCAATATATTATATTAGGTAATTTTTTACTTTAGTTCAATCATATATCAAGAAATCATAATAATATAAATTTGATATAACAAATTTTTTATTTTATCAATATTATTTTTCATATATTTATCATAAATTAAGATAAAAAGACCATTTAACTCTCATGTAGATATAAAATTAAAATTAATACAAATTAAAAAATAAGCATTTATAATAAATAAATCTATGTTCAAATGTAAGGCTAAAAAGTATATATATTGTCAATATGAAATATATAAATTTTAAAAAAAATTATTAAATATATTTTTTTATGTAATCTATAATTATTTTGTATAAGTCTAATTAAAAAAATAGTTGATATATCATTATTTGTATCTTTATTATTTATTAAACAAATTGTAGACAACGTCATCATATTTTTTTTAATGTATGGGTAATTATTATTTTATATAGAAGACAATGATTATTAGTAATTAGCTCCTCATATTATCTAGCCTATAAATTGGATATTGCTTTTTAATAAAGAAAATAAAACTTAAACAATTAAACTAAAATTAAAAAACAACAATGAACAAAGAACAAAGGAAATTGCTTAGAAAACTCAATATCAAATATTAGTATCTAGGTAATGAAACCTCCTAAAATTCATTAATTAACTTTTTTATTATGTAGTTATTTTATTGACTATTATGTAGTTATTTATGAATTTCACTATTAGGTTTGATCTTAATCAAAAGGATTTATGTTGACTTACTTTAGGTTTTCAATTAACTCTTTTCAATTATGATAGATCTATTCATACATAGGATTTCTTAATCTCTATGTTATGAAATCAAATCATGTACTAATATTTCGAATCTATTAGAACATGTATAAAACACATAATTGAACCACAATAGATCAATCAAAATAATTGCATTAAATAAAAGAATCAAGACATATTGTTATCCCAACTAGAGTTCTCACACTTACATACTTAAAAATGTTTAGTTACATATAATAGAAAACAAAATCAAAGATAAATAGGAAGAAAATTGAATAGAAAATAAAGGAACTATAATGCTAAATCTCCCTTTTGTTCTATTGAATGTTCTTGCAAGTATGAGGTTTAATGTCGTAATCTATGGGATCTCTTGATGAATTATTAATGTTCTCCACATTCCTTGATCAATATCATCCCCTCTCTATGTTCTGCATGTCTAGAATATGCTCTAAAAATTGGCTCTCCCTATTTGCCTCAGCACACGTCCTTTTATAGCAAATTCTAGGATTTTTAGGACATACAAGGTAAAAACACTTAAAATCATGACTTTATATGTTTTAAGAGACTTACAAAGCCACGTACATGGCCATGTATCTCTTAATTGCTTCAAACTTCATTTTATGCTATGATTTCAACCCAATTCCTCTCATTTTGGTTCATAAAAGCAATTATAACCTATAAATGCATCTGGAGAAAATTAAGTACCAAATATATAACAAAATTACAAAATATCAAGCAAAATACATCAAATATGGGTGTATTAATATAGTCAAATATGCATCTATCAATGATTTTGACCATTGATCCAAAAAGTATATGAACCTCTTTTTTGTTGACATCTTTACTAAATTTTGCATCGATATATATTGATGTAAATATTTAATTATAAACTCTAATTTAAATCTCATCTTTTCTACCTCCTTGATAACATAAGAACTTTATAAGAAAGTTTACGGAATATTAGTATGATAAAAATTATACTTCTTCTATTTAGTCGTATAAATAGAATATGTTTCTTTATATTTTGATTCTTTTCCTCTCAACATATTATAAGATTACTTAAAAATAGCACAACATTTTATGGGCTCAAATTTATGTAGTTTTATTTTTCCAATAATTTCTTAAAGTTAAAAGAGAAAGTATTAGAAAACACAATTATAGTAAAAGTCCTAGTTGATATAAGGGATCAAGTACTCTTTTACTACATGATTCAATAAATAATAGAACTAGTTACAAAGATTACACAAGCTACTTTAATATAAGCTAAGAAAACATTTAGAACAATTAGGTAAAGGATGAAGATACTCTTACATTTGGCTTTATATATCAATAATTCCTTTACTACATTATCTCCTTGCTATATGATGCTTTATAGTCTAGCCATTGCAAGGCTGTAATCAATGTGTAAGTTGATCACTAAGATGATTTTCCTTATTAAGTCAAGTTATAAGTCATTTACTTTATGCCTTGCATTAGCTTTGTGTTCCTTTCTTTTTAAATCATATATACCACACATCTAAACGTTATTTTAGAGATAAGTCTCCTTTGCCTACCCGTTATGGTTATCTAGTCCATTATATAATGTTTTTTTAATTAACAGGGATTATGCGCCTAGTCGGCTTGGTTACCCTTGTTAATAAATTAGAAAAATTACAAGAAGAGAGGGGACATAAACATGATCTCTCGAAAATTGAAAGAAAGGATGCAGGCATTAACCATAGCATCCTGTGAATTTTGTGTGTAAGTAGTGAGATTATGCGATAAATTAAAACCAAGAAAATACATAATATACATATCAAATTACCTAATAACTCTAACATAAGGAAAGCGATTTTGATCTAAAGTTAAGGGATCACGTATGTGGATCGGTAAATCTTTTGTCAAAATTATTTAGGAGCTAGAGAGGAGTTTGTTATTTTAAAGAGAACATCAGCTAAGGTGTTGAATTCCCTGTATGTGTGTTGAATCACCACTTTAATACTGGACATAAGAGTCTTTATTTATTCAAGAATGTCCTAAAGTTTCCATGGACACAAGATTTTTCCATTCAAGATGTTACCCATTTGTAGCGAATTAGATTCTAAAATGATCTTAGATAACTAAATAGAAATGCAAGCATGGAGTCCTTCCTTTCCAGAAAGAAATTCAACCTGAAGACTCGTAGCTATGCCAGTGTTTTTTATTCTAGCTAAAATTAGGTCACCATTATCATTTCGAATTATAAAATCAATACCTGAGATACCTGGATTACCAAGCGATGATGTAATATCCCGTCCCCATATTAAGGGTTAGGACCCGAAATTTCAGTAATGTGAGCTTAAAGAGAGACTAAAGAAATGCATTTTCTTGCTCATGCATAATGTTAGCATATATGCACATAAATATTGAATTTTTGCACATAAAAAAAAGTGGTACATGCATTCATTGACAACTTCCGGGTATAATTGATGTTAATATGATTTTATTGAAAATAAGAAGTAGAGGGCGTAGAAAGAGTGATCTTGGTATGAGTTGTGATAAGGAAAAATTTAAAAGCCAAATTGGTAGTGATCTGGAAAATATTCACTAAGTGTACTTCGGTCTATTAGCCATAACGTTTTCTCTAGTTATCCAAACGAGATGATTCTTAATTTGGATTAAACTAGAGGCATATGGCCATATTTCTTATGAAGACATCGGACTTTAATTCTATCGCTAAGAGTCTTAAAATTTCACGAAGTTAAGAATTGGGTGCAGTACGTGGGTGTATGAATGGAAAATTTGTCTTTAGAATTTAGGGGCAAATTTTG
This sequence comes from Erythroxylum ulei, assembly GCA_027564395.1. Classification (NCBI taxonomy): domain Eukaryota; kingdom Viridiplantae; phylum Streptophyta; class Magnoliopsida; order Malpighiales; family Erythroxylaceae; genus Erythroxylum; species Erythroxylum ulei. The sequence continues at coordinate 49,520,831 of JANITX010000212.1, read as the reverse complement.
GATTAATATAAATAGATTTTAGCAAATTTGCCTTCTGAAAAGTTGTAGATCTTTCTTTTATATTTTCAACGGTATATAGTATGAAATTTTGGACATCTGAGCTAAAAGTTATGATCTTTATAAGTGGAGACATTCTGGAGACAAAAGTAAGATGAAGCAAAGTAAGACAATGCAAATAAAAGAAGGGAGAAGCTTCGTCTTAGTTACTGTTCATCTAAGACGAAGCTACTGTTCATTCACTTCGTCTTAGTTACTGTTCATCTAAGATAAAGCTACTGTTCATTCACTTTGTCTTAGTTACTGTTCATTTAAGACGAAGCTACTGTTCATCCACTTCATCTTAATTACTGTTCATCTTCTATCTTCTGTTCCATTTTTGATCCTTCAGAAGATAGAATTTGTCTTTGAGGTCTTTATAAAATTGTAGATCTCGAAGTCCTCTTTCAAACCGTCTAAACACGAAATCAATCCGACTTCTGTAGCAAAAGTTATGGCAATTGCACCAAGATATGTACAATATGAGTAAGGACCAAAACACGTTTGATTCTTTTGCCCATAACTTACTCTCTAGACCCCCCAAATGACCTGATTCTTGAACCATTAGATTCGTAAAACATTGATCTACATCTATACCAAAAATCATAGCCATATGAAATGAAGTGAGAAAGGTTGAGTGAAAAACATAGGACGGGTACAGTGAGTGTAATCTTAAATACTATGAACTGGTGGTATTCCACTGAACATACTTTAGTATTTTGATGATTTATGGATTGGTAAACCTCTAAATGAGATGATTTCTGATTTGTGGTAAACTAGAGACATAGAGCTACAAATGGTATGAAGAAATTAGAATCTAATTCAGTCTCTAAGATGTTTAAATTTCAGATGGAAATTGCGCATAGTATACTGTTATGGACAAGAGCAGTCCAAAAATGTTTGAAGTATATCTTTTGAATCACTGAACCAAATTGAATG
>JANITX010000212.1:49362322-49380010 GCA_027564395.1 Erythroxylum ulei | reverse complement strand
TGGGGGATATTTTCTGGAAGAAAGTGTTATGTTGGAATATTCAAGGATACAGTTGGCAAGACACTTAAGGACAAAAGGCTTAAGGCATAAATGGAAGGGCAAATGAGACAATTCTCATTCATTAATGGCATAATTGGAAAAAGAAGTGTTGTCTTGCTTATAAATGGAGAAGAACTACGGGAATGAGAAGATTCGAGAGAAACAAAATGTGTGGATGAGAAAAGAGATAAGAGAGAGAAAACATGAGAAAGAATGAAAGAGAGAAAGAAGAGAAACAAGCTAGGGTTTCATTTGTGTTAACCCTCAAGAAAGATTTTGAGATTGTTCCAGAAAAGAAAAGGTAGAGGAAGAGAAGAGCTTCCTTTTGAGCTAAGGATCCCTTCATTTGGTGAAGAATGAAGGTAAGATCATTTTGAAACTTTTGGGTTTTCGAAAGAATTTCAGTTTATAAAGTCTAGAAAATGTTTGGGTTTGAGTATTTTGGAACCAATTTTAGTGTTTGTGCTTTTTGGGATTTTTCAATTGAAAACCCTATTGAGTGGGATTCTTGTTTTTGTTTAAAGGGATCAAGAGAGTCATAAGGAATAAGAAAAGAAGCTTTTTGAGCAAGTCAAGTTTATAAGCAAGGAAATGAGGTGGGTACATGTTTATAATAGAATCAATAAGCCACTACTGTTTTCATTAACTAAAAGAAATTTTCTGATTTCAATTGCTTCATAAGTGTTGCATTTACTGTTATGAATGGTTTGAAAAATCATTTTATGATTCGGTATATGAATTTTTTGATGCATGTCGAAATAAAGATGGAAATGCATTAACACGTTCTATGTATGTCTTGAAACATGTAATGGCATTTTTTATGAATTAAAAGATAGAAAAGCTCGAAAGTATGAGCATTTGATAAATTGATTTAAGCATGATTATGTGCTTTTGTGTGGGCAAGAGAGGAACGTTTCGTTAGTCACGTGCATGTCGACGTATAGCCTTATCCCGGCTGCCCGCTTGTGGGCCCACAAGATCTGAAATCGGACACGTTTTGTTCAACGTATAAACTTCGGTTTATCCATTTTGTTCCGCGGAACTCTCGAGCCATTTGATGTGCATTGCATCTGTGAATTGTTAAGTTGATGCATTCATCTTTTGTAAGTTGTGAATTTTGTCTGCACGGCGAGAATTTTTGAAAAGTAAGCAGTTTTATTATTCAAAGGAAGTTTGCTAAGACAAAGAAAATGTTTTCAAGGTTTTTGCTTATTCTTTTGTTATAAACTATTCCCACGAGCTGTCAAGCTCACCCCCTCTCTGTCCCATCCTCAGATCATAGCTAGAAGATCAAGTGTTCAAGAGCCTATGGGAATTGCTTCATTTGCTATTTTTGTAGTTCTTGTAACTTTTGAAATTTGAGAGTTCGGATTATATTGTATTACGCTTGAGAGGCCATTATAGTTTTGTAAAACTCTTTTGAGGGTATGGAAATGTGAATGATGAATATTAGTTGTAAGTAATGTGTTACGAAGTATGATGAAGGAAAGCTTTGAGAGTCTTATTATATTCTGCAGTTCTGTTTTCTATGTATGTATGTTTACATTGATTTAGAGCAAGAGTTGGATTCCGAAGTCAAGCAAGATCCAACATAAGGGGTATCAGAGCAAGGGTTGGGTTCCAAAAACGGGGTCCAACACCTTGGCCATTGCAGTTGACTTGTCCCAGTCCCTACGTCCTTCTCTCTGAACCTACACGAGGCAAATCCACCGTGCTAAGCATATAGCTTAGTGAGTAATAACTAAACTATGTTTAACCAAAATTGCTACTGAAACATGTTACACAAAAGCATCTCAACATACAGAATTTCAGAACAAAATATCATTTATGAATGAAAACCCTTCACATGCCAAATTCAGTCATATTCAACAGTAGAACAAAATATATAGCAATACGGAACTAATTTTCAAAAATAGGGTGTTAACCTATCAAATTGAAATATTGTTTGTTCTTATCAAAGCTTATCGAAGATCAAAACATAACACGATTTAGACTGTAAATCCATAAACAGAAGTGGGTAATAGGACTTATACAAAAGACACCAAAGTGTCATTATCAGAAGACACCGAAGTGCCATTAATAGAAAACACCAAAGTGCGATTAACAGAAGACGCCGAAGTGTCATTATCAGAAGACACTTAAGTGCCATTATCAGAAGACACCAAAGTGCCACAGAAGCAACTGCAGACTCTTCTAGGCATGCCTATTTACTCACGACTAGGACTTGACAGTTACAAAACCAAATAGGTTCAATTTATGTGCATAATAATTAGTCAATCATAATTGCATGCTTTAAAACATTTCAGACATTCCATTGTCCCGAGGCTTAAAACACAACTTTGCAAATCATTTAATAAAGCAAAATCAATAGTAAACAAAACAGTCAAAGCAAAACCATCAAAATTTTCTTACTGAATTACTTACAGATACTCAAAGATCACTTACATACATTTACTTACAAAATTGACCATCTAAATTACTTACAAAAGTTACCGTTTAAATTACTTACAAAATTGCTCAAGGATTACTTACAAAAATTACTGTCTAAATTACTTACAAAAGCTCCCTTATTGCTTATTGCCTCAAAGTCCTAGCAATATCTAGAATCGGTCACTCGATGCATTTCTCTAACATTTAATACAAACATACATCACTATTGTGCACGATTATGAAATCAATTATGCACACTCATGTATACTGAATATGTATAATGCATGTTCATCTTAAAAAATCCGGTTTCTTATCCTTAATCTTGTCACATTATCAATCATGTGAAACCATACTCAATCCCTCAATCCAGATTTATTTCACAATCCTCCTTCAGTCCACTTTGCTCAATTATTCTCATCAGGAAGGTGAGGTAATTAGGTAATACTTCCTTCTAGAAAGTTTTCCCTCTTTGTCTTAGGTTTCCGATGATACCAAGTTCATCCAATTTGGTTTAGTATTCAATGAGTTATGCTCAAAATATCACAGACTGTGTACATTTGACATTTTGACTAATGCATGATCACGCCTCCAAGTTGTACACCTCATAACTCTCAATTTCAATATCCAAAAATTACAAAATTTATACCAATTTAAGGCTAAGATAATAAGCTTCAATTTTGGTGAAGACACTTTAGTCTAATTTGACCTAAATCAATACAGTTTATTCAAAATATCACAGGATATGATTTCTGTCTCTGGTAGTGCTACAGCCTAAGCCAAGACTCAATTTCATGCCAAATTTTGAAAATCTTAGAGACAGAATTAAATTCAACTTCTTCAAGAAATTTGTAGAAATATGTCTCTAATTTAATCTGAATTAAGAACCAACTCATTTTAAGATCCACAGTGCAAGTTATAATCAAAATACCAAAGTAAGTTCAGTGAAAACACTTCATTTCTTCTAGCTTTTCCACAAAACAGACTTTCGGGTCAATGTTAAACGGTCTTTTGACAATGAAAATGAAGGCTTTAGGCCAAACATTCTTTTACACATTTGTTCCTTTATGTCTTAAGTTTCTATTAATACCAATTTTATGCAATTTGGTTCAGCATTTTGAAAGGTATCCCCAAATGACTACAAACTGTTCACAAACAGTGATAGATTCCAGATACTCAACTTCAAGCCAACTTTTGTCACAATTAGTGACAGAAATCAAATTCGTCACCTTCATGAAAGTTGTAGATATAAATTTCTAGTTTAATAAAAATTTAAATTCATCCAATTTGGATACCTACAGAGGAAGATATGGCTTAAATACCGAAACCTGTCCAGTAGAACTACTCATCCGAACTAGTTTCCAGCATCAATCATAACATCACAAGACCTATTTATTAATGAAATAACTTACAAAGATGATGATCCAAGCTTTAACAAAGGTTCAGAAGTTGAGAGGGGGAGTAGGAGAATGAAATTTCATTTGAAAGAAGCCAAAGTGAGTGAGTAGGCTGTTGAAATGAGTTGGAGTGCTTCAGCTATTGCTTGGTTAGGTGTCCTTAATTTATTAAGCCATATGTCTTAATGCATGTAATGCCATTTGCCTAATTAAAATGCTGCCACTTTTCACCTATAAAACCAGTCCACATATCAATCATCCAATGGTATCAAATGTCATTTAAAGTATATGTGTAGTCATACTAATTTTCATGTACCAACTTCACTTGACACTTGATAGTTGATACTTTTCCTAGTCCAAATATACATTTAATTACCTTAATCCTCTAAGGGTATTAATTTATTCCAATTTACTCACTATAATTTACTTGATCAAAAATTCAAGTCATAAGTCTTTCATATTCTAATCATAGCAAAATTCTGACTGTCATCACACATGTACTTTCATAAACATGTATTATTTTAAATAGGGTATATTTTGGGGCCTTACAAGATTTTTAGGTAATTGAATAAATTAAGAGTATATAATGATAATTCAATGCACATAATAGAAAATAAATATTTTTTACGCTAAAAATAATCCTATTATAAGAAAATTTAGTTTATGCCAATACAAAATCCCACTAATTTGGTCGATCTATATGAGTACTTCTAATCAAAATGTCAATGTGTTTCTTTCAATGATTTAATGTAAGCACTAAATTTTATCCTCACTTTATGACATCTTCTCTTTTTTACTTGAAATTTCATTGTATCTGTATGATAATAAAAACAAGATTAGCAAGTGATGCTTTATTACCTTAATTCATATATATATATGTATATATTGAAGAATATTAATTTATTCATCGATCAAAATGGATACAATAATTGTAATACAATGCTCACAACAGTTGCACCAGGAACTTAAGGAAGAGAACATCCAAATAAAATAAGTTACTTGTTGTTTAATCCAACTTTCATCTAGCTCGATAATTCCCCATATAGTTTTGATTTCAAAGCTGATTTTGTGCTTGTGGTTGTAGAGATCTTGATTTTGTCCTATATGATCTTGGATAACTCCTCTTCTTTTTGGTTTATGTTTGTGTGCACGTTGTTATTTCTTTCACACCATATACCAGTGACAAGGTAAGATAGAGCTATCTGTATTATCCGTTTATCCTCTTCAAGGCTGTTTGTGCTCTTTTGGCTGCAGTGCATAATGTTAATGGAATACTAAAAGTGAAACTATTTTGTATCAATTTTAAAATTCAAGATATTAATATATTAAAATCAAAATTAAATGATTTCAATAAAATTTTAAATAAAATTATATAACTATTGGATGTGTATTTTGATTGTAAATTGATGTAGGTAGAATATAAATTAGAAATAATTTTTATTAGATACTGAATGAATACTATAATTAAATAATTATAAATAATAAATACACAAATAGTTAATTGTATCAATTTGAATAATAAATATAAACATATTTAATGAATGTTTAACGAATTTTTATTATGCTAAAGTCGTGCATAATTGTAATATCTTCAAAAAGAATTATGATGATATAAATATATATAAGAGGATGGTATTATATTAAACTTAATGTTTTTAAAATGATACTAGTAGCATCCTAAATCTCAACTGAACCGTAAGATTTTGATGATTTCTATCACAATTAAGCAATTTGAACTCGTTAGACAATATACAACATTAATCATCATCGTAATTAATATGAAGTCCCGCAATCAAACGAGTTGTGGGGAAGTTTGATAGCACGCAGCCTTACCCCTACATAATAAAAACTTTTCATCTTAACATATTTATAAAATTTCTAAATAAACTCTTACCATTATCCTTATTATTATTTTTGTACCTTATTTAGAGTGTAATTAGTACTAATTTAATAATGTTATGGTATAAAGTGATTAAAAAAATAATGATAAAGACTTAGTTATACATCTTTAGAAATATTGAGGTGTAAATGAGATCTCTAGCCTGTATATGTATTTTATACTATTAAAAAGAAACACTTCATTAGGCTAGGAATGAGCAGCATCGTCCAGTAAAGCAAAGTCATGCTTTGCCCTATTAAGTAGAAGTGTAGAACTAGAGTTGATGAATTAAACGGCACATCCTGGGAACCTAAAATCTGCTTCAGAGCCATAAAAACCTCCAGTCGTTGAAGACGCTACATTCAACAAGAAAACCAACAGATAGGTATATAAAGATAGAGAGAGGGGTAGTCTCTCAAGTGTCTCATTTCTCCACCGCCGGATTCAATTATCCATTGATCCAGAGAGAGAAGGTTAATAATGGTTGATGTAGCAGACAAATTGGCGTATTTCCAAGCGATCACTGGCATCGAAGATCGCGATTTGTGCACCGAGATTCTTCAAGCCCATGGCTGGGACCTAGAACTCGCGATCTCCTCCTTTACCGCCGGCAACACCACAAGCAACTCCACCTCCACCGTTATTTCCGCTCCAGAGACCTCCAGCACCGCCGCTGAGACCTCCAATTCCGCTTCTCGAGATTCCACCGTGGTTGCCGCCTCTCCTCACGGTTTGGCCTGGAAGCTAGTTACTTTACCGATTTCAGTGATCTCCGGTAGTCTTGGGTTGATTTCCGGAGCAGTTGGGTTGGGTCTATGGGCGGCAGGTGGTATTTTGTCGTACTCCATAGGAATGATTGGGTTGGGCTCGGGAGGCGGTCAGGCCGGAGAGGGCTCGACCGGATTGGTTAATGTATCGGCTGCGGCGAGAGAGGCAATGGACTTCGTCTCGGGTTTTCAAAGAGAGTACGGTTCTTCTGCAGGGCCGCATTTTGTGGGCGAGGGGTTCATGGACGCCCTGCAAACATCGAGGAGTGCGTTTAAGCTGTTGTTCGTGTATTTGCACTCGCCCGATCATCCTGATACGCCGTCCTTTTGTGAGAGGACTCTGTGTTCGGAGGTTTTATCTGCGTTTGTGAATGAGAACTTTGTGTCTTGGGGAGGGAATATTAGAGGTAGTGAAGGGTTTAAGATGAGTAATAGCTTGAAGGCTTCGCGGTTTCCCTTTTGTGCTGTGGTTATGCCTGCTACTAACCAGAGGATCGCTTTGCTTCAGCAGGTGATGCTGTTTCCTGATTATAGTGTTGTGTTCTATGTGATCTTGTTTCCTGAAAGTTGAAAGACTATAGCGGGCGGGGTGGAGGGGCGGGTAATAATTCTTGTTTTCTAACAATGCTGTAATTGGAAATTATCTGCATGATGGTTGGATATAATGATTTGGGAAACTTGAGAACTGCTTTTTCAGAAGGTATTTAGAGTTCAATCTTGCGGAGCAAAGTGGATATATTTCTTTTCTTTTCTTTCCTTTTGACATTGATTGTGGGGTAGGTGGTGGGAAACATGTCACAGACTAGAGATGAACGAAACTGAAAATTCTGAAAGTCTCCTGTTAATCTTGATGGCTAAGTCAATTTAATAGTTGCTGAAAATCCTTAAGCCTCCTGTTAATCTTGTTAGGCTTGGTATTGGTATCTTTCTATTTTCTCTGTTTTACGCACTATTTTTCCATTAGGTATAAGTTGAAGAACATGTTGGGTTTTGTGCTAGAACATGTTATAATTTTTCTTTATTCGCAATCCTCCAATTTTGTAGTTCATGCCAACCTCCTCTCATCAATACGGTGAGTCTTTACCTGGACTATTCACTTTCATTTGTTGTTAACTTGGCAGCTTCTCTATGTTATAGTTCTGTAGTTGGGTTTTCTACATTGACGGAGCTAATTGGAATATATGTTATAAAGTTAGCTGGCAAAGCTGTCTTCCTGGGTATTATTTCTTTTATGTAGGAAGGGGGAACAGTTAATGTTGAGATACTAGCAAGGAGTAACATATGATAATCAGTTCTCACCCTTCAACACAAGCATTGTATTGTTTCGATTTAACTTTAACTTAAACCATTAATGAATCCAGAGAGCGATAATAGATAGTTTGCAGATATGGCTATTTATAGATACTGCATTGTATGGCCTTCAGGACAAGACTGATTTAGAGGTTACTTTCTTTTTTTCTCGATCTAAAGGTAGAGGGTCCAACATCTCCTGAAGAAATGCTTATGATTCTACAGAGAGTGATTGAAGAAAGTGCCCCTGTTCTTGTTGCTGCAAGGCTTGATGCTGAAGAAAGAAGGATTAACATGCGCTTAAGGGAAGAGCAGGACTCTGCTTACAGGGCCGCCCTTGAAGCTGATCAAGTATAATATTTCCTATTTTCTTATTCTGTACATGTGTATGGTTAGATTACACCGAAAAAGTTTTCCCTTGAACTTTCTTCCCTAGGTCAAGTGTACAGATTACTTGTTAGCTTATTGTTTCTCTATCTTCCCTCCCTGGCACATTCAGGCTAGGGAACAGCAGAGGAGAGAAGAGCAAGAGCATCTAGCTAGGGAAGCTGCTGAAGTGGAGAGGAAGCTCAAGGAAGAAGAAGAGGCTAAGGAGAGAGCAGCACGTGAAGCCGCAGAAAAAGGGGCTGCGCGTGCTAGAATGCGGGAGGAGAAAGCCTTGTCACTTGGTGCTGAACCTCAAAAAGGGCCTGATGTAACCCAAGTAAGTCCCTAACTATTTTAATTTTTTGGTTTCTTGGTATATCTCTTCTTGTGTCTTTTCACAGTCTAGTTTTGAAAAGCATTTGTTCTGCTGCAAAGTAGTATGTCCGATCTCTGGATTGAACTGGATTTTGTTGAGGGAATAGTTTCTCTTTTTGCTTTATTATTTGTTCGGCAAGTCTTTCTTTGTGGAAGTCTTTGCTAGTTTATGAATAGCCCTTGCATGTATCTTGATTGTAGTTTCGTACACTTGTTCATGGCACCTGTCAAATATAACCATGGCAATTCTCTTTGTTATGGATGCTTATGTTTCGTTACTGGCCACCATATATATAAACTAACTTCATTTCTTTTGATGAAAAATCCTGTGCTTCAGGTTTTGATTCGCTTCCCTACTGGAGAACGCAAGGAAAGGAGGTTCCACTGTACCGCCTCTATACAATCTCTATATGATTATGTTGATTCTTTGGATTGCTTAGAATCTGAGAACTACACCCTTGTTTCCAATTTTCCAAGGGTTGTTTATGGTTCAGAAAAGTTCTCTTTGTCCTTGAAAGAAGCAGGATTGCATCCCCAAGCCAGCCTCTTTGTGGAGTTGAATTAGCAGAGTGCGTTGTCAAGGAGAGTGACCAATTGTAGCTCAAAATGGGAACCTGAAAGTAGGCGAAGGTCTGTGTTGTGTCTTTCTATTTAAACTTGGTCAACTTCAATAGTGAGATAGCTTCCTTGGCTTCTAAGTCAGAATAGGACCTAAATCAAGGGGAAAATGAAATGCTTTAGAGTAATGGTATTCGCACTTATGTTGGGAAATTATTATTCTCAATAGATGATAGCAAAAACACTCCGATTGATTTTTGTATAGTAAATAATGGCCTTTGATTGTTTACTGCTCTCAGAGGACGGAAATTTCTATTAGGTTCTTGGGAACTGGTTGAGTATCCTAGTTTAAAAAAGAAGGCAAACAGGATCATTGGAATTTTCATCCACTGCAGCTTTCCGGTGGTGTTGATCTATGCAATTTGAAAACGAGTATCAAGTTTATTTATTTCAGAAAGTAAGTGATGCTTAAGATGTAACATCTCTAATAACCTCTATCTAGGTGTAATTTATAATGATTAGAGAAGCAATTGTGTAACGCTTAATGTTCATTTTTATATTGATGATTTTCTAGTTGATATTTAAGAATTGTTGCTTTAAAATTTAATAATGCATCTAATGAGACGGAATTGCAAGTTCTTAATTGTAGATAATAATTTTTTAGTCCTCTGATGCTAACATCTATCAAATATCTTTTTCTCTGAATCTGCTAATGGATGTTGTCATAAGTTGTACACCATATTGTGATGGCCCTGATAACATTTTGTAATTAAGGTTTTGCTGGACTTATCTTTTTCTCTGAATCTGCTAATGGATGTTGTCATAAGTTGTACACCATATTGGGATGGCCCTGATATCATTTGTAATTAAGGTTTTGCTGGACTTTATTGAAGAAGCGTAAGAGTAGCTACTTTACTTCAAAGTTGGAATTGAAATGCTTGGTAAAAGACTTGATGAAAACTTGATAAAATTACAGTCAAAACATTAAAGATACATGTATAGAAGCATAATAGAGCCTTTAAATTAGAAAATTGAAACTGTTTTGTATGTAATTATATCATGACTTCTTATTTTCTGAAAAAAATTCATATATGAATTACATTCCTTTTAGATTCTGTAGAATCAATAAATGAGATAATTACATTCCTTTTTGAAGAAGTTATTAATATATGCTCAAGTCTATGTTTGGTCTGCTCAGTTTACTCAATTTCGAATAAAAGAAATCAAAGAATTTTCAAGAATATTCACTGACTTAATATGTTGCCGGATCAAAAAGATTTTAGTTGCTCATCAAGCTAATAATAATCTAAGCTATTCTATTAAAAGAATATGGAGAATGGAGTGATTTAGCTCTATATTCCAATCACAGTTGTATAGAAGCTAAGATGTTGTACTTTTCCTTTTATCATTATAGCCTTGTATTTTGACCATATCTACCTTTTTAGGCCTTTCAATGGCATACTTTATTTTCCCAAAAAAATTTATTAGTATTATAACGGATAGTGATAAATTAGAGGATTGCCAATGATTGGTTATACCTTTTGGCTTAAAAAATGTCCCATAAATATTTCAAAAGAAAATGGCTAATGTCTTCAAATATTATAATGTCATACATTGTTATATGGATGATATTTTAATAGCTAGTGATAATATTGCTCAACTTGTTATCCATCTCAATTAATTTACAGACTTATGTGAACAACATAGTTTAGCCCTTTCTAAGAAAAAAGCTAAGATTTGTCATACTAAATTTCTTAGCATGGAGATAGATGGCAGGGGAGTTAACTTCAACTTCATATCCTTAAAAAAAATATTGCACTTTCATGGTAAGTTACGAAACAAAAAACAAGTCCGAAGTTTTTAGGAGTATTAAACTATGCTTCATATTTTATTCAAAATCTAGTTGAAATAAGAAAACCTTTTCAAATACTTTTAAAGAAAAATCAAAGATTTGAATTTTTCAGTATTTTGATTGACCAGGTAAAGAAAATTAAGATTTTGTGTACTACAATACCTTAAAGATTTGAATTTTAATCCTACGGGGTGGAGTGTTGAAAAGATAGATTATAATGATTATAATATTAAGTCTCTTTGCACATATACCAAAGAGTCTCTTTGCACGTATACTTCAAGAACTTTTACAGATACTCAACAAAGATATTACATAAATGAAAAGGAATTATTGGCAGTAGTAAAAAGTTGTAAAATTTTTTATTATTTTTTATTGCCTAAAATATTTTATAAAGAAATGATAATAATCATGTTAAGCATTTTATTCAAAATGACTTACCCTCTAAATCTAAATCTGAATATAAAAGATATTTTAAATGGTAGACGTTATCAGCATAATATACCTTTGATGGGTAAATTATTTTGTTATGGTATTATATAATTTATATTTATTAATAATTGAAAAAATTTTAAGTTTACTAAAATTTAGAGTGATATTAGGAATGTTTTAGAAAAACTTAAAGTGAAATGTAAATATTTAAACATTTAAGAATATTTTAAATATTTAAATCTTTTAAGATATAATAATATATGGGATCTTTTGACTTTTAACAAGGGTGAATAGATATAAAAGGTAAATCTTGTCTAGATAAGAAGGAAGAAGGTATGGTATTATTTTATTTATTAAAATTTTACGTTTCAAGATAGAGTTTCTTAGAAGAGAGATTTAAGGGAAAAACTACAAGAAGGAAAAAGGTTAGCAAAGGAAGCAACCGGTATAATTCTATTAGCTAAATTAATTTCTAAATAGATTTTAAAATGCAATTGAAGAGTAACATCAAGGAACTAAAAGTTGCTAATATGAAATTTACTTTAAGAATAACTTCGAGATACGTTAGAATTGAAAGCCGCAAATTGAAATTCTGATAACAATTTAATGATTGTCAATTTGAACATAACTTTGTTTTAGGTATTTAGAATGTGATTTGAATAAAAATAAATACCAAAAATTAAAACAAATAATAAAACAAAGCAAATAATTCAAATAGTAAGTGAAATAGTGAGCTGCCAAATTAATTTGGGGTTTTGATCAAGATAGAATACTTAGGATTTATTCTTTCCTTATTTTGTTTCCTTAACTATTGTTGATCTAATTATGTGTTTGATCCTAGATTTCATAAGGTATTGATTACTCTCTCTCAAGACCTAATCAATTAACCCTAATTAAATTAAAAAATTATAGATTTGCAACCTCTCGACTCATAAAAATTTCCATAACGTGTTTAACTAGATCTGAAACTATCTATTGGATAAGTAATTTCTCAAACAAAAACTCTCTTCGAATGATTGTTAATTTGATAAGTGTGGGACTATTAAGTTGCCAACTTTCGTTGCTCAATCTAATATGATTACTTTTGACTCACTCCTTCAATTTATTGTCAAATATAAGTATGCACAATTATCACAAACACTAGAAAATGTATTGAAATCAACAATAATCAAGGTCACAAAATAAATCCGAATATAAAATTTAGAACTTAATAAACATTTTAAACATCTTAAAATTCAGATTACACATCAAGATTGATGAAATACCTAAAGGAAAAGAAGAAAAACTCTATTGGAGACTTGATCTGAAAAGTTGGAATTCCTGAATGTTTTTCTTGATCCACTTTTTGGTGTTAGCTGTTGCGTTTTTTTGTGTGTATTTCATGTTCTTAGATAGTAGTTTAGGGTCCTAGGGTTGTTTCTAGGGTTATTTTCCCACTTCATTATGTTCCAAAAATACCCCCAAAGCCTAAAAGAAATTAAAAAACTTGTGCCTGGAAAGTGTTTTCTCAAGAATGTGACATAGGAGTTATGATCGTGCTCCTAGGAATTTTCCATGATAGTTCTCCTATGATTTATCCCTTTATCTTTTTGATTATTCACCTTCCTAATTTCCAACACTCATAAACACATTAAACACCTCTTGAATCATAAAATTAAGACCTAATTCTTTTTCTAAACCAAACAAGCATTTAGAATACATACAAACATTAGCAATAACATAATTATAAGCCTATACACATGATAATCATCTAATAAATACCTAAAAACATACCTAAACACCTAACAAAACATAGTATAATTTAAACCAATCACAAATGCCATATGCTTGTACTTTATACAAATTTAAGTATTAGAGTTATGCTTTTAGTTTACCTTAAATTTGAATATATAACTTCAAATTCCATTCATAAATATGAATGTAGTTAATGTTAATGGCTTTAGTTTTTAGAATACAATTAATTTTTTCTCTCTTAATTTGAACTTATCCTCATAGACAAGATTAATTTTATAGATTTTTTTAATGTTACATTGAATTGTTAATAATTAATTTCTCTTTTAAAGAACTCTTTGATTAATAAAAGTCCTAACTTTCTGTGATTTATTTGTAATTACTTATTGTATTTGAATTGAAATTTATTAACATCTTGATTCAATTATGGATTTCATATCTATAGACTAAGAATTCAAATATATGAATAGATCATGGCAAGAATAATAAAAGTTGTGTAAAATTTTAAATATACGAATACATAAATCTTCTAGATTAGAGTCAAATCTAACAATGAAACTTTTATAACTAGTTAATGTACTCGATAAGTTCTTAATTGATTATTTATTAAATGACGGGATAAAAAGAACTAAAATAATAATTTTGGTGTAGTTTTATTAAAATTCGGTCTTATTTGCCTTCATGTAGCAAAAGGAGATGATTTAAGGTGAAATTGGGACAAATAATAGAAGAATTGGAATCATGTTGGACCCATACGCCTATGTGAAGAAATACACGGCCGTGTAACCTATATGGTCGTGTGAGGGACCGTGTGAGTCACTTTAAATGTTTATGATCTCGAAGATGTTGTTTCGATTGTGTAGAAGCATACACACCCGTGTGAATTCTGGAAACATGTATGCTTGTGATTTTTGAAGAATTAACAAAAGATTAAGTTATGTGATCACCTACATTATTGTATGGCTAATTGTATATACTCTGAAAACCCTAATTATGAAGTATAAAAGGCAATTAAGAGGTCAATTAACAGGGATATACAGGAACGCCACCAAGACATGCATATTCTTCTATTTGGATATGTGCTTTGAATAACTATGAGCGGCTAATTCCTTCCTTCCAATTTAAAGGGTACATCGAGGCCTAGTAATATGTTTCTGCATTGATCAATTATAATAACACTGTTCCTATCTCTCTTTTGAAATTGACTACATTATTTTGTGTTTAAAGTTTATGATTTATGTACAAATGATTTAGATAGGGCCTACTAGATCAATTCATATACATATTTATTATCAGAATTATAATTGCAATCTATAATTGTTGTTCATCTGATTCAATTGTGGTAAACTAATGATTGTGCATCATTAGGAATAACTTATCATAAGTTAAATAAACTAAGCTTGTGTGATTATTTCTTAGATTAACCTATTTTCCCTAATTCTTAATGTTGTTGTCTCATTAAATCTAGAGAGTTTGTTCTAATTTGTTTTATAGTTAGAAGAGCGTATTTTAATTAGTTATGATTAAAGGGTAAAAATGGGATTAGAAAGCTTGTTATGAATCCACAGTTAATAGTTTTAAAGAGAGGGATGAGAGCAATGGTACATTTGATTTTGCTTTTTTTTATTTGATATGAGCTGGTGTTTTGTATATTTATATAGATGATCTAACCTCATTTTTTAGGCAAATTGTTATAGGACAGGCATATGTTAAAACATATGAGATATGTGCCAATGTGAACCATTTGACAGATGTATGCCAGCATGAACCATCTAATAAATATGTGCCTAACTTTACAAAAGGAAAACATGAAATGTGTTAATTTTGTAGTAGGAAAATTTTCTCAATAATACAATCCATAGTCCAGACCTATAACCTGGTTTGGAAAGATCATCCTAACCTGAGTTATGGAGGGAATAGGTAGCGAAATTACCTCTTAAATAGGTTATAGGGTACACAATAGTTTTATTCTACACCACAGACATCCTCCTTTAACTTAGGTATGTCATTGGAAGATATATTTAGGTCTCGTGCCACTAATATCCTACAATTTCAGCAAGATGTGAAACAATTTCAGTAGGAGACAATATAAAAAATTCAAGAGGCAAGGTTTATCGTTCATAATTTAGAGAACTAGGTGAGTTAAATGACAGTTGTTATCAACCATTTAGAAGCTCAAAATGGAGGAAAGTTTCCATCACAATGTAAGATAAATCCAAAGAACGTTAGTCCAATAACATAAGGAGTAATAAGTGTTGAGCAAGTTTTATTTCTAATAAAACTCTCAATACCTATAAGCATATGGTTGTAACTTGTAGTATCAAAAGGTATCAATCTCACGAGGAAATATGTAAAACTAATTGAACCTAACTTTGTTTATTGAATCAACAAAGATCAAAGTCACAAAATAACTATGAAATAAACCCTAATCTAGAAATTATAAAATCATGGATGTAATAAAAATTAGGAAATTCAGTTTACACATCAAGTATGATGAAAATAACAAAGGAGAAAGAATTAAAATCTTTATTTGGAGCTTGATCTGGAAAACTGGAAATCTATACGTTCTTTTCAATCTTCCTTGTTTAATCCACTTTTATAAGATGGTAGCCGTGGTTTTTAGGCTTCTTAATGTCTTTAAATAGTTTCTTAGGGTCTTGGGGTGTAACTAGGTTTTTCCCCCTTTGATCGATTCCAAAAATGCCTTTGAACCCTAAAACAGACGGAAAAAGTTATACCTGGGAAACCTCTATTGTTGGAGAAGTGCTCTAACTGCAATAAACTTTAGCACATATTGTACAAATCATTTTATAATTAATAAAGGAATTTTTCATTATTTCGATGTTCATACATTTATGAATGCGATGCTGATCTTAAATTGATTTAATGAAGTTCTTGATACCAAAAATAACATGGAGGAAATCATGATGAGATCATGATAATGTGATTCCTATCATGTGTAATTATGTTCGTATTTAAACTTTCCCTGGTCATACGATTAAAGAGATGGGATATCATTAATGCAGATAGACTAACACATATTATACTCTTTGATTGGATCAAGCAGTAGATCTTATAAGCTATACACATGAGTTGTTTAGAGTTAATATGTGGATGCTGACTAAGGGTATTAAGTACATTAGATTGACCTACTATGAGACAATCATATGGATATTATATTCTAATGTCAATGATAGTCTCATCATAGGAATGGTGTAAGTATCCTTTGACTTAAGGTGCTCAAGGATATCTCAGATACTGATCCTGTGCATTGACTCCATTCATCGGTGCTTTTCAGGGGTTACTCATAGGGTGGTGATTGGGTACAACTTGAGGTATTCAGAAGTAATTGAGTAGCTAATAAAGGATTCACCACTCCTGATAGAAGGAGATGATACCCATGACCTCTTATCGGGGTCATTACTCGAGAGTCTCTAACTAGAGCAGATATATGTCATTAAGAGAGTCTTCAATGATACATAGAGTAATGAGATCCTCAGGACAAGATCTAATATCACTTGGACTAGATGTGACGTAGTTAGTCTAGTTGGGAGTTGACACTTTGACCATACTCTGAACCAAGTGGGATATAGATGGTGAAAGGATGAATTATGTGGCAACATTGCGTATGGAAGGGTTCGTAGTCAAACCACTGACTTTCTGGTCAATTAGAAGTTATAACGTGTTGCTAGATACTGCTCTTAACTTACTTGAATTAAGTGTTAATTCAAGTTGCCAACATAACTAGGAATCTAATGGGTCACACACATAGGAGATCCGAAGGATGAGTAAAATGGTCTTGAATGGTGATTCAAGATTTGAGAAAGTGTTTCTAGAATGTATCGCGATGTGAACGTGGTAGAAAACGTTGCATGGAATGGATTAGAGCCAAGTGTTGTTGGCTACCAATTTGGCCATTAACTTCCCAAACTTCCATTAATGCATGCTATTCATGGTCATTAACTTCTCACAACTTCCATTAATACATTCTATTCATGACCATTAACTTCCCATAACTTTCATTAATGCATTCTATTCATGACCATTATCTTCCTATAACTCTCCATTGGTGATGGGGGTTATGGAAGGCCAAATGGTACAAAAAGTAGAGATAATTTTTGTGGATCTTGTCTAAGAAACAAGTGAAAGAAAGGTTTTTTCTTACACACACTCCTTTTCTCTCTAACTCTCATAAGAGTTCTTGTCTTTACTAGCACAAAAAAAGAACTCCATCCATCTCCTAGTGAGGTTTCATCATTCTATCTTTGTGTGAACTTTCATTAGAGATGGTTTATGTTGATCGCTGTGGTTGATGACAACCCAACGCGAAGAAGATTAAAGAACGAAGGAGATCGTCAGACAGGTATGTAATGGGTCTCTCAATTATTATATGTTTACTGTGGTGAATAATGGCGGGTTCTATGTTTAATTATGATTGTGATTCCGGACAGAAGGTCCAATGCATTGGGAGTTATGACATAGAAGTGTTTACGATGTGATAATATATGATGATTTGTGATATGAAAATTGCTTGCCTCTGATGTGACAACTTGTGATATGTGACTTGATTGGGATATG
>JANITX010000212.1:49037205-49048386 GCA_027564395.1 Erythroxylum ulei | reverse complement strand
TTTTGATTTTGAATTTTTTTAGTGAGATGTTGGTTGATTTGGCTTAAGATTGATATGGATTTGGATTTGTTGAGGTTTATTGAAGTGATTATGCTAAGATGATCGGGTCCCAACAATTTTTTATTCAATTCAATTTTAAATTTTTTTAAAAAAGTTTATTTACAAACAACAGGTTCTTGAGGAAATTAGGAATATGTAGAGCATCAATTAGGGAGATTTTATCAGCTAAATGTGACTGCCCAATGTGAGCAACCTCTTGCTTAGTCCCATCCGGCAGAGTCACTGGATTATATGCATTATTAATTGTATAGCTAGTGCATTGACTAAGATCTGCTATCATATGCATAGAGGCACCAGAATCAATAAGCCAAGAGTTAGTGTAGTTATACGTTGTGCCCACAGAATGTGTGACATTACCTGCATAGTTGTGGTATCCTCAAAATTTTTCCTCTGCTGTGGTTTTGCCTTTCATAGCTTTGCCTATTTCTTATTGAATGAAATTAGCAATACTAGGAGATATTTGTGCATTCCACAATTTTTCTTCATTCTGTTCTTGTGTTGTTCTGCTGGACTTTCATCTATTTGAACCATGTTGTCTTTTCCTTTCTCCCTTTGTGCAGCAAGCTCCTTGTACCAGTCCGGAATCCTATGAATCTTGAAGCAAGTCTTCAAGGTATGCCCACTCTTCTTGCATTTTTCATAGTACTTATCTTCCTTCCTGAGGTAAGGCCCTTTACTGGAATTGTTGCTGTTTCTACCGCTTTTCCTCAAGCTATTTGACTGCTTAGCTAGCATTGCTATGTTAGGACTACTGTCTGTAGTAGCATTTACCATTTTTTGTCTTTCAACCGTTTGCAACATATAGAAATTGGGATGATGTTTGTAGGCCTAAAAAAGAGGGTGGTCTAGGTTTTAAACATTTTCCCAGCTGGAATAAAGTGTTAATTGGGAAACGAATTTGGTTTCTTTTTACTGATAAGGAAGCTCTGTGGGTTAAGTGGGTTCACACTATCATTTTGCGTAGGAAAAGTTTCTAGTCTATTTCTCCTAGTAATACTCATTCGTGGAGTTGTCGGAAGATTTTATCTGTTAGAGACCAACTTATGGACCAATTTCGATTTAGAATTGGAAATGGTATTGCTACTTCTCTTTGGCAGGATCCTTGGCATCCGAGTGGAATCCTGCTGGCTCATTCGACTCCGAGGTTGATTAATGGGTCAGAGCTCCCCATCAGTGCCAGAGTTTTAGATGTTATTTGGCTTGATGAATGGCGGTGGCATCATGTTAATATAGAACCTATTCGTTCACTAGCTTCCCTTCCTTATAACCCGGATCCTTCCCGTGAGGATAGGCTAGAATGGCTAGCCAGCTCTTCCAAGCAGTATACCAATGCTTCAGCCTATAACTACTTGAGACCGACCGGTCAGTCAGTGCCTTGGCATTCCTTAGTTTGGCATAAGGGGAATAGTCCTCGATGTTCTATTATATTATGGCTGGCTTTCTTAAACAAATTGCAGACTAGGGATAAGCCCCAATTTCTCCACACCCCTAATCGTTGTTCCTTGTGTCTAATGGCCTTTGAAACTATTGACCATATTTTCTTTCACTGTGCTTTCTCCCGTTCAGTTTGGGCCAATATTCTCCACCACTTCCACCTATCCAGTTTAAACTTTCCTGACCTCCAGTTAATTTTACAATGGTTTAATCAGCCTTCCCCGGTGTCCAATTAGGACTTGCATACTTTTTGCATTATCCTCTTTGTTGTTGTGTATAACCTGTGGTATGAACGAAACCTTCGTACCTTTCGTGATGAAGCCTCGGATATAGGGAGGGTCACTTCGCAGGTGATCTTACAAGCTATGGAGCAGCTCCGCCTAAACACTGAGGGAAGGTAACTTTATGTGTAATGTGTTTTGGTATTCCTATGGTTATTGATGCAGGTTCAGGGCCATCTTTGTGGAGAAAGCTACCAGGTGGTGGTTCCTCTTCCTCGGGGGTCATGCGAGTTAGTTGTGCTTCTTTGGTTGTCGTTTGCGGGCTGTGTATGTAGAATAGTTTTACTAATTGGTGTGGTATGTTGGTGATCATTGAGAGGATTTTCCTGGGTTCTGGAGAGTTCATGTAGTAGGGTATTGGGTTTTGTCTTCTTAGATTGCTTGAGAGGCGAGTTTTGAGGGTGTGGTATTGTTTTTTATGTTTTGTGTTGTTCTTATGGTTTTTTCCTTCGTTTTTCTTTTGTTGGCGAGAGATCCTAGGTAATCTCTAGCTGTGTATATATCCTATTAATTTTCGTATAAAATTTTCTGATCTACCAAAAAAAAACATATAGAAAGCTTTATTCACATTAGGTAGTGGCTCCATTAGCATAATCTAATTAACTACATGTTCAAAATCATCATCAAGACCCATTAAAAATTGAAAAAGCCTGTGACCATTTTCTTTGACAGTGATGGCCTTTGAGGCATCACAAGTACACATAGGAATGGGACTTAAGCTAGAGAGATCATCCCATAATTTCTTTTAACTTAGTGTAGTAGGCAGACACTGTTAAAGTACCTCGTTTAAGAGAGCTTATTTCCCTCTCTATTTGGTATAGCAAAGGCCCATTTGCCTCACCAAAACTCTCTTGTAAGTTTACCCAAAGCTCTCTTTTAATAGAGAAAGATAAAAAGGCATCACTTAGTTCTTTAATCATAGCATTGAGTATCCAAGATTTTACCATGCTATCTGCTCTCTTCCACTTTGCTAATAATGCTGCATCTTTCGTGGGCATGGTGCAGGTCCCATCGATGAAAGACAACTTATCCTTGGCACACAAGGCAATGGTCATGGACTTGCTCCAGGTAATGAAGTTGTTGCCACTAAAGGGTGTAGTGATAAGTATAGCACTGGGGTTTTCTGTATTGGTGACTAAGTATGGCTCATAGTCATTTGCTATGGGTAAGTCCGTGGCACTAGTGCCATTGTTGTCAATAGTATTAGACATTGGTAGGTTTGCAGGTAGAAATCAGGGGTGCTGCTCTGATACCATGAAAGGAAAGAGTAGGGAAATGTGTAGGTTGTAGGGTAATTCGAGGGAATAAAATCTTATTCACCTTGTAATGTATGTATAGAGCATTATTTATACTACTTTATCTAAAAGGCTATTGGTTGAGTCTCCTAGAATCAAGGGAAATATTCTAACTACCATGTGTATTTGCTAGTTGTAAAGTACTGGATGAAGAGGAAGGAAAAGAAAAAGTAGAAAAAAACAAAAGAGAATAAAACAATGGAGCTGGCCCACTAGTCCTCCTGAAGCATCACGGTCTAACCCATTGTTTTGGGTCCTTTATCAGTGTGCTTCTTTATTTTCATTTTTCTTGTTTTCTTTCATTCATTTGTGTGATCTCATCACAAATATCTCAATTTCGCAAAGAAAAAAAAATCTTTTCTTTTTTCCTGCCTTGTTCTTAGATTTGAAAATCTTTTTCTTTGTATTTCCACAACCAAGTTTTGGGGTACAAAGAAAGATATTTTAAAATATCTTCACTGTTTTGAATTTCGTTATGTTCCTAAACTAGTTATTCCATAGATTGTTTCCAGCTTTTCCCATTTCCACTTTGTTGTTTTCAATGCATCATACTTGGTGACAAATATCCAACGTCTGATACCCTGATTTTGATGTTTAATGTTATGACTTGTGGATTTGTCCATTGTCATGTCTCTTCCGTCTTTGGCACACTTTGCTTCGACTGTTGAATTTTTTTTTCGACACCCACACCGTCTTATGACAAAATATCACATATATTTATATATATTCTTAAAGTTTCACCTTTTTTTAAAAAAGTTGAAATTGTATTGAAATAATTAATAAAATACAAGTTCAAAGCTTATCCTTCGTCAAGGAAAAGCTAAAGAGAGAAGAAGTTAATTCCAAGTAATCGACCAAACGACGCGGTGTAACACATTACATTAAACAAATTCATGGAGGACCCAATAAAATGATTTGGAGCTTCCTTTAGAGAGTAAACATTATTCTCCCATTTAAAGGATACTCCAGAAGCTTCTGAATTAGGGTCGATTTTTTGAAGGCATTCTTGGTGATAGCTATCAAGGTAAGAGATATCTATCTTGAGATTTGTTTCTTCATCTTTTTTTTTTAAATCAATGGTATCTCTGCTTAGGGTTTCTCGATGGATCCTTTTTGGTACTTGGATGGATTTGGCCAAAAAGGGGTGTTCACCCCAGACGTGCAACTTTTCGTCTTTTGTACTAGTGAAGGATGTGGATGATTAGGGATGTCAATTTTGACCTGGCCCAACTCGGCTTAGCATGACCCAATTTTGGCCTTGGTTGACCGTGCCATGGGCCAAAAGTGGTTGGCCTGACTAGGCTATAGGCTTAGGTCAGGTCGAACACGAGCCAGTCTGGTCAACCTCGTAGCCTGATCGTTACTTCAAAAATAATATTGTTTTTAATTTTTTAAAAATATAAAGTAGGCTAGGTTGGCCTAGCCCATCCATAGTCCTTTGAACCATGGGTCAATCAACCCATGGTCTAGTATGACCACGGGCAAACCTATCCTAGCCTATCAGGCCAGGAGCGGCCCAAGCCCATCCCAACCTATTGACATTCCTACGAATGATCAAGGAATTAAGACGACATAGAAGATCGACCCCGTAAAGTAAGAACTTCCTCCATCCTTAGAGATTCCACATAAATGTTGTGTGTAATTATTTCCTTAGATAAGAAATTCAGTTATAGTGTTCGAATTTATTTAGGTTTTTTGGGAGTCTCGTTAGAGTCTCTAAGAAATTAATAGCCTCCTATTGCATTTCTTCTCCATCTGGTTTACGATCAGTTGTTCTCTGATGTTGTTAGTTATGAGTTCAATGAGAGTGTGTAGGCTTCTTTCTCTCCCTGCAAATCTTCTGTTATTTCTCTCCTTCCAAAGCTCCTAGATATATGTTGCAATTGTAACCATGTAAACTTCCTTGTCCTGCTTGGATGTATGAATCTACAGTATCTATTATATAATGTCACTCAGATTGCTTTGACATCAATTAAGTGTGCATAAAGAAGAGATTTGTTGCCATATCCTTTTAGAATATTCACACCAGAAAAACAAATGGTCTTTGTCCTCTTCTTTTAGATTCCATAGGATACATTGTTTAGGAGAAAATAGGAATTTTAATCTTGTCATAGTACTGAGTTTGTTCAATATAGCTAACCAACTCAAGAAGCAAGCATTTGGTTTAAGAGTGTGACTCTACATCAACTTACACCATCCAGTGCTTGAGTTTGTCCTATACATTACTTGTTTAGCTTACCTATTGGTTATTTCCAAAACCAATCGACCATTTTATAGATAAATATCCTCTCCATCATTGTGTCTATATTATGGCATTGAAAAAATTCTAATATCCTACCGGGAAAAAAGCCCAGTTGCCATTTAAAATTAATTCCTGAATTTTGGCTTTTCTTGAAAATCTATCCAAGGTAACGCTAGCTATCGGATGATGAATTAGTGCTCCTAGGCCTGTCCAATTGTCATACCATAGTGAGATTTGATCCCTAGCCCCATTCTTGCATATGATCTAGTGTTGCACCTCTTCCCTCAATCTAAGTATTTTGTTAAAGAACCATGAATAACTGTCTTTAGGTCTAGTTGCTGATAGATTGCTACTCTTTAATATGTAGCTATGCACCCACTTAATCTACAATAATTCCTTTTCATTTAAAATTCTCCACAACCTTTCAACAATAAGCGTTTGTTGTTTCTATCGATTGACTCCAAACGCAATCCTCTAGTTTCTTTTAGTTGGCATATGAGCACCCAATTGGCCTTAACTATTCCTATTTCTCTTTTCCCCTTGCTCTATAGGAATTGCTTCCACTGTTTTAACTACCCGTTGGGGAGGAAAATATGCGAACACTAGTACATATTCATAGACATTATAACATATTTGAAAACTTGAAGTTTACCGCCATATGATAAAGTTTTGTTTGTCCATGAACCTAATATCCTTTGAATAATTTGAAGAAGGGGAAGACATTCCTTAAATTGTAGTCATCTCGAAGAGATAGGAATGCCTAAATATAAGATATGAGGATCTTGTTTTCTCATTCCGGTGACAAGAGACAAACTATTAGAGAGATGTGCAGCACTTTTCGATAGGATGAAGAAGCTTTTTTGAAAATTGATGTTGAATCTTGATATCTCCTTAAATCTTTGTAAGGTATTCGTCAGTAATAAAACTAAGGGAATATCCATCTTACTTAATAGGATTAGATCATCTATAAAATATAAGCTAGTTAGTGAAAGCAACTTACACTTGGTATGGTACTTGAAATTTGGAGTTGAAGAGATCTTATATTTTAGCATTAGGGTAAGAACTTCCATGCATATTAGAAATAGGTAAGGAGAAAGTTGATCTCCTTGCTTAAGTCCTCTTTTGTCTTTGAACATCTCAGTAGGACTCCCATTGATCATAATCCCAAAGGAAACTGTAGATATACACTATTAAATCCATTTGATAAAAATCTAGGGAAACCCATAACTCCCATAGTCTGCAATATAAAGCTCCAACTGACACTATCAAAAGCTTTATGAAGATTCACTTTATAGTGCAGTTTTGAGGGGAATTTCCTCTTGTGTACCCTTTCAGAAGCTCCTACTAGATTAGGATATTATCTCCAATATTCCGCTTGCTTAAAAAGGATCTTTGGTTCTCATTGATGATAAGGTGCAGCACAGATTTCAGTCTATTGGCAAGTATTTTAGCAATAATCTTACAAATGAAATTAGTGCAGGAAATAGGCCTAAATTCACTCCATGTAGTAGGGTTATGAATTTTTGGAATCAACCATAAGGAGATTTTATTGATCTCTTTGAGCAATATTCCATTTTTGAAGAACTTGTGCATTGCTTCTTTATTGAGTTTTCGTATTTTATCCTATGCTTTTTTATAGAAGAAACCATTTAAACCATCTGGTCCTGGAGCCTTCGAACCATTCATTTTAAACGCCACTGCCTTTATCTCTTGAGACCTACCTATTTAGAAGATCAACTACATCATCAGCAATTTTAGTAGAAATAAAAGTCATGAGATCTAGACTGCAAATGCTTCCTTTGGTTCTTAGGAATTTTTGGAAGTGTGTCAAGGCATCTTTAGCAATCTCAGTTTGCTCATATATGGACTCCTTGATTTAGCTTTAATCGAAGTAATCCTATTAATATTCCTCCTTGTCGACACTATATTGAAGAAAAGCTTAGTGCATTTGTCCCCATCCTTAATCCAATTGACTCTAGACCACTGTCTTAATATTGAACAATGGTTATCTACTGCTTGCATATAGTGCTTGAGGGCTGCCTTCTCCACCTTTGCAAGAATCTCATTAGTGGGATTTTAAGCTAGTGATTTCTATATGAATAAGAGTGCTCTGTCCCCTTCTTCCATTTAATTTCTTCAATTCCTACTTTATAGCCTTTAGTTTTTGCACACAAGTAAACTGTTTAGTACCGATGACTTTAAACTCCAAACCTTTGGTAATGGCCTCTTGGATTCCTTTCACATTAGTAAGAAAGTTGTTAAATTTTAATGGGTGTTTTTATGTAAACCTTTTTCAAGAGGTTATCCATCTTGATAGGGGTATGATCGGAACCTTGGATATAAATAGATGGCTTTGCTATATGAAAAAGTTGCTAATCATTCAACATTCACCAAGGCCTTATCCAATTTCTTTCTAATGAGCCATTTAGAATTTTTCTTATTGTTCTAAGTAAATATATGACCTACAAATTTTAAGTCAGAAATTTCCACGTCTTTGGTATAATCAAACAAATTCATATTGTATTTGATCAAATTATAATTCCCTTCAGCTTCAGATTGATAAATAGTGGAGTTGAAATCACCACTTATAATCTATGGACCGTTAGCTGACCCTTTTAGTCTTCTCAGTGAGTTCTATACATCCAATCTTTGAAAGTCAGTATTAAAACCATAAACAAAAGGTAGCCAAAACTAAAGAGTGCTCTATTTTGAATGTCAGTTTTATGTGAATGAATTGCTCATTAGCTTCCAACACTTTTGTTAAGTCAAAATGACTTTGCGATTAAGAATTTTGATGAAGACGAAATAATAATAGAAGAAAGTGAGAAGAAGCGTAGAGATACAAAAATGAGACGGAAGCAGAAATGAGACGGAAGTGGAAAGCAAAAATGAGACGATAGAAAAATGAGATGGAAGTGGGAAGCAAAAATGAAACAGAAGAAAATGAGACAAAAGCAGATGAGACGGAAGTAGAAATCGAAAATGAGACGGAAGAAAATGAGATGGAAGCAGAAATAAGACGAAACGGAGTCGAAAATGAGACGAAAGAAAATGAGATGAAGCGGAAGCAGAAATGAGACGAAAGGAACTAAGACGAAAACCCGAAACCACATCAGATGATTAATCAATTTGAGTTAGTTACAGAACTCATTTGAATAACTAATTCTTTAAAGATCAAAAAACAAGAAGAAAGAAGCAGTTATCAAGAAGCGGTTGAAGACGAAGGCTATAAATACAAGTCAGAGTCAAAGACTGCAGAAGTTTGTGAATTTTAAAAGAGCTAGAGATTCTAAGCTAGAAACATTATTCATTATGCTAAACTCTAGAGCTACTATTGTCTGTAATAAAGCTCGAAACATCTTTCAGTAGAAACAAGGAAAGCTGATAGCCTGAAGAGGCTAAGTGAGAAAAGAATACTTGCTGTAAGAAACCTGAAGAGGCTTGGTGAAAAGAATACTTGTATTTTTGAAAAGTATAGTGAAATCTCAGAAATGATTCTAAGGACTGGACGTAGCCCACGGTTTGGGGTGAACCATTATAAATCTACTGTGTCAATTCTTACTCTCGACTCTCAACTTTTAATTTATGTTGTTTTATACAAGTACTTAGAAGCGAATTTCAATACTTCGTAATACTATTATTCAATAGTTCTGAGAAAATAAGTTTTCAAAAGAAGTTTTAAAAGGGGATTGTATTCAAGAAAACAGATACACAATTCAACCCCCTTCTTGTGCGTTTTGTATATCAAATATAAAGTCTATACTAACGTGTGATTTACTTCAATTGGTATTAGAGCTCGGTGTTTAAGAACCACCGTCACAATGTCTGGATAAAGATCTATGGCAGAATCACACATATATATAGTTGAAGGCACCTCCGTCGTTAGATCTCCTGCGATCAATGGAGAAGACTACCATTACTGGAAAGACAGGATGCAGCTCTTCATTGAATCTACTTATATCGATCTTTGGGAGATAATAGAAAATGGACCGTATACATCGGTAGATGAAGAAGGAAATGCTATTCCACGAATCAGATGGTCTGCAGATAAAAAAGTGAGATTCTAGCTGAATTTGAAGGCCAAGTTCTTTTTATGCTGTGTCCTAAGCAGAAGTGAGTACGATAAAGTTCACGGATACGACACTGCAAAGGAGATGTGGGATACGCTCTCCATCGAACACGAAGGCACCAATCAAGTAAAGGAATCCAAGATAAGCATTCTTGTACACCAGTATAAGTTGTTTAAGATGAAGGACGAAGAGTCTATCGATCAGATGTTTGAAAGATTTCAAACTATCATTAATAGACTTAAAGCTCTAGATAGAATTATGACAATCAAGATCATGTTCGAAAGATCCTCAAAAGTCTACCGAAGAGATGGACACCAAAAATCACCGCAGTACAAGAAGCCAAGGACTTGAGCGTGTTAAAGCTTGACGAATTGCTTGGATCCCTGAAGATACATGAAGTGGAACTCGATGCAGAAGATAAACCCAGACGGGATAAATCCATAGCATTGAAGGCCGAACAGAAGAATCATAAGAATCAAAGGAAGAGGAGTTCATCGTCAAAAGTGCTGAAGATTAAGGAAGCCGAGAATGACGACTCCAGTGAATCAGATCAAGATTCAAGAGAAGAAGATGATGAATTATCCTTTATCTCGAGGAAGATCAGATGCATGTGGAAGAAAAAGGCTAAAGGAAACAAAAAGTCCTCCTTCAAGAAGAATAGCAAAGATGAAGGAAAGAATGAGAAAACATTCGTTATATGCTATGAATGCAACAAACCGGGACAATACAAGCCTGAATGTCCATTGTTGAAAAGAAAGCCAAAGAAGAGTAGAGAAGCCAAGAAAAGCATGTTGGCAACCTGGGAAGATCTGGATTTGTCCAAATCAGATACTAACTCAGAGGCATCGATACAAGCAAACATTTGCCTGGTAGCTGAAGGAGAAAGTGATGAGGAGGTAATCTCAAAATGTTGTGAATTACAAGATGCATACTCAGAATTAATAGAAGATTCTCATGCAATTCTGAAGCAGTATAAATTGCTAAAGAATAAGTACGTAGAAAACTTGAAAAGCATGCAAGTGTTAGAAAAGGAGAACGTCTGCTTAAAGAAACAAGTAGATGAGATGAAGAAAAAAGTAGCTGTAGATAGATCTGAGGAGATAAATGCTGGACCTTGATTTTTTTAATTTGCATGAATTGTTTAAATAGTTATCTATTTATTTATTTATTTATTTTTGTGGCTTAATTATTTTTTTATGATAGAATTGGTCTTTAATTAGATTTGAGGGTTAGGATTTAGTTACAAGTGAACCAAGTTAGCTTAAGTATTGGTTAGAGCCATAAAAGACCAACTAAGGGTATAGTTGGAAAGTCCTATTAAGTGGGGGGTATAATTGGAAGGCAAAAAGTAAAACAAAAGGAAAAATTAGAAAGAAGCAAGAGGAGTGTCTTGGAAGCCATAGGAGGAGAAGAAGAAAACAAAAAAGAGAAGAGAAAGAAGTAGAAAATCGAAAATCCAAGGGAAAAGAAGGGAAATTTCGTGGA
Source organism: Erythroxylum ulei (assembly GCA_027564395.1). Lineage (NCBI taxonomy): Eukaryota > Viridiplantae > Streptophyta > Magnoliopsida > Malpighiales > Erythroxylaceae > Erythroxylum > Erythroxylum ulei. The sequence continues at coordinate 49,037,519 of JANITX010000212.1, read as the reverse complement.
AAGAGGAAGAATCAAGGCTTATACGGTAAGTTTCATCTTCTTCTTGCTTTAGTAGAAGGAATGGGTTGTTATGTTGTTGTGTTGAAGAAATTCTAGAGAGAGAAGTAAGTTTGTAAAGAGGAAGATGATGATTGAGAAATCCATAGGGTTTTTGGGTTTCTAAGCTAGGTTTTGAGAGTTCTAACCTAGATTGAAATTGGATAGGTTAGATTGAAGCTTGATTAGGGTTAATTCCATTTTTGTGGTAATTAGGGTTTTTGGGGGAAATTCCAATTGAATTGAAATTGATGAGAATTGTTGGTTGTGTTTAGGAA
>JANITX010000212.1:48892712-48904093 GCA_027564395.1 Erythroxylum ulei | reverse complement strand
CCAGCCATCCATTAGTGTCTAATGGATGGCTGGGATCATTTGTGGCACAGGGGGCACTGCATAGGTGGAACAGAAGATTTCAAGCCTATATTAAGAGGATCTTATGATTGTAGACCCCTTATCTAAAGGTCTACAATCAACGATATTTAAAGAACATGTTTAAAAGGTGAGCTTTAGTTATATTGATGGTTGTTTTTAATGCGTTTTCAAACATTTAAGCTCAATAAAAATTTCTGATTGGCAGTTTTTATTTATTATGATTGTATACATGCCACTATTGTTAAATAAGAAATAAAAATGTCTATGAGACATTAATGTAGACCATATTTCCTATTTAATAATGGAATAGATCTCAATTATTTATTTTGGTCACTTAATGGACATATCAGATTAAAAGTTATAAATAATTGATCCCTTTTCTACTAATTAGGGTTATACAAGTTAAAGTTTTTTCTATAGCAGTAAGAGAGTTAAGAAAAATAAACTAATTTGAACTAAGAACACAGTAGAGTTTCTTGATCTCTCTATAATAATGATGTCTTCGGCATTAAGTACATAATATTATGCTATAATTATTTGTGATAATTTTTTGGAACTAATTATTTGTTACACTTATTTATTCAAAATTCTAAAGTTGTAAATGTCAATGTCAACATCAACATCAATTTCATGTCATAAAATTATATTATATAGTAGCTACTATCATGCCAAAAATTATGGTTCATATAATTTTATAGGATTTTTAGAATGAGACCTAATTATTGCAAGATTCTTATAATGGAAAACTATAGGAAGACATAATAGGTTGGAGATAGTATATATAAGACTAAGATTTAAACATTGGAGAAGATTTTACGAGCTTATTTAAAGGTTTTGAGGTAGCAAGATTCACATATACAATTAAGACACCGTATTTCAATGTAAAACTTTATGACACTGGATTATATGATCCTTTTGTATATAACTTACTTATTCTACTTGTAAATTTTCAACAGTTTCCAAATTGGTTATTAGATGTATAGTTCATACACATAAGGATGTGTGGTCAAAATTTTTTTAGCATTGAATCGAGAAGTTTACATTTTACCCTTTCGCATGGAAAGTTTTCTACGAGCCAGAAGGCGAATCCACCGATAGTTTATGAACTGTTAAAACATAAGAGTGGACATATAGACCATGTTGGCTTAATGCTTAAGGTCGTAGCTTTCAAGTCCCTTAACTACTGTAGCTTAGCAAGAATATGGCAGTAGCCATGTTTGGAAAATGGTATTCCACTTCCACATCCTTCACGCAAGCACACTTCTCACCGAAAGCATTGTTCCCTAACAAAGTGATAATCACATTCGATATGCTGGGTTCTGGCCTTAAAAACAAGATTGATAGATAAAGATGCATCTCCAAGATTATCACATCAAACTACCACTGGTTGTTGACCAGAATGACCAATTTCAGTGAGCAAGGATTGCAACCACCTGATTTTAGCAACAGTATTGGCGACAGTGCGATATGCTGCTTCTGTAGAAGATTGGGCCATTGTTTGTTGTTTCTTGGAGCTCTAAGAGATTAAGTTCTGTCTTAGATAGGCTGCAAAACCACCAGTAGATTGCTGATCTACCCTATCACCAGCCCAATCGGCATCCGTAAAAACCTCCAAATTTGTTGTAGAACTAGGGACAAGTAAGATGCCTTGGTTAAGTGTGTCCTTCACATATCTCAACATCTGCCAATGTATGTTAGTAGGAGTAGACATATATTGGCTTAGTTTGTTAACAACATAAAGCCAAGTCTGGGCGGGTTAGACAGGCATATTGTAACGCTCCAATACACCTCCTATAAATGTATGGATCGGAAAGTGGCTCCGCTTCAGAATGATCAAGTTGATGAGTAACATAAATAGGAGTTTGTATTGACTTGGCACCATCCATGTGAGTAACCTTCAAAAGGTCAGTGGGATACTTGGCTTGACTAAGCAATAAGCCATCGCACCTATGTTGAACCTCAATACCCAGAAGTATGTAAGATCGCCCAAGTCCCTTAGCTCAAATTCTGTAGACAAATGGTTGACTGTTTGCTGAATGAGAAGGAGATTGCTATCTGTCAAAACAATATCATCCATATAGAGTAATAGATATAGTATTTGGGAATTGTGCTTCAAGATGAACAAAGATGCATCTGTGTGTGAAGCCTTAAAACCAATGCGCAACAAAAAGGAACTAAACCTACTATACCAGGCTCTTGGCGCTTGCTCGAGCCCATAGAGAGACCTTCGTAGTTTGCAAACATAATCTGGACATCTAGAGTCAACAAACCCCTAAGGTTGAGCCATGTAAACCTCCTCCTCTAAATAACCATTGAGGAGGCGTTAGAAATATCCAGCTGTTGCATATGCCAACAATTGGAAACTGCCAATGAGAGAAGTAATCTGATTGTTGTGGATTTGATGACTGGTGAGAATGTGCCAGAATAATCCACCCCCTCTTACTGAATATACCTTTTTGCAACTAATCTGACCTTCAATCTTTCAACATTGGCATTTGTATAACATTTAACCTTATAAACCCACTTATTGCCCACTATGTTAACATTAGTAGGTTTGGGCACAAGATCCCATGTGCCATGTTTGAGAAGAGTTGTAATCTCATTGGCCATAGCTTTCCTCCATTCGCTATGCTTAGATGCCTGTGAATAAGATGTAGGTCCGAAAATAGAAGAGCACGATGAAGGTGAGGTGATTAATGCTGCATATAGAGTTTTCTTCGTAGGATTAGGTCGCAGAGTCATTGGATGCTGAGTTTGTCTGGTAGGGGGTGGATCAAGTTCCTGTGACTGTAATGCTGGAGCAAGTGTGTCACCTGCAACTGCAGGAAGTGATGACACAAAGGTTGGTGCAGCAAGAGATAACGTTAAGTCTAGGGCACTGACTGTTGGTACAGGTGTCGATGGAGGAGATGTTATCTCCTGTATTCGAACTTGAGAAATAGACAAATTGCATAGAAAGGACAGGAGAGCTCATAAGTAGAGTGAACCATGGTGAAAAATCGGTGTCTGCGACCGGTGGCATTCCTAAGATAGAGCCCTTAGAAAGTGATGCGTCATAATACAGAAACCTTGTCTCATCCAACCTATAATGCCTGCAGATGCAGGATCGGTTAGTCTGAGGATCAAAGCAGATTATGACTGCATGATCAGTAGCATTGCCAAGATAAACACAAGGTGTGCTTCTGAAAGAGAACTTGCTGGTATTGTAGGATCTAAGAAGGGGATAGGCTATGCATCCATAAACCCTGAGGGCAGTTTAATTTGGTGGTTGAGCAAACAAATTTTCATAAGGAGACAGATTTGCAATCATAGGAGGTAGGAGACGATTTATAATATGAATTGTAACTATAAAAGCATAGTTCCAGAACTGTAATGGAACCTTGGAATGAGCCAACATGGATAATCCTATGTCAACAACATGCCTTATCTTTCTTTCCATTGTCCCATTTTGCTCATGAGTGTGAGCACAAACAATTCTATGAACAATTCCTGAAATTTTCATAAATGTATTGACATTTCGGAATTCCCCTCCCTAGTCAGATTGAAAAGCCTTGATTTTGGTGGTGAATTGTCTTTCTATCATTGCAACAAACTGTGAAATTAAGCTTAAGAGGACAAAGCCAAGTAAATCGGGAGAAGTCATCAACCAAAATTAAGAAGCATTTTTCACCAAAAATAGAGTTCATAGGGGCAAGACCCCATACATCACCATGAACTAAATCAAATTTTTTAGAAGTAACAGTGCCAATTGGTGACAAATGAGTTCTGCTCAATTTCCCAAGACAATAGGGCTCACAATTGTCGACTGGTATGTGTTTTATTGAACAAGGTAAATTAAAATTATTGATAATCCATAAATCTATCCAAGTCTTACATGCTAGTCCTGTAGGCTTAGTTTTTCTGCAACAAAAGCTTGAGGTTTCATCTGCAAGTGTTATACTTGTGCTCCTGAGAACTTGTATTTACTATCTCCAGCAAGACCCTTTAGTAAAATTCTCTTTGTGATATGATCTTTCACAATAAATTGTGAGTCATAGAACTTAAAGTAGCACCGATTATCTCTAACAATCTTATTCACAGACAATAGCTGTTTTTATAGGGAATGAACATGCATAATCTTGTTCAATAACAAAGGTTTATGGTTTGTGAAAAGAGAAGACTAACCAATGTGCTTAATAGGTATACCTGATCCATTGCCAATAATAGCATTGTTTGCACCATTGTATTCCTCTAAGATTCTCAGACTTGTCAGATTTGGTGTCATATGGTGACTGGCTGCTGAATCTGGAAACCAGTCATTGCTCTTGGCAGGAGAGTTGCAGACAACAACATTTGCTGTAGGAGATTCATAGCTTTTGTCAATTTTTTTCTACAAGTATTGGCTTGATGATTGTTCATATTGCAAATTTGATAAGGAGTATTAAACCACTTCTTGCCAGATTTGTTAGCGTTTCCTTTGTTGTTGTTGTTGTTATTGTTGTAATTGTTATTATTGTTGTTTCTAGATTGAGAGGGGTTATAGCATGCCAAGTTTGCAACCACAGAAATTGGTTTTTTGGAGCTCTGAAACAAAATCTCATGAGAGATCAACATTCCAGATAGTTTGGAGAAGCTTACCTTGTCCTTTTTTGAGGAAATCCCAGCAATAATAGGATGATAATCTCCTGGTAATAACCTGAAGATGTTAGCATTGAATTCAACAGTCCCAATTGGCATTCCAGCCTGTGCAAGTTGATCTTTGATGTTTTTGGCCTCTTTAAGAAACTGGGCCATAGGTTTGTCTTCTGATGTCAAGTTCTGTAGTTCCATATGGAGCTGGACTTGTCTAACACTTGATTGAGCACCAAATGCATCTTTGAGGGCCTCCCACTCTTCGAATGCTGACTCTTGATCAATTACATAAGGAAAAACTTCCTCCGTAAGAGAAGATAATATCCAACCAACAAGCAGCTGGTCTTGATAGACCCAATTTTGGAATTCAAGATTGCGGATAGTAGCTTTTATTTCCGGATCAAGTATGGTTATTGTAGGTGCAGGTGTTCCATCATTATGAGAGGTTATATTGTATCCTTTCAAAATTGGATTGAATTGAGTTCTCCAAATCAAGAAGTTGGTTGGCTTTAGTTTTATGTCAAAATTAAATTGTGCATGAGGTAAGGTTGAAGGATTTGTTGGAATGAGTGAGGGAGGAGAAAGAGAAGAGGATGATGTGTTTGAGGTTTAAGTTTTGGAAGACATGACGATTCTTGATCTGATACCATAATAGAAAATGAATAAGTTGGAGGTTCAAGCTCATCTTTCTATTGACAAGAATGCTAAATAAATACAATATACAATGGCATTAATCTAGCTAATCATGATCCTATACTTAAGTTGTTCTGATCACACTGATGGTAACAAACTAATGCTAGAAATCTGTGCACTAATAACAGCTGTACAATATGACCATAATGACACAGTAATTCTTGTAGGAAAGTCAGTGACCATAGGCTATAATCAAAGTCCTGTGATCAAGTTCCTATGATTGCTGATCTGATATCACTAATAGTTCAGATACACATATATTAATCCAAATCAGAAGAGGCGAGCAATTGGAGCCATGATGGGGAATCATGACTTGCTAAAAAAACCCAAGGCATTAGCTACAACATTTCCCATCTTAGTGGTGTATGAAAATAAGACGCGAGAAAAATTTTGGTTGAGAAGTTAACCATAACACCATATTCAGCCATAAACATAGCACCAAATTCAGTCATACCCTCTTTGTCACTATAGGGTATATTTTATTTATAGTGTTTCTATTGTCATATTTTACAAAAAGAACATAGAAAAATAACGAGTACGCAGAGCAGATGACACAGAAGAAGAATAACCAACTTGTTTCCAAATTTTCCATTGTTTGTTCAATGGTTACAACGGCTAATAAAAGTGCTCGAATTCGTAAGATGACGATACGTGTTTTAGTTCTAGATAGTTTGTTATAGCTGTTACAGATCCCACACATATTTCTTCTTATCGTTAATGCTAGTTTTTCGATGTTGTTTTCTTCTTCTTCTTACTCTTCCACTTCTTTCTTCAACATTATTCTCTTTCTTCCTTCCATCAATCACTTATGTTGCTTTTGTTCGTAACATCCCCTTCCCCTCTAGAAACCACCGTATCTATCAGATTAACTTTTGGAAACCTTTTCTGTAATTCAAACAATGTTCCTATATGACCCTTTCTTTGATTTCCCCTTACCATTACACTAGTACTTAAGTTATTGTGCGATTATGATGCTTGATCATTCTTCCTCCCCATATGGCTTCCGATGCTCTCTCCGCATTGGTCAAGGTTGGTGGTAATTACATAGAACAAGGTGTTTTGTTAGAGAAACATGGAAAGTTGGATGAACATTAGATCTTTTAGGAAGTTCTAACATATATGCTACCGCATTAATCTTTGTCACGATATGGAATGACCCATAATACAATGGAGCAAGTTGCAAATTAGCCTTTCTTTATATGGAATGTTGTCAATAGGGTTGAAGCTTGACGTAAACCCATTATCTTACTTCAAATTCTCTCTCTGTTCTTTTTTTTGTTTGTTTGTCGAGATATGGTTTCATCCTCTGTTGTGCTTTGTTTATCTGAAACTTAGCTATTTAAAGCACCATCTCCCAGTCCTATAATGCTTGGTAGATCAAAAGGTTACAGGAGTCTCCAACTAAGTAAGGTATATAGAGAGATGGAGGTTAATGGTAAAGAATTTCAAAGGGGGTTATGTTGATGGCTACATGATGAGTTGTGTTGTACCACCACTCTGCTATTGACAAACAGTATGCCCATTTATATGGAGCTTCATTAAAAAAGCATATGTGATATGTTTCTAGAATTTTATTAGAGGCTTTTGATTGTCCATCTGTCTGAAGATGATAGGAAGTAGAGAACCTCTAGCTAACTATTGTAATCTAAAGGTTTCTTGATAAAAAGAACTTAAGAAGGTCCCTTCCGAAAGAGGCAACCCTTCCATAAAATCCATGCTTATTTCTTGCCAACAACCCTTGTTGTAATTGACCTGGGTAAGCTGCATGATCGTACTTACTTTGTTGGCACGTAACGCAACTGGTTACATAGTTTCAAATATCCTTGGCTATTTGTTTCCATTGGAACAAATTTTGAACTCTTTTGATCGTTGCAATTATGCCGGAATGCCCTCTTTGTGGGCAGTCATGTGTAAAAGATATAAGTTTCTTCCTAAGTTCCTTATCACACCCTATGACCAATCTTCCTTTCCATCTTAGTAGGCCGGTTCTCTACTCGTAATTCCAGTTTGAAATTCTTGGTTTTCTAGCTTCCTGATTAAGTCTCCAATGGTATTGTCCTTCATCCATTCTATCTTGATTTCTTCCATTAGGTTTGTCTATACGTGGGACACCATCATTGCTAATAATTCTTGACTCGATACTCTAAATAATGTGTCAGCTACAACATTCTACATTCTCCTCACCATTTCTAACATGACTTCAAATTTGTATCCAATCAATTTAGGCAACCAGTTTTGTTAAAACTATGTCAGGCTCCTATGATTCTTTAAAACTCTAAAAAAGCTCCTCTTCAGGTATTGATGCCATTGTTTTTCCACTTTGATGACAGCTAGGAACTCTTTTTCATAGGTTGAAAGACCTTGGTGTTTGGGGGCCAAGACGTTATGGGTGTCCTTATTGGAGTACCACTCCAATTCCTTTGTCATAAGCATCTGCTTCCACCGTGAAAGATTGTGAAAAATCAGGTCGCGCAAGAATTGGAGCTGTTACCATCACTTACTTTGACTTTTCAAATGATCGTTACTAATCATCATGTCATTCCCACTTCCCTACAGTTTGTTTCTTTAATAATGCATTTAAGGATTTAGCTATTATCCCATTGCACTTAATAAATTTAGCTATTAGACCATTGCACTTAATAAAGCATCTATAGTATCCTATTAGACAGAGGAAGCCAACTCTTTTAGAGTTCACATTGATGGCCAATGCTTGATCATGTGAATTTTCTTTTCATCAATTGATACCCCTTCTTCGGAGATGGAATGTCCTCGGTACTCAATCTGTTTGGCCCTGAAGAAACATTTTTGCCCATTGAGGAGGAATTATTGCTACATTTAAATATATAAAACCTTTTGTAGATGCTCTAAATGTTGTGTTAAATTACAACTACAAATGAGGAGATTGTCAAAGAAACTTAACAAGAATTTTCAAAAATACGATCTGAAGATTTTGTTCATAAGACTTTGGAAAGTGGAAGGTGCGTTTATGAGCCCAAAGAGCATCACCAAAAACTCAAAGTGTACTTTATCCTAAATGCAATTTTTGGAATATCTTCTTCCTTTATCCTTATTTAATGATATCCAGATCTGAGATCCAATTTGGAGCACCAACTGGAGCCTTTTAATTCTTCCAACAATTCCCTGATCATAGGAATGGGAAATTTACTCTTAATGGTGTTTTTGTTCAATTCTCGGTAGCTGATGCATGGTCCCAAGTACTATCCTTCTTCTTGACTAAGATCATTGGAGACGTACAAGGACTCACGGTCATCCTATTGAGACCTTGTTCCAAAAGCTCTTACAGAAATCATTTGATGGCATATTTCTGCTTGCCTAAGTACATATAAGGATGTATATTAATAGTATTGGCTGTTTGTTTAAGAAGGATATTGTGATTGTGAGTTCTCTTCGGAGGCAGTTGCCTTAGCTAATAAAACAATTCTCTAAACTTCACTAAAAGCCATTCTAGTTCCTCTCTAGTATTCATCTTATCCCCCAAGAACAAATGTTAAAAGTGGAACTCCACCAGATATGTTAAACTTAGCATGAACAATGAACTTTTGTTTAAATTTGACATCAATTTGCAAAGACCTTTACCTGTTATTTCCTTAACTCCTTCCTCTAGGTTGCTTGTCAATTTTGTTGTTCGACCTTCTTATTATGCAATGGTGTGTTCCTTGAAGTTGCAGATTATGTAGTTCAGTGATACTATCCATTGTATTCCCAACACCATATCACACCTCCTAGTTTAAAGATAAACGCATCGATGGTAAATGATATTTGGTGTTGAGCAAGTTTTATAACTAATAATACCCTTAATATATTATAATTATATGTATTGTATCTTGTAGTATATAAGGTTATCTTCCCATGAGGATTATCTAAGGTTAACAATTTAAACCTAACTTTGTCTAAGTTATCATAAAGTGATTTGAATAAAAATAATTAATAAAAGTAGAAACAAATAAAAAAACAAAGCAAATACTCAAATAACCATTGAGCTACTAATTAAATTTATAGTTGTGATCAATATTGAATACTTCTGACTTATTCTTTTCTTATTTTTTCCTTTAATATTGTTCATTTAATTATGTGCTTGATCCCAGATTTACTAAGGTATCAATTACTCTCTCTCTCTTAAGATTTAATCAATTAACCCTAATTGAATTTGAAAATTTTAGATTTGCAACCTTTTGATTCACAAAACTTTCCTTAATGTTTTGAATTAGATCTAAAGCTATTGGATAATTAATTCCAAAAACAAGATCTCTTTTTGAATGATTGTTAATTTGATAATTGTAGGTTTATTAAACTACTAACTCTTGCTGTATAATCTAACATTGATTACCTTTGACTCACACTCTCAATTTGTTGTCAAGTTTAAGCATAAACAATTATCACAGACATCAAATATGTATTGAAATCAACAATAATCAAAGTCATAAAATAAATCTAAAAAAAATCCTAATATGAAATTTATAACTTCTTGAACATGTTTAACATCTTAGAATTTAGATTACACATCAAGGATAATGAAAGAACTAAATGAAAAGAAGAAAAACTCTAATTGTTCCTTGATTTGGATAGTTGGAATTCCTGGATGTTCTTTTTGATCTCCCACATTTAATCCACTTTTTAATGTTGGCTGCTAAATATTTGTGTGTATTTCATGTCCTTACATAGTGTATTACGGTTATAGGGGTGTAACTAGGGTTTTTTTTCCACTTTAATTGATTCCAAAAATGCCACCGAAACCTAAAACAAACGGAAAAACTTGCACCTAGATAGTCTATATCACAATCGTGACTATGAGTCACGATTATGCTCCTGGTTTTATCCTCTCTATCATGATGACGCCTCATCATACACGCCTATCATAATCGTGCATGCTTCGTGTAGCTTCCATCTTCCTTGTTCTTCAATAACCTAAATTCCAAAGCTCACAAACACACTAAACACCTTACGAAATATAAAATTAAGATTGAATTCATGCTCTAAACCACAAAAACTTAGAATATAAACCAACACTTAATAATAACATAATTATAAGTCTATACATGATAATCATCTAACAAACACATTAAAACACCTAGGAAAAAAAATAGTGTGACCTATACTTATCAGTATCCCCACATTTGAATGTTTTCTTGTTCTCAAGCAAAAACCAAAAACACAAAGTCCAACAAGCATAAAAAGCACATAAGCATACATTTATGCAACATGCAATAATGAGACAATGACATCAAATCTTATGGAATCATTTTAACCGTAAACATCAATCATTCAAATTGTGCCAAAATACTAACTTATTCCTTTTATATTTAAGTACTTTAAATTGAATATACATACCAATCAAAATACTAACACCCTATTCATTCACCTACGACACTTGTACACATGAATTTATAATTAGCAACGAATCAAAAAGGTAACTATCATTAAGTATCATTTTATGAAAAATTGTGCCAGCCAATTTTAGTTATTAAAACATCATTTTTTAATTTTCTTTAACGTTAACCTAGTCTTTTGAAGCGAAGGTAAATATTTTGTTGTGAATGTCCCCTTGGTTACTTAACTAGGCCACTTTTTTATTAATTAGCTTAGTTGGAATGTCATTCTAGCCTTTCAATGTGAAGGCAAATATTTTGTCCTGAATGCCCCCGATTACTTAGCTATATCTTTTTCTCAACCAACTACCAGCTTTATTCTTAACCCAATATTTTTTTTAAAAGGTCAGTAAAATAGTTATTTATTTAACACACTTTTGTTTTCACTTTTAGCCTACCTCATTTCTCGTTAGTCAATTATTCTCATGAAAGGTTACTAGTAATGCCAACCATTTCAATTGATTTCTCATTTCTTGCTAGTCAATTATTCTCATAAAAGGTTACTAGTAATGCTAACCAATTTAATTGATTTCTAATTATAATTTGACCGCGCGTCGTAATGCTAATCAAAATGAAAATAACTAGACTACTACTGTAGCAGTGGTGAGTCTAGGTCGATCCCACAGAGAGTGCGTGTAAAGTCTATGAAAT
>JANITX010000212.1:48807967-48821685 GCA_027564395.1 Erythroxylum ulei | reverse complement strand
AAACTCACCCAAAATTTGCAATTATTTTTCAGGCTTTGAAGAGTACCCCGTTAGACAAACGGGAGTATGCCTACTGCCTGCAAGTCAGAGATGGAGGTCGGGATCAGTTCACATCTGCATTAGTGTTATCCTATTCTTGTATAAATTTGTATTCTGCAATTTCTATAAAATAGTGCTTTGTATTTATAGTGGGCCCCAATTGGCTATTGAAATTCTAATGATTGTAATGTGTTGACTGAAAATATTTACGAATGAAAGTGGACCCAAATTGGTTATTGGTTTCTAAGCTTCTGATTGTTTTCAAATATGAAAAAAATTTATACTGAATTTTGTCTCATTGAGTGCTTTAGCATGCCACCCTTGCGGGTCACGGACTCAGATATCACCCAGGATGTCGGGTTCCGGTCCTGCGGGAGTGGGATGCTACAGGCCGTGTATGTATTATAGAAAGAGAGTCAAAGGGGCCTCTGCCGGCTATTCTTTAATTGTAGGTAGTCCTGACTTAATGATGGCCGTACATGAAATTGCATAAGACCACTTCGATTATGATTTATGGAGCATAGCAGCCCTAAAAGATCTTCTGCATTATCTTAACTATTTGTAGTAAGGTGAAAATTTTCCATTTTAAGCGGTCTAAACTTTAACCTATAGAAAATATCATTAAGGAGGAGACAAGCATTTATGATTCCAACTTCCTTATGAAAAATCAAGAACATTAGATATTTTTTGTTATGCATAGTCTGATGCACATCCATATCCCAAACTGTGCATCTCTTAGAGAGTGAAACAACATATTTAAGCCAACAAACAAGTTGTTTTGGTCTTTTGATATTTTAGGGCTATTTTCGGAATCAAATTAAGTTGGGAAACCATAAAAAGAGCCCTATAAGCCTCATATTTAAGAATGTGAAACACTCCAAAAATGTAGGAACCACACCTCAAATTGAATTAAAGTGGAGTGATCAAGAAGAACATCAAAAAATTCCAACATTCCAAATCAGAGTGTTAAACAATTTTTTCTACTTTCCTTTTAGTTTCTTTTATTATCCTTGATGTGTAATTGGATTCTTTGATGTGTATCATGTTTATAGGCTTTTAGATCCCTGTCAAGGAATGTTCTGGAACTATTTGTGAACCTTATCATTGTTGATTTCAATACATATTCTTATGTTTGTGATAATTGAGCATACTTATATGTGACAATAAATCGAGAGAGTGAATCAAAAGTAATCAGCCTAGATTGTGCAACGAGAGTTGGCAGCCTAATAATTGCCACAATTATCAAATTAATAATCATTCAAAGAGATATCTTGTGTGAGAAATTAATTATCTAATATATAGTTTTAGATTTAAATGAAAATGTTAGGGAAAGTTTTATAAATCGAGAGGTTACAAATCTGGAATTTTTGGATTAAATTATGGTTAATTGATTAGGTATAGAGAGAGAGTAATCAATACCTTAGGAAATCTAGGATCAAACACATAATTGATTCAACAATAGTTAAGGAAACAAAAATAAGGAAAGAATAAGTCCTAAGCATTCAACTTTGATCAACCCGTAATCTTATTGGCAACTCACCTGTCATTTATTTATTTATTTTTATTAGTTGTTTTATTTTTTTGTTTAGTTTTATTCAAATCATTTTCGTGTTACCTTGTACAAATTTAGGTTCAAATTGTTAGCTATTACATAATCCTCATGGGAATGATGACTTTCAATACTATAGTAAATGATCCATATACTTGCTACTATTGATAGTTTTATTAGACATAAAACTTGCTACACACACGAGATACGAATTCATAGTTGGCCTTCTTTATATATCTAATCACATTCCATTGTTCCATAAACATACACAGGTGTTTATTTCAAAACACAAGAGGAAAAATAAAATTTTGTGTATTAAGCACTAAGTTTGTGTAGTATAAAAAAAAAGAAGAGTTTAAATGGTTGAATCTTATTAAAGTAGACATAAGTTATAGATATAATTTGATGTGAACGAGATGGGCATTGAGTTTATAGATTATTTAGATTGCTAGAAATCCAAACAAACCTAAAAATAAGTCAACTTTGATAGGCAATAAATTTTTTCTAGCTTTGATTTGTAAGACCTATAATATGTCAAAAAATACTAAACATTGTCTACTCGGACAAGGTTACAATGATTTAGAATTCTTATACCAAAGTTATATCACTTTCCTATTGTTTCATGTTACTAAACTTTTTTTTTTCTGTTATTAGGATTTTGTTTCCTATTTTGTTAGGAATATTTTATTAACTTTTATGTTTTAGACTTTTTGAAAGAATTTATTTGTATTTATTTTCTCCCAATTTTCACGTTATTCTTTAGAAGTAGGTATTAAAGCGAGATGGGAATTGGTGGTGATGATAATGGTCTTAATGACATTGAATAGAATGCTAGGGCCCTAGAAACGTGCTTAATTGTTCATATTTTTAGGTTTACATTTAGAAATTTTTCATTTGTTTATTTGAGGTTTTTTAATCATTTTTAGTACTTAATTTGTTCATTTTTCAATTTTCAAGTTGTAATTCACTTATTTAGAGTAAAAGGAATAAATTTAGATAAGTTTGGGGTATTTTGGAGTTGTTTTGATCAAGTTATAAAGCAGTAAGAAAAGTACATGACCATGTACATAGTCATATACTTGCTCATGTTCTTATTATTTTTGAATTTCTAGCTAACATGGTTGTGTCTAAAGATTTTGAAGCATGTTGATTTGTTACATGCTCATGTTATATGATGATGAGCCCGTGTTCACATTTTTGGCTCGTGTTTAAGCACATATTTTCTCTAGAATTGAATATCTTATTTTTCAAATACATTGCTAGAAACACAACTGTATACCTCTCAAAAACCTTACTTTTGAACTCTAAAAGGAAAAACTAAAGGGGAAAAGTAAGAAAGAATCTTGAGAGGCACAATTGAATGACCTAGAACTATAGAAAGAGTGAAGAACAAGCAAGAAGATAAGTTTGGAGTGGATTTTTATCGGTCTAAAGTGAATCTGATGAAGAATACAAGGGATTTTATCGTGTTTCTTTTTGTTTTATGTTTTTCCTTAAGTGTTGATGTTATGTCTTACATAATTAGGAATTAATTCTTCATAGTGCCAAGATATAATGGACCTCAGGACATATTATATAGTGATTTCAATTTAATTTAATTTAATTTAATTTATTCTTAGTTTTATTAAGATTCGATTATGTGTTTATAATTGTTTTTGAATTATTATATATAAGTAAGTTGGTTCAAGTTTGATTTCATGCAATTGAGATTGATAAATTGTTTTTACAAATTGTTCTAGTGTAATAAAAAAGAGTTGCATCCAATCTTAAAGATAGGTTAACATAAATCTTTTGGTTAGGGACAAACCTAACAGAGGAATTCATAAATTTGGTAATTCAATTATAGTGGTTCTAATTTGAAGGAGATTTAAATTAATAATCATAATATTGATTATTAATAACCTTGAGAAATATAATAACATAAATGAGGAATTTCTATGGTCTAATAAACTTTAGGTTAAATTGATACAAAAAGTCTTATGTGCAGGAAAAATCCTATAGGAGTATGAAGCAAATGAGTGGTAGGCTTTGTTACGAGGAGAATGATGTTAAATCTCAAATATGAATATCATACTCAAACCATCATTCATTTAGAAATAGATGCACTATTAATAATAAGGCTTTAGCATTAATGTTAATAATGGGAGCTATAAAAATATAATTGAGAGAGAGAAAGTGAAGAAATTAAATTTACTAGTGGAGAAGCATCATAACCTTTACATATTGAGGTGGATCAAGGCAGTCATTAGAATGGTGATTATGGTTTTTCGATATGTGTAGTTTTAATATTTTAACCTCGATATTTCACAAGCGTACGGGTCGTTCACGTAGTATCTAAGGTGTCGATCCCACGAGGAGGGTTAATCTAATCCTAAACTCTAATGCCGAAACAAATTGTAGAAATTCAACTGTAACTAAGCTAAAACAATAACACAATTCAATCTGTCAATTCAATCAACCAATTCAACTCAAGAATAAATCACAAAATATTAACAAATCAGCAAATTGTAATGCACACACCAAGAGTCAAACCTAAGGAACTGTCAACTGACAGAAAGAGGAAATTTTTACCTATCTTCAATACTAACCTAATTAATTATAAAATGTCGGATTATTGGTCCTGGACTATCTTAGGGTTTGTTACTCTCTTTCGAGTTATAACCAAAAGCCCTAAATTATAAAACTTGATCAGATTATGGAAAAATGCAATTTCTTACTTCACAATTTATCCAAATCCTAATTAGATCTGAAGTTTTCCATTAGACTACTAGAACCTATGTGAGATCTCTCGTCACATAATTACTAATTTGATTGATTTCTCGTTCTTATTAAATTACCTAACTCTCGTTAGCCTAATTTAATTATTTTTGGTCAGTTCACCCTCTCAGTCTATTATCGATTTATAAAAATGTAGAAATCAATCACAATGAATCTAATTCACAAAAACAATCATATTTTTATTGAATCAAAGATAAAAATAACCCGAAGGTGAGTTTAGACAATGCTCAACATTCATAAATCCTATCTCAATAGCTATTCCAATTCTACACATAGATAAAAATGGAAATGCACTAGAAAATTGATTTGGATGGATGATGGAGGCAGTAACGACGGGAAATCTCTTGTTTCAGGGAGTACTTCGTGTAGGCATCTTTTCCATGTCTCTCTCCCTTCATCTCTTTCTTAATCTCTTGATGGACTCTCTCTGGGGTTTCGTGATGGTGGCTGATGTGAGAAGCTCCTCATCTCTTTTGTCTCATTCTTTATATATTTGTTGTGTTTTGGGCAGCCCTAGGGTTTTTTTGGGGTCGAAAGGTCCGAAATATCCCTTCAAACATGACTTTTCTATATGTCTGCACGTCTGTCCGACACAGGCCACGATCATGGGCCACTTATAAGCTTTCTGTCACGATTGTGGCATAGGACAAGTCTTATGCTTCTGTCACGATCATGGTGATTTGGTCATGATCGTGATTTGGTCATGATCGTGGGCTGTGTCTCTTGCTTCTGTCACAATCGTGGCAGATGGGTCACGATCGTGGGACGTTGTTTCAGTCCAAGTCTCTCTGAAACTTCTCCGTGTTTTGTTGTTAACCCTAAAACACTAACAAATACATCAAAGTATCTCAGAGGCATAATAATTAAGCTCAAATTGTTGTATTATCCCATAAAAACTTAAACACAATAATTCACAAACTAACACAATTCTATTGAAAACACATACTAAATAATCAAATAAATAGATAACCACATATCAAACTATACCCTAAAACACGATATCAAGTGTTAAATTGTTGACCCTTCTCAATTGTACACACTCATTAATAGTTCTTTGGTCATTCAACTCTATAGCTAATCCTAAGTACTTTTTCATGAAAAGTCAAACTATTACAAGTTTGGTAGGTTTTATTTTAAAATACAATTTTATTTTATTTACTTTTTATGAACATAGACTTAGTCTTTTTATCCGGAAACAAACATTAGTAATGAATTTCGATCTGGTTACTCAACTAAATCATATTTTTTATTAAGCTGCTTGGTTGGAATCTCATTCTAGACTTTTTACATAAAGTCATACATTTGTGATGCGTGTCGATCCGGTTACTCAACTATATCACATTCTCAACTGGCTACTAGCTCTATTTATAACCCAAAGGCTAGTGGAATAGTTACTTATTTTAAAAAATAAATACTTTTTTAAGTATGTTTTTACTGCTTACCCTGTTGCTTTAGCTACTCGTTTTTATGAAAAAAAATACTAACAAAGCTACTTAGGTTTAAAGGCCTTGAATTATGAATGAATGTGAAAATTTAGAAGGCCACACTTAAACCCTAAATCCTAATTAAGCTGCATAATTAATCAAAAAAACCCTAGTTCACTAATTATGTTAGTTATAATTCTCTATAACCTAATGGACCATGTTCAAAATTAAATCAATTTCAAATCATCTAAGCCATTGATACATTCACAATATTCACAAAATGCAACCTAACAACTATAATATGCAAAATTTACATTCAAATAAAACACATAACCCTCCCCACACTTGAACATTGTCCTCAATGTGAGAAGATGATAACAGACACAGATAAGACAAAAGAAATATAAATTAAAGTAAAAAAATAAAAATAAAAAATAAAAATAAAGACTAACTTTAAAAAGAAAGAAAGGGTTTAGAACAAGGTTTATGGTGATGGAGGTGGTGATGGTGATGGGATTGGAGGTGGCAGTTGAACGCCCTGAGCCTCGAAATGATGTATGTCCAGACTCTGGCGTTGTTAGGTTTGGGCTATCTCTTTCATCCTTTTGGAGTTCTCCGCAAGTGTATCAGTAATTACCTTGGTGTTTGCGAAGATTATGTCTAGTACCTTCTTCCAACCCAGTTCTTTTGCATCTTCTTCCTCCTCTTCGGACTCCTCACTGGTCAAATCCTCTTCTTGTTGTTGTTGGGCATTTGAACTTGCTTGACCAATCCTGCTCTTGACATGTGTCTTAGCACTCATATCCTGAAGTTCCATATTATGGGACTTCAAGATTTCAACCCACCATAGATGATGATGGTTAATGAACTCAAGACAATAGACTATAAGTATGTTGCACTCAACTTTATAGTAGTTAGCTATGGATGAAACCAAGTAACTCATTCCTAAATTATTGCTCCTTTTCTTTTGAGTAGCAATAATTGCATTAAAAATGTGGGTGATTATGCAAACTGGGATGCTATGATCCATGCACCACAACATAAACAGTTCCTTCGTCAAACACTTGTTGGATTCTGTTTTGTCAAAAATGGTTTGACATATGAATTTGTGCATCAAAAAGTGTTCGTGACTCCTAATAATGTTATTGTGTGCGTTCTTAGTGTTGAAACGCTCTAACCTAGTTAGTTTTGTCCAATAGGGATTGATATGGAAACGTCATGCTAATCTACTATAGAAAACCTGGGGAAACAAAAAAAATCATACATGGTGTCATAATCAAGCCCATAGGGTTATCCCCACAACTTAAACCACAGTTCCCTAGGTTTGTTGGATTCACATTGGAGAGAAGTAAAAAAATTCTAAGGTCAGTTCTTCATAAACTGGGAATTGAAATTGAATGAATTAACCCCATTGAATTTTCTTAACTAAGCTCTCGACCTTGTCTCGCGGTTTTAATCTATCTAAAGTTCCAAAGTGAAAGTTCTAATCTATCTAAAGTTCCAAAGTGAAAATATTTTAGAACCATAATTTGTTTACTACGAAGGGAAGAAACAAGTACCTTCCTCATCTGAGAAGATCGAGAAAGGTGCTCTGTAATCAGCTACTCTGCTCCTCTTCTCTCGTCCCGAAACTTGTGTTCGACCTGCTAATTGATCACGCTTTAATGTTTGCTTGATGAGCGACATATTGGCTTGTAAGTCGGTGGAAGTCAAAAGAAATTTGGAGGTTTGAAATTTTGTATAGAGAAGTAAGAGTGATTAGAGAGATAAAGTTTAAAGAGATAAAGTGAAAATAAAAGTGAGTGAAAAAGTGAAGTTAGAAATGTATTTATAGGTGATTGGATGGTAAATTGGTAAAATTTTAAGTGAAATACACGTGTCTATCATTTTTACCCTATCGGGTTCCTTGACATTAGTTGGAGGTCAAAGAGGACTAGTGTCTTTCTTTGATATTTTGAAGGTTACTGGCTACTTTCCTACCTTCAAAGTTAGTCCATCCCCCCTATCAACATCAATGATTAATCAAACAGTGGCTAGGAATGGTCTTTTAAGGACCATAGGGGTTTCTACATCTTCTCCAATGTCCAATATATAGAAGTCTGTGGGAAAAGTAAAATTATCAACTTGTACTTGCACATTCTTAATAATACCTTGTGGTTGATGGACTGTTCTGTCAGTCGTCTTTACTAACATCTTTGTGGGTGCTAACTCTCCTAGCCCTAACTTTTGACTAAAGGTGTAGGGCATCATATTGATACTCGCTTCCAAATCTGCGAATGCTCTGTCTATGTTGACTCCATTTATAATACAAGGAATGTAAAAATCCCCTGGATCCTCTTTCTTTTATGCTGTGTTAGGGTTTTCTTTTGCTTCGCGCTCTTTAACCTTCTTCTTCATCGATTATGTTAATGTGAGCCTCGTTTATAGGTGTTTCGTTATGTTCTTAACCTTGCTTAAGTTAACCTCCTCAGAATTCCTTGTTACCCTACTTAATAATGATTTCTACTCCGTTAGAATAGGGTATGGTAATTTCGCGCTAGATTCCTTGATTGGCTCAATTCTGAGCTCACTTGGAAGGAGTTCCACAATTACTTGTCCTTTTCCTTTATCTCCATTCTCCTTTGTATAATCAAGTTCCTTTTCTTGGGACTGAGTGATGGATATGATCCTTTCCTTAGGGTTAGACTCGATATTGCTTGGAAGGGTTCCTGCATTTCGAGTAGATATTGCTTTAGCTAGTTGACCCACTTGGACCTCCAGATTATGTATTAAAGAGGCATGGTTCTTGGTAACTTGCTCGACTTTGCTCTCAAGCCTCCTATATGCATCCTCCATGTCTCCAATCTTATCTAAAATCTTATCCAACTTAGATTTCATTGAGATTGGTTTATCTTGTTGGAAGGCCGATTGTCTTTGAGGTATGAACTATCCTCTTGCATTGTTCGTCCAAGAGAAGTTAGGGTGATTTTTCCACCCAGGGTTGTAAGTGTTGGAGTAGAGGTTGTTTCCCCTCCTCATCCATACTGGGCTCCCATAGAATTCACTTGCTTTGGATCACCTTCCTTGATTAAGAAACAGTACATTGTGTCATGGTTTAATTGTCCATAGAGTTCACACTTAAGTTATACGACCTTCACTGAAGTTGAGGAAGAAGTCTTCATATTGTTGAGATGTCGAGTCAAGTTATCAATCCTCTCTTGCATTTTTGTCATTTGATCAACATCCACAATTCCTTTTTATTTACGGAATGTAGTAGTTTGTCTATTTCTCTCATTCGTCCATAAACAACTGTTACTCACCATCTCCTCTATTAATTCTTCTACTTCATCAACTTTCTTCCTCGTTAATGATCCTCCTAAAGCTACATCGATCGTGCCTATCTTATGTGAGATAACTCCATTATAGAATGTTTGCAACAAAAATTCTTTGGGTAAGTTGTGATGTGGGCATTTTCATTGCAAATCCTTGTATAGTTCCCATGCTTTGTAGATCAATTCTTTGTCACCTTGTTGGAAGTTGGTGATTTCCTTGATGATCTTAGTGGTCTTAGTCAGGGGAAAATATATATCTAAAAAGACAAGAACTAACTGATCCCGAGTGGTAACATTGGTTGGGTTAAGGGAGTGATACCAACCCTTTACTCTTTCTCTAGGGATAAAAGGAAAGATCCTAATTTTATTTGCATCTGATGGTACCTAAAGGTATCACAGATTTCTAAAAAGTTCACTGTTTGCAAGTTGGGGTCTTCATTTGCTAGTCCATAAAATTATACGTTCTGTTGAAGCATGTTCAAGAGAGGTGGTTTAATTTCAATTAATGCAGCTTGTATTAGTGGTCTAGCTACTCCTTAATTAGCTGCATTGAGCCTTAGTCTCATAAAGTCCACAAGGATCCTCTGTTGTCATCCTTGGTTCACTCCGTGGTCCAAATCCTGCTAAAATTCCTCAGCCATTGCTATCTTCGCAATTTCTTCTTCTTTTTAACGCCAAGCTTTCCTAATGGTTTGTTCTAGTCAAGTGATGTCTAAATCTAATTTTTCAGCTACGCGACTCGAACTTCTTGGAACATTTGTGTTCATGCAAGAGCACGATTTCAGAAATAGAAAAGAAAGAACGAAAATAAAAATTAAAAACTAAACTAAACGCCATAAACTATAGAACTACACTAATCGCCTCCACGGTAACAGTGCCAAAAAGCTTGATCGCAATTTTTCGATATGTGTAGTTTTAATATCTTAACCTTGATATTTCGTAAGCATATGGGTCGTTCGTGTAGTATCTAAGGTGTTGATCCCAAGAGGAGGGTTAATCTAATCCTAAACTCTAAGGCCGAAACAAATTGTAGAAATTCAACCTTAACTAAGCTAAAACAAAAACGCAATTCAATCAATCAATTAAATCAACCGATTCAACTTAAGAATAAATCATGAAATATTAACAAATTAGCAAAGTGCAATGCACACACCAAGAATCAACCTAAGGAACTACCAATTGAGAGAAAGGGGAAATTTTTACTTATCTTCAACACTAACCTAATTAATTATGAAATGTCAGATTATTAGTCCTAGACTATCCTAGGGATGGTTACTCTCTCTCGAGTTATAACCAAAAGCCCTAAATTATAAACCCTAATTAGATTATGAAAAATTGCAATTTCTCAATTTATTCAAACCCTAATTAGATCTGAAGTTTTCCACTAGACTATTGGAACCTATGTAAGGTCTCTCGTCACACAATTACCAATTTGATTGATTTCTCATTCTTGTTAAATTACCTAACTCTCGTTAGCCTAATTTAATTATTTTTCGTTGGTTCACCCTCTCAGTCTATTATCGGTTTACGAAAATGCAGAAATCAAGCATAACGAATCCAATTCACATAAACAATAAGATTTTTATTGAATCAAAGATAAAAATAACCTGAAGGCGAGTTTAGACAATCCTCAACATTCATAAATCCTATCTCAATAGCTATTCCAATTCTATACATAGACAAAAATGGAAACACACTGAAAAATAGATCCGAATGGAAGATGGAGGCAGCAACGATGGGAAGCCTCATATTTTCGAAAGTACTTTATGTAGGCCTCTTCTTTACATCTCTCTTCCTTCGTCACTTTCTCAATCTCTCGATGAACTCTCTCTATGGTTTTGTGATGGTGGCTGATGCAAGAAGCTCCTCATCTCTTTTGTCTTATTCTTTAAATACTTAATGTGTTTTGGGTAGACCTAGGGTTTTTTTGAGGTCAAAAGTTTCGAAAAATCTCTTAAAACTGGACTTTTCTGTGTGTCTGCGCATCTGCCCAATGTAGGCCACGATTATGGGCCACTTGTAAGTTTCCTATCACGATCGTGACAGGTAGGCCACAATCGTGGGCCAAGTTTTATGCTTCTGTCACGATCGTGGCGGGCTGTCTCCTTTGCTTCTGTCGCGATCATGGGTTATTGTTTCAGTCTAAGTCTCTCTGAAACTTCTTCGTTCTTCGTATTGACCCTAAAACACTAACAAACACATCAAGGTACCTCAAAGACATAATAATTAAGCTCAAATGCTTGTACTAACCTATAATAACACTTAAACACAAATAATTCACAAACTAACACATTTCTACCGAAAACACATACTAAACAATCAAATAAATAGATAAACACATATCAAACTATACCCTAAATCACGATGCATTTCACACTTATCAAATGGGAAAACTGAAAGAATGCTACAAGGTGACTTTCTCCATTAGTGGTACCATAATAAGGTATACTATGATATTATTATTGTGGATGTGTGCCATATGTTGTTTGCTAGACCATAGCAGTATGTTATAGATGTGTAGCTGTAACATCCCATTTCCATACAAAGGGTTAGAACCAAAAAAAATTTTTGGTACATGTGAGATCAATCAGAGAAATTAGGAAAACACAGCTCATGCTCATGCATTACATAAGGTGCACATTCACATGAATAGTGAATCCTTGCACATAACAATAATTGTTCATGCATTCATTGACATTCCAGGTATATTTGTTAATAAATGTGATTGTTATTGAGAATTGCAGTTTATTGGTATTGAAAATTGTCATAGAGAGTGTTATTGTTGATTTAGAATTTTTGGAGAATTTTGGAAAAAAATTTCTGAAAAATTCGGAGTAATTTCTGGACTAGGAAAAATGTCAAGTGGCAAGACAATTGATAACTGGTAGTAGAAATTGTTATCCAATGGCAATGGAAATTTAGATAAATGATTTTAGGATTTATTCACAAGTTCCATTGAAAATTGGAGTAGAAATCGGAGTTCATTGGACTGGTTTACTAAAAGAGCTAGTTGAATGAATAGAAATTGGATATGTGGCAAGTGACAAGTGTCACTTGCCAAGCCATGTCTTTAGATTAACCATTCTTTAATTTATAAAGGCCATTTTGCTCTCTCTCACGATACTCTTTCTTAAAAGCCTTTGGAGTTTGCTTTTTTGGTTGTCTTCCTCTCATCTTCGTAGCTTCTCTTCTTCTTCTTTTTCATGGGCTTTGCTCTTTGTAACCTCCATTTATGTTGAACCTCCCACTCATCTTCCACCTTGCTCTCTCTTTCCCACAAAAAAAATTTCTAACCTTCTAACCCTAAAGATGGTGATGATCGCGGGTGGCGTTTGAAGTTAGGTATTTTTATTTTCTTGAAGAGTTTGAAGATTGAAAGCTAAATCAAGTAAGTATCTTGTCAAAAATCATGGGTTTTGGTTAAATGAAGCACTTGTCATGACTTGGGTATGCAATGTTCATGTATGTGGTGTGGGTGTTGAAATTTCAAGCTGAAACTTTCATGAATTCTTCTGTGTTAATCTAGACAGATTTTGACAAACTTGTCTTCATAAAAGTTGTAGATCTTTCCTTTAGCTTTCCATTGATATAAAGTATGACGATTTTGGACTTTAGAGTTGAGAGATATGCTATTTAGAAGTCTGATTTTTTTCATGGGATGAGCAACTAGGACAGCTGCATTGGGTTAAATTTTAGACCCTTTTAGAGGAAAATGTTGTTTTTGAGGTCTTCATAGAAGTTGTAGGTCTAGAAGTCTTCTTCAAAATGATTTTTGAATCACCTTAATCCAATACTTGTAGCAAAAGTTATGCCTATTTTACTAAGACAGGTCTGGAGAAGAGAAAACGGAGGAAGAGGGCGAAAATCTCGTGATGCGTCACGACCGCAAATCCTCTGATGACGCGGGCAGCTAGCGGTCGCGACACCTCGCGATCGCGAGTTCGCATGTCCTCTTCTAGCCTGAACATGCTTTACTATTTTAGCCATAACTTATTCGTCCGACCTCCAAATGACCTAATTTTTTAAGCATTAGATTCTTAACACATTCCTATATCTCTCCACAAAAAGTTATAGCTTTTGGTTTTGATTTGAAAAATATTGATTTAATCTAAGTGAGGGGATTAGTGGGAAGAGTATGAGTTAGATATTTTCATTGAACATGATTCAATATTTTGGTGATATTTTGATCTGTAGGACTTGAATTGAGATGATATTTGATTTAGAGTAAACTAGAGAAATAGGGCTACAAATCATATGAAGACGTTGAATCTTGATTCAGTCTCTAAACTGTTCAATTTCTAGATGGAAGTTGTATATAGTAAACTGTTTTTGATTAAGAACAGTCCACAAATGTTTGAGGTATATCTTCCACATTACTGAACCAAATTGAGTGATTTTGGTGTAAATGGAAAGATAAGACATAGGGGAACATTTTCTAGAAGAGAGTACGACCCAATTACATCAGTTTCACTTTCTAATTGAATGTGAATAGTGGACCCGAAGGTTTGGAATTTTGGATAATTTATAAGAAGAAATGAGAGTTTTGATGATGTGTGATCATGTAATGATGGAATAACATTAATGAGTGAATTGTTGGTATTAAAGTACCAAAGACAT
>JANITX010000212.1:48795049-48806881 GCA_027564395.1 Erythroxylum ulei | reverse complement strand
TTCTCCTACAAACCACAATTAAATCTAAACCTTAAAACAGAATTCAAAATTCATGCTTATTCAATAATAATGAAAACAAATTCGGGGGCCAACAAAAATAGTGGTTGAGGTCTTTACCAACGACTTCAATCATTAATTAGGATGAATTAGTGGAGAAATTCTTTTCAAAGGTACTTCCTAGTAGAAAAAGACATCAAAACTAAGAATCAACATATCTTCATATGATTATTATGATAATGAGACACTTTACAATTAATGGGAGATATAAAAGGATCTAGTAAGGAGGTTTCCACACTATAGGCTACTTACATGGTTATAAGTCTAGATTTTCTACATTGGTTTGACCATATAATGAAGCAGATGATTGATGTATAGCTAGGGAAGCATTAAATAGGAAAACTTTAGAAGTCGCCATAGAGTTAATCAAGGAGAAGTTAATAAAAAATTATTAGTGGCAATCAACCAACTCAAAGGCAAAAATACAAGCAGGTTTACCTAATGTGGATGCAACTTTGGCATCTCAAGTAGAGGCACTGATAAGGAAAAATGATAGCTTAAGTATACCAATAGCACTTATACAAGCATTATACTATTGGTGTAGGAGAAATCATAGCAGCAATGAATGTTAGATTAGGAATTCCTTCTCTAAGCTAGTTGAACAAATTGAATACTAGGAGAACAGCCAACAATTTCAAAATAATCCATATAACATATATGAGCAAGGATAGGAAAATCATTTAAATTTTCTGTAGGCATATCAAGCAACCTAAGAGCCAAATTCACCCAAATATTACGAGTAAGAGGGACAAGAATTTACATCATCTTTGGAGTTAACCAGTAAGAGAATAAATAAAGTTAATGTTGAAAGAAATGATCAAATCTCAAGTTGGTAATAGAGTGGATAGCAAATGTCATCAAATCTAGATACCAAGAATCCTTACCAAGTGTAACAGATGAAAATTTTACCATATAACAATATTCATAACGAGAGAGAGAAGACAAAACATATGACACTACTATTATGAGCGAGGCTAATATTGAAGAAGAAGAACCAGAAGTTTAATATATTAAATGAGATAATTCTCTTTATTATAATGATCCTTATTATAGATTTGAAATGATATACTCTAATGTGTGTGAACTTTTTTACGGTATCACCAAGCAAATCGAGGGAGTACCATAAAGATATAAGAAGACAAATGGAATTGGTATTAAATATTAAAGAAAGAAGACCTTTGGATGAAACTTGGAGAAGTCCAAATAATCCAAACTTGGCTATACTCTTACTCTGCCGATCTAGTTTTAGAATCCAACTAAAAGATTGAAAGAGCGTTTACTAAGAGAATCCAATCCTCTACTTTTTTAAGTTTAACCTTTTATTGGGAATAATATTTTTGCTTAGGCAGGAGCAAGAGATGAGTAATTGAGAAGAATGGGCTTAAGGTGAAGAGTAAACACAATTTCGAGTTTCGGCCTTAATTAAGAATTGTTTATCAGTCCATGGTCGTCGCAAAGTGTGCTCGAATGCATTTATGTCGAGACGAATACAATATGGAGTAGCTAACTGAAGTGTGCAGAACTCTGTCAAATATAGCGGTCCATATATCAAGACAACACTTGTACCAGGAATTTTATTATCAACATCAAATGCATTATGACCAACTTCGAGCGGGGGACACTATCCTTTGTTTCTAACTTAAATTTACAGTATCACTCGTCTACATGAACAAAAACAAAGAGATTACACGAAACATGAGGCCACCATGTATGACCAAACACTCCATGCTTTTTCTGTTTTCTCATGTAATACTACTTAACAAAATACAAGCAAATCGAGGATCTGATTCTCGTGAGAACTAGTAAAATGGGATGACAGGCCATCCCCGAACCACGTATAAACTCTATCAATTCAGATCCCAGTTGAACGCCACCTTAAACTGCAACATCCAGTAGCTTCCAGGCATGGGAAATTTTGTAGCTACTTCACATTTTCTTTTTTACCAATTGGTGACGAAGGTTCCCATCCAGCCAAGATAAAAAGATTAATGAACACTTTTTCATGATGTACAGCTCTTTGCCCCAATTTACAAGGTGTACTCACTTTACGATGATGGAAAAGTTCCAGTTTTCAGGTATCAAGTTCCATCCCATCCCCATTTTCTTGCCCAGACACAGATTTCAAATGTTGCTGTAACTGTTATAAACAAAACAGTATCACAGGATTAATTTAGTTATCAGTAAAAAAAATAAAAATAAAAAACTGAGACATGGACTCTCATGCTTTACAAATCCAAAAAAATCTGTGGGGGTTCCTACAAGGGGTACTAGGTCAGGAGACACAAAGTATTGTTATTATTGTGGAAGCAGTGCATAAAAGACGGAAAAATAAACAATTACGATCTTGATTAACTCACTTGTGCATATTTTAGTCTTTCAGTATTAAGTTCTTCAATCACATTGCTCATCCTGCAAAATGAACATGTTTAAACAAGTAAAACGTTCAGAGAACAGTTTTGGGACACAGAAACAAAAGAATGAGCAACAAAGTGCTCAACCTAGCTTGAAGCTCGGAGATCTTAAGTAGCAGTAATCGCTCCCTTTCAAAACCTGCTACTTCAACCTGTCAAATGAGAACATATTAGAGTCATAGAGAAACTTCAATTGCATCCTGGACTGGGCTTTTAGCCACACTTCTTCAATATATCTTTTCAAGAGTCAAATTGATAAACATGACTAGACGAGAAAATCCCAAAGAAAAATAATGAATGGAGGGAGCAAATCAACAAAAGGGTTACGAGTCCCATGAAGCAATCACAGAGAATTGGAATCTGTTTATACAAGCTTGCATCCTGGAATTTCATGACCAAAGGCTTAAACTTTTGTGTGAGAAAAATATTATTCAAACACATCATTGCAAACTTGCTGACAAATCACAAACCCCTCATAAAGGAGGGTAGTGCAGCTTGAACAAACAGATCTCTGAGTCGTAAATAATTTGATATCGTGCATAGCATCCACTTCAAATTTTTAAACTGTTAAATGAAGTTCTAGAATAGTCCAATAATATTCTACCATTCCTAAACAGCCATATTGCACTTAACTAAACAATATATTCTACCACTTTCACAAAAGAAACCTATCTTCCTTATAATGCACAAAACAGATGAGAACAGGAAAGAAATTGCTCAAGGAACAGCAAGCAATGGAAAACTGGATAAGCCGGAAAGTTATGATGGAAAGAGTGCTTACAGTTCCATTGTTCTCCGCATTGGGAGATGATACTAGCAACTTCCCATTTTGAGCAGCTGCTATACATGAAGCACCACAATAGATTCAATAGCTGATCTACCAATCTATACATAATGTATCATATTATATAATAAGAATTCTTGCACTCACCATCTATACCCTCGACCACTTGCAAGCTGTTTAACAAATTTAAGATAAGGTCCTGCATCAAACAAGAAGTTTGAAGGGAAAGAAGTGTCCAGCTTTCAGTTGCAACAATTTTCAAGTCAATCATACAATCTATAACAATAATATAGCCGAGAAGTGTTGCATCAACCACACAAAATTCATAATTTTACCTGTTGCACTGAGTTCTGCTGAAAAAGATTCTGAAGATGAGGCACAAGGACTGATGCAGGTATGTTGATATTCCTGAATTCGTTTGTTGACTGATTGGTGGGCTAAACCAAACAACAAAAATGAGATGACATTACTTTTTTGGCAAACAAGTGTCATGTCTCGTTATCATAATATATCAAAGGTCATAACAACATTTTGTCCCCACAACCGAATCTGAAAACAATTCAGACAATAGGATATGCCCAAAAAGAAATGGTTAGAACACAAACCATTGGTTTTGATTCACATATCCAATCACCAACACTAGCAGACTTTCTCAGCGGTGACCCCTGAGAATAACAAAGAGATTACATCAGAAGGAAATTTAAACCAAATACACAAATGCATAAGAAATATTGCAAAGAAATTGACCACCTACCTGAGAAGATCGACGTGGAACAGTACTTAATGGGATATCCTAAACAAGTTCTTCAGTTAGTAGAGACTGCATAGAAAATCAAGAAAACGTAAAAATTGAGCACTTACCTTTGCAAGATCTAAATTCTCAGATGTCACTGAAAATCGCCCTCTAATTTGCACCAGATTAGCCTTTGATTTGTCATCCAAACAATCTCTGAATCCTATTAAAAGATACCAATTAATGGTAGAGGCTTCTAAGTCCATCAACACATGTTATGCATTGATATAGTTCTCTCTTTCTTTAATTGATAACAATACTAAAATCAAAAGAAGGAAGGAAAAGAAAGACAAAAAGGGGGCTAAGAAATGATATTCTTTGAACCTCCTGACGGTTTTATTGGAGCTGATAAACTATTAGCTGAAGCACGGTTTGGCAGCATTAGTGGACCACTAAGGCTTGGAGCTTTGCGGATTTCACGGATGGCTTTCTCATTTGCTGGCTGACTTTCATTTTCAATCCTAGTGATCAACAAAAAAAACCGAAACTCATCAATACTGGAGCATAGAGCAATTTTAAAACTTCTTATGGTTCATTTCAACTGTTTGAAGGCAGAAAATATAATAATACTTTTCATGAAAAAATCATAACGCATTTGAAGATTTTGATTCAAAGAACAATAGAAACTTCACGCAAAATTAGTCACATATCATAGAGGAGTTAAACAAGAGAGTTAATCATGCCCAGTAGATATTCTTTTTTTCAAGATCCAAACTTTCTTCAACATTCATGTCAAATTGTTTTTCTGTTTTAAATCCTTGTTCAATTTACTATGGCAACAAGAATTACAAAATAACAAGCTGCACTGCTCAGAGTATTCCAAAGAGATATTGGATTATGTATTTCAATAAACTCTTAATGTGACTCACACTCAACCAACTCGGCCACAAGAATAAACCATTATTGGCAACTTACATGACAGACCAAAACCAACTGAATTGAGTAGATGATGTTGAAACAACAATAAAATGGAAAGTCTAATTTGGGAGAAGTTATCAAAGACACCATTTCTGACATCATAAAATAGATTCAACAGATAATAATCATTATTCAAATATTAATAGAACAATCTACATGGTGTTATTTCTTTCACATGGTTGCCAATAACCCTGAATAAGATTTCTAAGTCATGCTACCTAGATGAAAGGGCGTTTAAGAAAATCACAAAAAAAAAAGGGCTCAAGGTACTAATACTCTATACCATTTAAATAACCTTATCTTAGACAGAACAGTAATGTTATTCCATTGTACTCCATACAAATAAAACAATTACACCACAGTAAGAAAATAATAATAATTAAAGGAAATAAACCTTTCAGGATGCCCCCGTTCTGATGATGACAGATTCAGCACAGCACCTGGCACTAATGGTCCACTCTGAGTTTGACGACCTTTTGTTTTAGCCTTAATCTGCATTATTTCCTTTTCTGTGGTTGATGCGCTTACCTCGCTTAAACCATTCTTTCTTGGGTCATCTTTTTCCGGGTCTTGTAAGCCATTTTCAGGAAGCTTGCCCTTTCGGTCCAAGCTATCAGATTGTAGTAATTCATCTCCACCTGTTTGACTCATGTACCCAACCTTGTGTACCATGCTATCTGAATTCATTTCCTTTGAACTAATGCAGGACTTGTTCACAATCTGCCAACCAATGGAAAAATCATAGGCTTACTATGACACCCAAATTGTAGTGCAGCCAGCAGCACTGAAAAAGTTCAGATTACAGCGCAATTATATTAACTAACTGGAAGGTAAAATCCAAATTCTAACCTTGTGACCAGCAAATGGTTTTGAGCTCTCATCATCTTCCCTTGTCTCGGGTATATCATCATCATCATCTCGCACCTAGCAAGATGATATGATTTATTCAGACTTACTGAGTCCACAATCATCAAGCAAGCTACTACTTGAAAGTTCTAAGTCAGCAGGAAAAATAGACTATTGTTGATAGTTTTACCAGTGATGCTTGGGCTTTCAAATCCTCAATATCAAAGTTCCAAGCACTAACTCCTCTCTGGTACTCACTCTGACAATGGGAAGACAAGCTATTAATCCAAAGATCAGAAAGAACCAAATAACATACATACAGCTCTGCAGAGTAGCAAATGAAAAATGTTAAATTTTAAACCTAATTTCTCCCCAGTAGGAAACCTATTCCTGTAAATCTTCCCTACTGAAGGACTTAAGATTACATGTCTGTATAAGCAGAGTTGTTTCCTGGGTCTAGTTACTGTTATAAGAAGTTTCACAAAACATGCAGTCATGAATGAAGGATAGACTGATTATTGGTTTTATCATGTTACATTCTGTGTTGCTATAACACAATTAGAATTCAGAACTGGAGTTACCAATTACAATTTCATCATATGACTGTTACTTGGAACATTATTGTGCTTCATTATGGAAAACCAATAAATTGAATTCCAGTTGTTTCAAAATAACTAAATCATGCTCAGTACTGGGAAACCTTTTATAGTTTTAAATTTTTATTTTTTTCCATGGACAAAGCAGAGAAAGAGAAATTTTCTCTTCATTTAATATAAATTAAAATTTTATTCCATAACAAGATGCAAAATAATCAAGGAAAAAATTTAAAAAAATCACAGGAGAGGGAAAGAAAAGGATAAGGAAGAATAAGTAAAAAAAGTGGAGAGAAAAATGTAAGAGTAAGACAAAAAGATAGTATAAGATATAAAATGGTGATTAAAACAAAAATGGAGTTCCTAGCAAAATATAACAATTTCATATTGAGAATGATGGAATTGTTAGAATTATAACACCAATGTTTGGTAAATTACAATAAGTGATATCTGGGATTTAATTCTAGTTAGTAAGTGATATCTGGGATTTAATTCTAGTTAGTACCCACAAATGCTAAACAGTTTCAAACATTAATAGGAAAATAGAGGGGGAGGATTATCTAAAATCATCCCCCAACAATTATCTTCCAAGTAAAATTCATGAGTGCTAGATTTTTTGAACAGTAGTAACAAGCATACCTCCAAAACAATGGAGAGGAAGAGTGACAGTTATGGAGAAGCCGTCAGAAACAGGAAATCCAATGCAGACAATTTGAGATAGAGACCAGGCAGGGAGAGAAAGAGATAGAGTGGGGAAATACGAGAGTATATTGGGAAAAGAAAAATTGTATAAGAGAGATAAAATGTGAGAGATTGTGTGGTAGATAACATAGTTGAATAGAGGAAACAAAGAAGTCAGGAGGAAGAGACATGGAAAAGAATCTGGGACATGGGATCGTATCCAAAGCATTGAGCTTGGAATTAAAAATACACTTAGTAACTAACAGAGAGAATAATTTTGAAAATAAGATGTCTCAATTGCAATTTCAGTTAAACATCCTATTTTGACCCTCAACTCCTAAATCCAAACACTATCTCAAAAATTCTGCAAATGTTAAATCGAACAATCTGTACAGTTGTTTATGAGATTTTATATTCACCTTCCTTTATATTTTTTTTCCTTTATAAGTTTTCCTTTCCCATAAATAAACTAGAGGCAAGGGAAAACTATATCCAGTTTAGTAAATATAAAACAACTAGCTTCCAATTTAGCAAATCTTATAATCAAACAATCAAACTAGAGACAAGGGAAAACTATATCCAGTTTAGTTAATATAGAAAACTAGCTTCCAATGTAGCAAATATTTATAATCATTCAATATCATACTATATAACAACATTATGTCTATGAAAAGGAACTATCAAGATAAATATCGTAATTAAAATAAATTTTCTGAAGTGAAAAGAAACTTGAGAATATATAATGAAAAATGTGAAAAGCATTTTTTAGTTTGTTCCCAAAAGTATGCAAATTTATTAAACTAGAAAACTTAGTTTCCAAATATACTTCCACTAATACAAAGATTGAATTTGAACACAGAATTTTGTTTTGCTTTTCCTCAAAATTTGTTGTATAATTGCTTTAGCTTTTTGTTATCGGAACATACCTAGAATTGCAACTTTGATTAAATTCCAATAAATCCACACACAATATTACTCTTATCATGGTCTCCCTCATTTTGAGTGAGCAGTTGAATACCCATGGTTCTGATATCAACCATGGAAAAAGTTACTGGTAGAAAGACATGCTTACTTGGTGTGAACGATAATTTTCCCATTTCATAGGGTTATAGGTAATGTGCAGAAAAATCATCGATGAACTTTAATGTAGTCATTCTGATCAGTGTGAATTCCGGTCTCAAGTTGTCAAGCATAGAAGGAAACAAATTCCAAATCATCTATAAGCTAAGTCAGGAAATTGTGGAAAGTGAGCATTTTATAGTCAATCAATCCTCATATAGAGGCTAGTCAGTTGTAACACTATTAAGAAACATTCTTTCCTCATCCTGAATCAATTAATGTTGAGGCATTTTTCTAACCTGGGATAAAGCTTCTTGTTCAGCAGAAGGCATCCTTTTTAGAGCCAACTGTGCTGCATCTTTAAGCTGCAAATTTTGAAGATTGCCTCAGATAACTCTAGAAAGGAAACGGAAGTAAAGTAGCACTGCGATTCATAACCTGAATGGCTTTCACACGATTCCAAAGTGGAGGTAAGTCCGCAAACAACTTCTTTACAGAAAGCTCGGGAGGTTTTACATGTTTGAAAAATGAGTGTTTTAATAACTTCTCGGCAGTTGGTCTCTTTGTTTGGTCTTTCACCAGGCACATGGCAACCATTTCTTTAAAAGACTGATCACAACTGGAAATCCTCTGATTAGAATCCCCATATAATGAAACCAAAAAGATCATTGAAAATTCTTACTCTCAAAGCTCTTTCATTATCTTACTAAGTAACAACAGGAAAAATGGACTGAGTTATTACATATAATTTAGTGCCGGAAATTAATAGAAGTGTTTATAATCTGTCCGGAAAGAATTTCAGTACCTTTGAGAACTTCTTGTCACGATCATAATCAAGCCCTGGAGGGGCATTTTGTATGGTCATCAGAAGTACCTATGAACAGCAAAAGAAAACAATATAGGAGTCATTATAGTAAACTGCTTAAAAGAAAGTTTCTCTGCTCCGAATACTATGAAATGCAGTTACCTTCATTGGAGGGTATTTTGAAAAAGGTGCATGCCCATGTGCCAATTCTAGAGCCGTTATACCAAAGGACCAAATATCAGCCCTATATAAATACAAAAACAACCAATAAGCGGTAAATCCAAATGGGATCTTTTTCGTACTTGTTCAATTCTAAAAGTTGTGACAACATCATTTTGCAGATCAAATTATAAACACAGATTAGTGACGGATAACTAGTTGAGGAAAAAAAAGAAAAAGAATTTCCCAGTGAAATATGGGAGAAAGTGACAAACAAAAGTAGCATTGATCATTAAGTTCCATAACCATCAAGCCAACCATAGGCATGCATTTGTATATGGACAAAGACGCACGTATATAAAACATGTTTCTTCATGTATAGCAACTTGAAGATGCATATGTTTGGTCCCAAAGGCAAAGTTGTCCATATCCTAGGCATGTTATAAATTGTTCCCATGAAATTTAGCAAACATGTAGTAGACAATATAGAACTCACTTGGAATTATATCCACTTCCTGGCTGTAAAACCTCTGGTGCCATCCTGTGAGTAACAAAGTGCAAGACTGACAACTTTAGTTTCAATGATGCATCAACAGAAACGAAAGGGGAAAGGAATTCCTCTAACTGAACTTACCAGCAAGGGGTCCCTACAAAAGTATTCCTTGAACGTTGTCTATCACCCGTATCAAAAATGCATGCTGAAACACCAAAATCAGCAAGCTTTACAATCCCATTACTATCAAGTAGTATATTCCCAGCCTGTAAACACAATCACAATTATGAAAACAAACATCTTCAGCAAAAAGTAGTTAAAAAGAGAAAGGAACATAAAACCCCTCATACAGTGAAAATCCACACAAATAATACACTAACCTTGACATCCCTATGAATATGCCCTTGTCGATGTAGGTACTCCAAAGCCTTGAGAGTTTCTTTCAAGATGGAACCAATAGCAGCTTCTTCAAATCCGTCTGGATATGCAATCTTCATGAGATGTAAACAAGAACCCTCAGCCATAAATGGCATAACCACCCAAAGATTCCGGCCAACAACAAATGAACAAAATGCCTTAATAACATTTGGATGATCTATCAAACTCATTGTTTGGGCTTCCCGGCGTATGTCATCCTACAAAGAATATAGCACATTAGATAGCAGCTAAAGGAAATATGAGACAGAATGAAATAAGAATTATCATCAAGACGATAGAAATTTATAGATAGAAAATGCTTGCATAATTTTGCACAAATTTAAGGGGTAAATGATAGCAATATGAATTTCCCCACAAACACAATATGATTAATTCATGAACAAATTTTAGAAAGAACAAGAGTTAAATAATAAACAGGTGATCCAGGGGTTGTAATAAACCCACAAGTCATGAATTCCTCGATCTCATCTCAAAATTTCCTAAGGCAAGGACTTTAAATGCTTATGGTATTTCAAAGTTTAAGAAAATAGTTTTTTTTTTGGGAAATATAATTGTATTAAAAAGCATAAAGTGTTCTACAATGAGAGTAGCCTTCAGATGAAAAATGCAAAAAAAACATGCTCCAAGGAGCAAAACCCCAGAATCTGTACAAGGAGGAGAAACCCCAAATCGGTTCCTAATCTGAGAACATAAAGTTGAAAATTCAAGCTGAAGTTTATTTACAGTTCAAATTTTATTAATGACATGATTAATAAAATTTTGACATGATTTTGAGGCATGAACTAATGACATGATTTTGAGGAACAAAATGCTAAACCGAGAAAGGGTCATCAATCATGATGCAAAGAGTTAAAACATCAATCGAAGACTTGAAAGGAACTCAAAACAGATGTTCACATAGATAAGCAAAAGGAAAGAGATCAGATGTTGTAATGGAATTAAAACCAGACTAAAAGCTCCTCTTCCACACCATAACATTTCGATGAAAAATGCTGCATATAGCCCACTTCAGGAATAAACAACTCTCTTTTTCCAAAACATTGCTTGTTCATCATTATCCCCATTTACACCTCAATCCCAAAAACTCAGTGAAATTCACGCCAAATCTCAAGTCAAGATGAGATCAAAATGAAATTCGAAAGCAAACAGGATCTGAACAGACCAGATTACTATTGCAGCGATCGAGATCCAAGCACTTAACAGCGACGACTTCGTTGGAGGGAAGATAGATCGCTCGATAGACAACAGCACTTGCGCCATAGCCAACCTCCTCAAGAAGCTTATAGTCATTAGGATTCGCGGAGAAGGTCTTCTGGTTCGCGCCCATCCTTCCCATACTAGTCAAAAGTGGACCAAGGACAGAGACGGAGGAGATGTGATCGGAAAGGCCGAGTTTTTGTTAGGGGATTACTTGCAAACTGACTTTTCAGAGAGAGAAGCGAAGATAGAGAGAGGGAATGCTGACGTGGAATGCAGCCAAGAAGTGATTGAGATGGTGACACGTGGATAAGGACATAATACGGAAGTCTCGGGCCTACTGAACTGACTGCCACCACCACTGCTTCTCATTATTTAATCCAACGAATTTTAAGCATAATTAATTGTATAAAGATGATCGAAAGGGCAGCAAAATAGCAAATAATGCGGAACAGTGCGCTTGGCTAAACGAATTTATTAAATATATATACTAAGGACGAGTTGGGATGGACGACCACGCAATCCATTCCAACCGCCCATTTGATCTTTTGTTTCTCTGCAGATGTTGCACCTTCTCTTTATCTCATGTGGCAGGTTC
>JANITX010000212.1:48732207-48743490 GCA_027564395.1 Erythroxylum ulei | reverse complement strand
AAATCAGCATCACGTAAGTGTCTTGGTTACTGTTAGTCCGCAAGCCCCCACCCCCCCACCTGCACTTGCGCGCTGCTTCCTCTTCCTCCTCCAGATCTGCTCCGTCAACCGTCAGCTACGTGTCCTTCGTAGAGCTGCTACTTCTCTAGCCACGAGCGTCGTCTTCTTTGGTAGTCTTCAACGGTTAACGTCCAGGTATTTTCGTCTTTTCTCTCTCCATCTTCAATGATGACGAGTTTTTTGAAAATTAATTTTTTCCTTTACCGTGTGTGTTCAATGACTTTGGATTGTCTACATTCATTGTAAACTTAATTTTTATCTTTGTTTCTTTGTGTTTGTCTGATGAAGATTGAGTATATTGAACAAAATGAAGAGATGAACTTCCCATATGCTGTCATATTTTTATAAAAATGCATACAATCAAGTATGAGATAGGTTTTATTTGGCAGAAATTCTGATTCAATTCAATACAATAAGTTTGAAATAGTTTGAAATAATGTCATCTAAGTACAATAGCATCAATCTTTAACTTGAATTTTCAATTAAGAGTATAATAATAGATATTAAACAAAGATGTAT
Source organism: Erythroxylum ulei (assembly GCA_027564395.1). NCBI lineage: Eukaryota > Viridiplantae > Streptophyta > Magnoliopsida > Malpighiales > Erythroxylaceae > Erythroxylum > Erythroxylum ulei. Next base: position 48,742,911 of record JANITX010000212.1, on the reverse strand, counting down.
CATGTAAATAATTAAGTAGTAATTGACTTACTCTAAATATCATTTGTCAAGAAATTTTCACCAGCCGTATGAAAATTGCATTCATAAGTACACCAAAATCCATAAATTACCTTAGGATTCAAAAAACTATTACAAATGGTTGAATCTAAGAAAGCAATTAGATATATTGGTTTTAAAATACTTCACAGGGAATAGAGCCACTGGGACTAATAAAAATATGTTATTATATTTCTTGATTATGAACATATATTCAATATTTAGGATAATAGGCACATACCTTTAATGGTTGAAATTTATGAATCAGAATCAGAGAGTTATTAAATTCATCAATATATAATACAGCCTATAATCTTCATCTAGTGAAATAGCTAATTTAAGATCACAGTTATGAAGATTAATAATGGATTAAATTGTATAGATAATATGGTAGTTCTTTTTTTTTCTTTTTTAGGCAATTATTTGCATAATAACCCTTTTGATTGTAAAAATGTCGTACTTTTTTATTAATAGAATCGTAGAGAAAAATGATGCTTCGTGTGCTTTTTCTTAAATAAATATTTTTTCTTTCTTTTTTCTTCAAATAAATGAGATTTTTTCTTATTGTGACAAAGACAAGAAGATTTGAAAATTTTAATTTGCAAAGTTCAAATTTGATAAACCTTTTTAAGCTTGATTTTGTGATTCAAAATTGTTGTAAGAATCGTTGCTAAGTAGACATTTTATCTTAGGCTTTCATCATCGTTTGGTGAATTTCAGCAAATGTAAGATCCTATAGCTATTTCGGCTATTAAGTCATTATTTTTCTTGATTGGGTTATTTTTTAAACATAAATAATATTTGGTAGCTTTAAATTACGATAATCATATTATTTGATAACTTAATATCATTAACTCCAATTTTTATAATGAGCATGTACATCATTTCTCTTGTAAGAACATCAAGGTTATCAACTTTACCTCTCTTTAATTCAAGTTTGTTCCCTATTATGTAATTTCTAAAGTATGTCAAATTTTATGAGTCATTTCACATAAAGAGAATCTATTGAATTTGCGATACTCCTAATGCATATAATAAATTTTAAACAACTTTTCTATTTAAGGAAATTAGTTTCTTGCCTTGATGATCCCAATCCTCTATTATCTTGGGGATCCCTTTCTATCATTTATAATTTTAGTAAGAATGAATGAACCACCTGAGACAAGTTACTAAAAAGCAAATTTTTTGGCCATCAAGAAAAGCTTCACATTTTTTTTCCAATAGAGATGGTCATTCCCATAAAATAGGGAATCTATTTATGTTTTATCCCTTTTGGTTAAAAGATGATCAAGATGCCCTTAAATATGGCATTACGATCATTATTGTAGGGTTTTGTTCAAAAAGCTAGCCTAATAGCCCACTCTAATACCACTTGTTAGTCCTAAATCTTAGACTTCCTCACTAATTCTCGTGCCCAGGAGTTTCCAAATTAATCTAGTTGACTTCTTGAATTCCTAACAACTAAGACCTAAATAATCTTATTCTCGAGGTACCTAAAAATTTAGAAAGAGTTATGCTCTTACATAAATGAATGAAATTGATTAAATTGAGTTATTATTGATTAAAATTGAGAATATCTTGATGTATTGACTATAAATGAGGGTGTATGGGCTAGAAATTGTTATACTTGAATTGTGAATTGGATTATTATAGATTTTGTGATGTAAATGTGGACTCAATTGAGAATAGACATATAATATGGAGACCCAAATTGAGCTGTGGTTACTAGTGGATATAGAAGTGTATTTTTATTGCAGGAATGACCCTTATTTCAAAAGGGGGATGTTTTTATAGGGAAAACTCTATCGAATTTTCAATAAGCTCTTCATAAAATGTGACATCACCGTTTTGAAGTTGAAAAAAATAGAGGTCCTTAGTATTAAGTGATGATCTTATGCCGAAGGAATTTTGTAACTATAGGAATAAGGATTCTCTAAGTTTTCCAAAGCCCACATTTTTTTGGAATTCCTCCGTAGCAGTTAGGAAATTTTAGGTTGGTTGTAAAATGTGATCAATAATTTGACATATTAAGTGGGAACACAGCGCCACATATGAAGACTAAAAGAGAAGTTGTATTTGACATATTTGATTCTTAGATCTCTCTCAAAATGTGTATAAACATATATCTCACCAACTAACTTTTTCCTTTGATGCTTTATGCTCTTTTCTTAGTCTAAGTAAAGTTTGTCATCATCTACTTAATACTCTTAACCAAATTTCTAAGCTAGTGCAAATGAGAAGACTTATAATTATGCAAATTATTGAGGATAATAATGATTAACCACATTTTTTGGTATAGCTCATGCATGACCTTGATTGATTATAATATTTCGTGGCAATTGTTTTAATATATCCCACTTTTTAAACTGTGAACCATTTTGTTGTTAGTTGTAGGAACGCATTTGTTGGCAGTATTTACAATTTGAAAGATATTGAAGAAAAGCTTTAGCAGGTATTCATATGACATTCATTTGAACATATTTTTAACAATGTCAATAATGATTTTCACACATTTTTATATTTTTTAGAGTAGGTTTGTCATCATCATCTTCCTTCACGTACTTTAGGAAGATTGTTCTATGTGTCAATTGAGGTAAGTGATGTTGTTTTGTACTACGTTTTTATAAACTTGGTTTAACTTTACTGTATTTGTTTACGATTTGATGTGCCCTCATTTTTAATTGACATGGCCTGCACGATGTCAAATTTGTTTGTCGTATGAACTTTAGTTTATCATTGAATTAATATAGGATGATTTTGACTTATATTATAATTTTAATTACCTTAATATGAAATCTAAGTTATTTCATTGATGCTTTGTGAATTGATTAGCTTCTCTTTACTTTTCATGTGCAATTTTGTACAAGTGTTTTTTTAAAATTGTATATGTTAAAACAATATATTAAATTAAGTATTCATATTGTGATGAATACTTATTATATTTGGCACCAGTACATATTTAATATAGGAGTTTTAACATTAGTTATCTTTTAACATATATGATTACAAGCATATATATTCGATCTTAAGTTTACAAATATTTTAGATCTCAACCTATAAACCTTAACCCATAACCCGTGATGGAGCTCCTAGGAGGCCTGAGATGTCTTCATGCATGAAAAAAAAATCAATATACTGGTGCTGAAGCAAGTCATTCCTTTTTATTAAAGATCATCTCTGCTATGTTTTTTTTGGATTTCAAATGGAAAAGAAAATAAACAAACCCCACACAAAAACAAAACAAACATTCCATTAGCACAGTATTCTGCGGTATAAAGTTCCTTGCTTGTCTCAGTGGATTAGCTCTATAATGACCATCGAAGGCTCCAGTAGAATATGCAGACCTGAGCTTAATAAGACTGTTAGAAAAGTCAGGCTATCGGCTGGTTCCCTTCTCGATATACATGCTAAATTTGGACCTCCCATGCTCGGTGTAATAACCCACGAGTACCTGCTACCAAAAAATTATGCTAAGAAAACACTATATTGGAAGAAGAAAAAACGTTAATCACCTCTAAGAAATCCACTTAGACGATAATGTGTCGATATCTAAGCTCTCAGACCAGTGTAAGTTCCGAGAAAACGCTCTAGAGTTCGGCGGCTAAAGACGAGTCCCTTCTAATGTTCTATTGAAAATCACCACACTACTACCCATGACAATCCATAATTAATCCTCCAGCGGTAGCAATGTTGGACCCTTGTTTAATTGCACCGTCCGTATTTAATTTAACCCAACTTTCTGTCAGTTTGGTCCAACCTACTTAATTACCCACAGGCAAATCTTGTGCCTTAAACATGCAGTTTTCCATAACTCTTGCTCTGACTATCCAATCAACGTAATCCATAACAATTCTTGTACCTTCTTCCAGCCAATCAAAGTCAATCTAAAAAAAAAGCTTATGTTCCTCCATTACCATAAGAACTAGCAGGCAACGTGGTAGATTGTTTCCTAATTTTTCACATTCCATGTTATAAATAATTTTTTGTGTATTTTACAGAAGAGAGAGATTTACGCTACCTTAGTGTCGTTATAGCATTCCTAATTTACCATAGTAAAAAATAGATATAGAGAGAGAGATATGTTAGAAATTACCAACTAATTTTAGAGATTTGTAGAAAATTCTAGATCTAAGAAAACTCTAGATTTGTAAAAAAAGAAGGAAAAATCTGGAAAAACCGTGCAAGTGGGCAACTTGGAAAACTAGAATGTTCTTGCAACTTGTTACAAGTTGCAATTATCGGTGATGCATGCCTATAAATAGGCAATAGGACCAATTGTTGTTGTACCACCAAATGAAGAGAGAGAAGTGAGTCTTAAGAGAGAGTAGCTAGTCCTAAGTGAGAGAAGTGAGTCCGAAGTGTAGTGTGTCTAAGTTTCGTTCTTCTGTTTTCTGTTTTTTGTTTACCTTCGGTGTTTTGAGTTTTGTATTTAAGTCCTTTTATTAATAAAATTATCGTCGTTTTTTTACCAAGAGAGAGAGAGGGAGAGGGAGAGGGGGAGAAGAGAATTGCATATATTTATGCTTTTCGATTTGCTTAAAAGAGTTGATAGTTCTGATTAATTTAGAAACATATACTTAATTTACTTCAGTTTCATATCAGCAATCTACACTAAATGCCTTGGCATGCCTAATAAGCAGTACTTCAAATTTGTATCATCAAGAAATTAAAGTCTCTTTCTCCTGTATTCTTTTAAATGTACCTGGTACGTAAGAGATAATGCTTGCGAACTACATTAATGAACAAATCTGTCTCTTGTTTATCAGCCACATCTTATTCTTCTTTGTCTGGAAGCTGGACTCGGCTAGAATCCACAAAACCTTTTATCAGATTCTTGAAGCAAAGATCAAGCAGAAAAGCCACTCATTCCGTGTCTCAATAACTAATGGACCTTCTTTTTGTCTCGATCATTGACATGGAATACATTCTTGGCTACTTGGTTGCTTGTAAGAGTTTGTTACATGCATGCCATTAATGGGTCATTTCACAACAATTGAAAGAGACCATAGTGGAGTAATTTGTTTGTTATCATTGGAACATGGAGTGGAAGAGTATATGCCGAACCAAAAAGAGCATGAAGAAATGATTTTTCCCTAATCTTCGTAATCATTTTCCTGTGTATTTTATTTATTTCATTATCTTTTTCTCTCTTCCATTTTTTTTAAAGATCATACATTTTTCTTATATAGGACAAACTCTTTTTTTATATTTCAACATATTAGATATAAATCTTACAACATACCAATTAAGTAGCATAAAAAATAAACAGATGACAAAAAGCGATGGAAAAACTCGTGACAATGAGATATGGGAGTTAACAAATTGCTTTGTGATAATATGTTGTTTACTTGAAATGGATATTTAGAAAAACTATCATGCAACTGAGGGGTGTAAACGATGCGGTATGGGGTCTGAAGCAATTTTTCACCTTTTTGTTGATTGTCCAAAGGTGAAGGAACTTTAGAGAAAGTTTTTTCCACTCGTTGGTAATTTTTCAGATTCTACTGTTTTCTTCCAATAGTTTAAGGCTAATTGTTTGAACTCTGCATTATTGGCCAATGGTGATCATATCGATGTCACTTTCTTGGCAATTGTTTGGTCCATCTGGTGTATTAGAAATAGAGAAGTTATAGAGGATTGTATTATTCCTCCTCTTGAACAATTTCGCTCTGTCGCAAGTACTATACAAGAGTGGAACCAAAGTTTTTTGAAACCTAGTGCTACAAGTCATAGAGGCAGCAAGTTAGTCAGTTGGCAGTTGCTTGTGGATAATTTTGTCAGTCTTAATGTGGATGGGAGTGCTTTGGAAAACTTGGGTGATGTCAGTATTGGTGGAGTCGTCCGTGATGGTCATGGAAAATGGCTTGGTGGATTTTTTGAATATATTGGCCGAGACACTAATATGAGTGTTGAATTGCTTGCAATAAGAACGGAGCTTCGTATTGCTTGGGATAAGGGATTTAAACAAGTTGCTTTATTCTCGTATTCTATGGAAACATTGAGATTAGTTGACAGTACCAATTATTACTTCCATCCTCATGCAAACATGATTGAAGATATTAAAGCTATGGTCAATTGGGAGTGGAATGTGTCTTGTGATCATATTCTCAGGGAGAGTAATAGTGTGGCTGATATTTTAGCCAAAATGGGCAGCCATGATAAGCTGCCATTTCAATTTTGGTTGTCTCCCCTAAGCTCAGTTATCATGGTTCTTGTTGGTGACACTGTTGACACTTTACTTGAGAGAGTACAATAGCTAGGCTTGACTCTTTGTTTCGGTTTTTCTTTTTCCTTTGCTTTGTTTTTCTAACTTTTCTTTGCACAAAAAAGAAGAAAATTTTACAAGTAGGAACAGACTACATGTTCTTATTATTTTATGTTTATCCTATTTTATCTGTTTGACTTGATATTAAATTAAAGGACCGGCCAGTATAATTTTGCAAGTCAAGATCATGTCCATCAGGAACCTCCTAATATATGTTAGAATTTTTAAACATAAACGATAAAAAGAAGAGTGAGCAGAGGAGATGAGAACAATGAGATAAAAGGAATTGATATTAACTCACATACTTCAATTAAATCATCAGAACAAGGCCTTATATAGGGCTTACACATAGTGGACAACATGGGTCACAAAAGTATTAATAAAAACTACCCACTACTACTACCATGACTCCACAACTTACTAACTTCCTAAAGACTTGGACAACTAAATAACCTTGCTAAACATGTAACATAAATCAAACTAATTCTTAAGATAATCTAAGACCTATTCTAAAGAAATTTAAACAACTCTAAAATTTGAATTAATTTCCAGCAGTGGTAAGGATAAAAAACAGAGCATATATAAGCAGGGTGGAGGACGATTTACAGTAGCTGAGAAGTATGTTGAAGAAATGGCAGATACAAATGTTGTGTAGGAAGATCAATCTGATGGAGCTCCTAGTGATCAACAAAGCCTATCACACCAGGAGAATACTAGTATTGAAAGGGGAGTTGTTACTTCTCAGGGGTCTCCTACAAACTCTAGAAGAACATTATAATGGGGGCATTATTTGCCTATAAAATTCAGACTACATAGTGGTAATAGTTAATAGAAGCAGTGACCAACTACTTCATCTTCATTGCCAGCTGCGAGATAATTCTCATCCATTTGAAGTCACCTTAATATATGCTTCAAATTTGCACTTTAGATGACACAATTGTGGACGGACATACAACTTATTCAATCAGGTACACAGAATCCTTGCTTAGTAGTGTTGAGTTTGGCTCCTTTGTTGTCCCATATTGGTTGGGGACAACAATTGAGGCAAGACTCTAGCCTATATAAGGAGCATGCTACCTCCTTATTAAGTGCACCAAACAAGGTCAAAGATTTGTAGTACAAATTTGACTCTAGTTAAATTCCTCTTTTGAGATGAAAGTTGGAGAGTTTGTCTTGGGTATTTCTTTGTGGGTGTGTTGGTGCATTAGGGGATTGGGTGAGAGGAAAAATTGTGTGATTGTAAGAATTTTTCACATAGTGGATTTTCTTCTCGGTGTCCGTGGGTTTTCTCCGATTTGGGAGTTTTCCACGTAAATTCTCTTGTGTTATTATTTTCTGATATTTTTGTCTATTAAATATCCTTGGGTGTGGGTTCGGGAGGTATAAATTCCCAACAAGTAGTTGGAGATTTTAATAGTTCCTTGAATTATAGTGGTAGTTTTAACCAGTGTTTTAAAAACCGGACCGAACCGGTCGGTCGGACCGAAAAACCGGTGAATCGGAGCATGAAACTGTCCGGTTTAACCCGTATTTTTTGTGAGTGATTGACTCGTTCATTTTGTGGTCGGACCGGTAAAAACCGTTGAACCGGTGAAAGAAAAAACCGGCCGGTCTATTTAAAATGCCTTGATTTTGATGATTTCAACTTGAATGAATATTATGATTAGTGATCTTTTTTTAATCTTTTTGATGAAATATGACTAGTGAGCTTTATTATCTTATTTTGTGTTGTGTTTGATGATTTTTTTTAAATGTATATTTTGAAGTTTAAACGTTTAAGTTTACAATTAGATAAATAAATAATTAAATAATATGCTTAAAAATTATCTTATATATATAATATATAAAATAAAAATTTATATATTTATTAATCACCGGTTCAATTATGGTTAAATTCCAGTTGAACCATTGACCTTTGAATCAGTTGCTTCTCCGGTTCAATTACTGCTCCGATTTTTAAAACATTGGGTTTACTTGTTTATCCTACATTAATGCATTTGCAGCTCAATGTCGATAAGGTATGTTTAGAAAGATGTAAGTTGGTTAATAATCTGACGTCTTGCTTCAATCTTATCTTACGTAATAATAAAATAATTCTTTTTACATCCTGAAATGTTACCGTCGGGCAACCGAACTCTAAGCGCATTTCTAAGCATAGTTCGGATATCGGAATGATTGGAGCAAGAGTAAGAATGTTAAGTTGGCCCACTTCCTCAATGCTTCAAGATTGGTTTAATAGGTTGCCTTGGGAGTTGGTTCTTGAAGTGCATTCAAACTGGAGTCCCATTGCCAGTGCTTCAAATTCGAAGAAATATACTTAACTTGACCCATTTTCTGGTTCATATCATAAGTTAGACATGGGTCAACATTAATCATTCCTTTTACATGGTTAATTTAACTGTAGTTGGTGGACGGAATGTTTCGTCTTGTCAAAGTTTAACAATATTAATTAAAAAAGAGGTAAAATAGTCATTTGCATGTCACCTATTGAATGTTTATAATATTTTAAAACGTTTAACTTTAATTCTATATATTTAAAATATTCAAAATAAACTCTAAGTTGAAAAAAATGGAAAAATTAATTATATATCAATTAAATATTACATCAATAATGATAAAAAACTATTTATTATTTTTAATGATAAAAATAGACTCTATTATTAAATAAAAAGTTGATATTCACTATCTAAAATATATAAAAATAAATTCTACTTTTAAAAATTAAAATAATAAATAATGTTACATTAATAATAACAATGTGACATTTAATTGATTAATTATTAATCTCATCAAATTTTCGTTCGCATAAAATCTATTAATATTTTGAAATCGTTAAAGTTTAAGTTCAATGCTTTAAAAGAAAACGAATATTATGATACACCAAAAAAGAAAAATATATTTGAAGTCTTCTAAAAATAAAAAATTGAAATAAATATAAGTCACAATAAATAAACATCAAGATAAAAACAACACCATTGTTTTAGATGTAAAATTTAAAGCTGTCTTGTTTCTCAATTAGACCAAAAAAAAATTCACAATTAAAAATTGTTTTAGATTGTATAATATTATCTCAAAAAGAAAAAAGAGGTAAAATTATAAAAAGATTACACAAAAGTTGCGAAAATTATAACATGAAAGAAAAAGTTTATTAGTTGCAAAATCTGCATATTATTACAGACAACCAACCTTATCAAATTATCCTCCTATCTATTGCAAACATGTTTTTACCTATTCGGTTATTGTTATATTGCTTGCTTATAATTTTAGATTTTTGAATTTTCTTTTATTTCCATAAATTATAAGAGTATTTTTAGTAATATTTGACTGATTCAAATTGTTTATCAATCTCCTCAGTGTTTCGTCTTAATTGACCAACTATGGAAGCTTATATTCAATCTTAGAATATGATGAATAAAATATATTTTAATTTTAATATTTTATTAAATTTTATAATATTAATCAAAATCGTATAAAATATTAGTAAAAATTATAATCTTAATTTGTTGTAAATATAATTCAAAGATAATTTTATTAGCTCATGTCGCCAGCCTCATTGATGTAAGATGTCGAGTAATTCATGTTAAATTATATGTAAAATTTTTAATTAATGCATTATATTTTAATAAAAATAATAAAAAGTTAAAATAAATTGACCATATAATTTTGCCGTCAAAAATAATTTAAAAATTCTAAAATTTTAATTTATTAAATATATTATTTATTGATAATTCATATATTGTCTTAAATGAATTGAGTTAACTTATGTGACGGTTAGATTAATCAAAAGAATTGATGATAAATTATATTTATATCAAATTAAAATTTTAAGTGTTTAATTAATATTCTATTTATAACTAAAACCTGAGATACTAGATTGATATTTATATTTATTTTTTTAATGAAAATAGTAGACATGGCTAAAGAGAGAAGGTTCAACTTTTCTTTAAGAGTTCTTTGTTTTTAGGCTGTTTTCTTGTTCCTTTTTCCCATCAGTGATCATCTCCTCCTCCCTTGCTTGTTTAGTTTTCTATTTTACTTGCATTACTCTTCCCTCAAGTTTTTGCTTTTCCTATTTGCTTATGCAATTTCTTAATTCTTCTCTTGCTTTGTGAACGTCCTCGGAGCTTAAAACACTGATTTTTAGGGGTCAAACTATCTTAGGAGGTATTCATTTCCTTCCCTCATCATAAAATTTCTCATCTTTTACCATTTCCTTTTAAGGAACCTTTTTTCAAGTTTATTGTTAGACTAGTTACTTCTTAACTCTTTTGAATAAATGGCTTTAACTTTGTCATCTCCTAAACAAACCAACTAAACTACTACTAATATAGTAGTAGTGAGTTTAGGTCGATCCCACAGAGAGTATACACAAAGTTTATGAAACGAAATTAAACAATGTTTAG
>JANITX010000212.1:48676241-48695952 GCA_027564395.1 Erythroxylum ulei | reverse complement strand
TATTTCAATTGGTTATTAACAACAAATTTGAAGTAGTTCCTGTTTTAACACTTCAATACCTCTAATTATATATACATGATCGTATTCATTGAAACCATAAATTACAAACACACAATCAAAAGAAAATATAAACCAATTTATCTAAATACTCCACGAAAAAATAATTCTATGAACATGACTTAATCCCCTGTGTCAAAATTCTCTATATACATATTTAAATGTACAAATAAGTTCTAAAATGAAAATCAGATGTCAAGAAATATCTTATAGGGAAAAAAAGTAGTTCTAACTTATAGTGTCTCTACACATCCAAAGTCACGTAGCTATAAAATAAATTATTAAAGTTAACATAAAAGTTGCAAAGTACATGTTTTGTATTAAGAATAATATTGTTGACATGTAATAATAGGAAAAAAGGAAATAAAGGTGCGCATACCAACTGTCTTCCAGAATTTGCTAAAGTAAACACTTCAAGTGGAGCTGATACAGCATACTTAAGAAAGGATAATTGAGCCCAGTCAGTAGAAGGAGCTTATAAACAAGTAGAAGCACACAATCTTCAGGCCCCAGGAATTCCACAATCACACTCACAAAAAAAGATAAATGTGTCGAATACTCACAAGTTGTTTGATAGTTTTTATTAAAACCTCAACATTCCCGGAGCTTAACGATGATTGATCCATTGAAATGCTAGAACTAAGAGCCAAAGCTAATGAAGAAAAACTTCCATTATTGTCCTCAAGACTAGTATTATTGCGGGCAATTGCTCCAAGTATCTTAGAGATTGTAATCTCATTCAAAGGCTGAAAAAGAGACAAAATCTCTCTGCACTGTGCAGCATCATCTGTGCATCCATAGCCTAATTCCTTGACAACATCTCCCATGCTCATCTCCTTTTCTATATCAGCTAAAAGTTCATCAAACTCATTTTCTGTGCATTCGTGAAACAGATTCTTACTCCTGCACCAGAGAAACCCAAATAAATAACTACTAAAATCATAACAAACAAAAGATACCTGAAAGAAGCAGAAGAAAGAACCTCAAAAAGTTGGTCTCATGCAATTCATTAGGAAGCAATGGAGCCAAAACAAAGGGGACAACATTATCAAACTGAGCTAGTGAGAACATCTGTATAAATTGGTCCACATGCTTGGAGAAGGCCCCAGACCGCTGGAGGAACATAACAATGTTCTGAATTTGTTCTACAGAGTTTATCAAATCAGGATTGGCACGCAATTTTTCCAGGTGAACCATGCAAAATTTCTTCCCTGTGAATAAACAAACAGTTCATGACAATGAACAGAATAAGGCAAAAACCATTTCAAATAAGAACTATGATTACTCACCACACATCTGAGTTTCAACACTTTCAAAGTCTGATAGTGCAAGACCAATGCCAATCTTTTCAGGCAAAGAAAGCCGCAAAACATTACATAACTTTTCTAGGAAAAAGAAACTCATACCTGCAGTTCAAGAGACGATTGTACCAATTTATCAAGGTTCTTTGACTGCAGACTGCGCCTCTCAATAACCTGCGTCACACTTTAGTAAAAACAGAGTTGGCCATCATCTACAGTGTAAATCATCTACAGTGTAAACCAATCCTGTGATAATCTTCGAATAGCACAACAAATGAATGGGACAGATGTAATGCTCCTTTAACTTGTTTGTTGCAACATATTGTATTGTTTCTCTTGGGTTAGCCAGATCACTGTTCTAGGCCAATTACTGCCACTTGTGTTTCATTTCATGCTTTTTTATTGCAAAAGCATCCCATTATTCCCATAGATCATAGCAACATATGGGTTCATAAGTTTCTTTTCAGGAAACAAAAACATAACAAAAGGGTAGATTGTGGGCAGTCTCATGGTCTTCTACGCAATTTAAAAGATCTTTTGTTAATTACTCAGTGTAATCCAACAAGAAGAATCCTAAGCACAACCCCAATTTTAGAAATTATCTTGAAACATGCGAAAACCCTTTAAATACCATATTTAATTTTCAGAAATTTAAGATAGAAGGGACTAACCTGTGCCAATTTATCAGGATGGTGTCGGAAGCCAGTAAGAAGATAAAATTAATGATATTAGGTCCTTAGGTTAAATCTCAAGTAATTGAACAACCCAAAACATTGCACATGACAACATTCGCACTAGTTATTTCCAGATGGTGGGTACTGTTGAAAGGGTAATGCTATTAATGATCTTTAAAGAAGTGGGCTTTGACTTGAGGGAGAATAAGAGATGGGAAAAAAGAGCAGGGCGCGGAGTGAACTAAAAGCGAAAGAGGCAAAGAGAACCAAAACCAATCGAAGCAATATTATCCATCACTTCTCCAATGCATTGCATGAGTTAAGAATGACCCACCTCATGCAACATCTTGCTAGATTTTCAATGGTTGTGTTAAGTGTTAACCCCACTTCACTATCCAAATGAAGAATCGCACCTCCTGACAAAACACTATCATAAGCAGCCGAGTGGAGGAGAAGTAAAGAAGACCACAACATCAGCTTTTCATGCCGGCCAATGCCTCTGAGGACTTTCTACTTAAAAACAGCTCCCTGTTGCTTGTTATTTCGGTATCCCTTCATGTTCCTCCTCCCGAGTTTCCGTGTCATTTCATTAATCCTAGGTATATTGTTATTTAGTTGAGTATTTAATACTTCACAACTTTTTGCTAGTCTTTACTATAAATATAATAAAACAAAAGGGTTAAAGTTTTAGATAATGAGGTGGGTTAAAATCTTGATGATCAAGTTATAAAGTATTAAAATGGCTATCTAACTAGTTCTTCCCATTAAAGAAATATATACAAATATAGTGAGGAGAATCTCATTGGAGAGTCTACATATATGTTAGACAAGTTGATGGGAGGCCATTGTCTCAACTTGTCTAAAAACTTCGATAAGCTAGCAGCCTACCTCAGAATCTGTCCAAATCACAAGATAGGTCATGATTTAGAGTGTGTTCAGCTTGGTCACCAAAGATTCAGTATAGCAGAGAAGTTGCAAATATCAGAAACAAAGTGAGTCTGTGAAACCATGCAAATTGACTCTAAATGCTTTACCAGTTATCTATTAAATTAGTGTCTCCATTTCAGATTCGTGGTTCTAATCTGATATTTATTGGTTATATATTCAGATTCCCTAGCTGGAGACCATGAACGTGGAAGAAGAAAGGGAGAAGAAGGAGATTGATGATGAGAGAGAGTCTGGCGTGGATGAACCACAAGTTGAACCAGAAATTTCAAGAAGGCAGCAACCATGGACGGAGCAAATCACAGTGAGAGGAGTGATAGTAAGCATATTTATAGGGGCCATCTACAGTGTTATAGTCATGAAGTTGAACCTCACAACCGGGATGGTTCCAAATCTAAACGTCTCAGCTGCTCTTCTTGCTTTTGTTGTTGTCCGAACATGGACAAAGCTGGCACACAAGGCAGGATATGTCACCAAACCCTTCACTCGCCAAGAGAATGCTATGATTCAGACAAGTGCAGTTGCCTGCTTCAGCATAGCTGTTGGAGGTTTGAACTTTGAAACTTTGGCTTAATAAGACATTTACAATTTACACAAACGCACACCCAGTAGAACTTTGATTCTCTAATTCAGAAGATTACCTAGTTGTTATTCTGGAGTACAGGTGGATTTGCTTCTTATCTTCTGGGATTAAACAAGAAGACTTATGAGTTGTCAGGAGTTCAAACTGAAGGGAACTCCCCAAATGCTGTAAAGGACCCAGAGTTTGGTTGGATGACTAGCTATCTTTTCGTAGTTTGTTTTGTTGGACTTTTTGTCTTAATTCCACTCAGAAAGGTACTAAAACTCTAAAACCTTCTGCTCTCCACATAAATTCCTGACTATAGGATCTTCCAAATGCCTTTTCCACTTTTTCATTGAAGATATTATGTAGTGGAGAAACAGTGGGGATCTTAATGGTATCATGGCTTAACAGTTCCTTAACGCTACTACATAAATTCGCTTTGAATTAGAAGTACATATTTATTGTGATAAACTGAAAGTACATGTTTTTTCACCCTCACAATGAAATGAATGAATCAGCAGGCATTTCTATTTGAAAAAAGTTCTGTTCTTAAACATACTTCGTTTGCTTTTAATTTGTTTATTGAATTGAACGATTTGAGATGGTTCCGTTGGGGCAGATCATGATAGTAGACCTGGGGTTGACTTATCCAAGTGGCATGGCAACTGCTGTCCTTATCAACGGATTCCACACCCGAAGCGACAAGATGGCCAGGTAACCAAAGTTTATAATAGGAATAAATTGTTCACTGACCTACCACCAACTCATCGCCATGAACAAAACCCTTGCTTTTCATTTTCCTTATTGCAGGAAACAAGTCCGTGGGTTCATGAAGCACTTCTCAATCAGTTTTTTGTGGGCACTTTTCAAGTGGTTTTATTCTGGGAAAGACTCGGAAACATGTGGATTTGCAGACTTTCCTGTTCTTGGGTTGCAAGCTCGCAAGTTCACGTATGTGTCAATTAGCATATCTATGTCACACCCATCCATTCTTGTGACTAATTGTTTTTTCATCTCAGATTTTACTCCGATTTTAGCACTACGTTTGTGGGAGCTGGGATGATTGTTTCCCATCTAGTGAACATATCTTTGCTTATAGGAGCTGTCCTCTCATATGGGATAATGTGGCCACTTATTGGTCAACTTAAGGGACACTGGTTTCCTAATAGCCTGCAAGAAAGCAGCATGAAGAGCATATATGGTTACAAGGTCTCTCGTTCTGTCTCTCTCACACACACAAGTTTACATAAAACAAAATTTATGATTCTTACCGAATTAATCAATTTGAACAGGTTTTTATATCGGTTGCTCTCATCCTGGGAGATGGGCTCTACAATTTCGTTAAGATAATGGGTTACACAATCATCAATATCCGTGGCAAAATGAAATCAGGTATACAATTAAAGATTGATTAACGTTTTAGAATTATACCATCCCTATTCAAGAACATCACTTCTTATGATCAGCCGTCAGCGATGAAAACAAAGGTCTTGAAGATCTAAAACAAAACGAACTCTTCCTCAGAGAGAAGATACCCATGTGGATAGGAGTCGTTGGGTACATTGTCTTCTCAATTATGTCCATAATTGTTGTGCCAATCATATTCCCTCAGCTCAAGTGGTACTTCGTTGTTGTTGCTTACATTCTTGCACCATCCCTGGCTTTTTGCAACGCTTATGGAGCTGGCCTCACTGATATGAACATGGCGTATAATTATGGCAAAGTGGCTCTCTTCGTACTAGCTGCATTGGCCGGTAAAGAAAACGGCGTCGTGGCTGCACTAGCGGGGTGTGGGATCATTAAATCAGTTGTTTCGGTTGCTTGCATCTTGATGCAGGATCTGAAAACAGGCCATTTGACGTATACCTCTCCAAGGGCTATGTTCTTGAGCCAGGTTATTGGTACTACAATCGGCTGTATTATGACTCCTCTCAGCTTCTTCCTGTACTATAAGGCATTTGACATTGGAAACCCAAACGGGGAGTTCAAAGCTCCTTATGCATTAATTTACAGGAACATGGCAATTCTAGGTGTTGAAGGGTTCTCAGCTCTGCCCCGCCATTGCTTGCAGCTCTGCTACGGCTTCTTTGCTTTTGCGGTAACAGTCAATCTGGTGAGAGACATTTCACCACCAAAGCTCGGGCAATGGCTGCCACTTCCAATGGTCATGGCTGTTCCCTTTCTAATTGGAGCTTACTTTGCCATTGATATGTGTGTCGGAAGTTTGATTGTATTGGCGTGGCAAAAGCGCGACCCCAAGAGAGCAGAGTTGATGATTCCAGCAGTTGCCTCTGGATTGATTTGTGGAGAAGGGCTGTGGACTCTTCCTGCCGCTATTCTAGCCTTGGCCAAAATAAAGCCACCTATGTGCATGAAATTTGGCGATACCTAAAATCTCTCCACATTACAATAAACAAACCCACCAGTGTACCCAAGAATCATATAAATGCAATGCAAGTATAAAATAGGTGCCATGACACGTACCATTTGCTATTTCAACCTTCAGTTGAGTATCCGTGTCATCTTTTATTGAAGTTGTGGGAGGAAGGAAACGAAAAGAAAGAGAGAAACACCAAGAACTATGAATGAAAGCCGAAAAACGGAAAGGGAAGTGAAACATACGGCCTCGTTTGGTAAACACTTACGGGCTTATTTTTAGCTGATTGCACGTATAAAACAACTTAGAAATGTTTAGGAAAAGGTTGACTGGGTTTACAGACTTAACTCAATCAATTAAAAAAAAACGTTTTGAGTATAGGAATATTTCGGTCAACTGTTAAAAATGTAATATGCAAAAAGTCAATTATACCATCTATTTTATTCTTAAAACATAACCATCAAACATGTGACAGGAATTCTGAGTCTTTTTATTTTTCTTTTTTCTTTTTATTATTTTAAGCTTAATTAAGCAACTACTAGCTTTATCATAAATTTAAAATTAACTATAGTTATAATTATTCTACTATTAATTTTATAAAAATTTTGAAATTAAAATAACAAAAAAGAAAAAACACTAAAATAAGTATCAGGACACTTATTTTGATTTTTTTGTGTTTTTATCATTTTGATTTTAATTTTTTAAATAAATTTTAAGATAAAATTTCATCATTTCATTCCCTTCACCTACGATGCTTTATAACAAACAGTATAAACGATGAAACAGTGCATCAAAGCTTCTAACAGTGATTTTTCATTAGTGAAATTCCCTTTAAATTGCATATATCAACACAATGTGCAAGCACCAAATTCCCTTTAAAGGAATTCCAAAACCTTAGGATGTCAAGTGAACATTAGATCAAATTAATTCCACCTATTCTACTTCATTGAAAAAGGAAAATTTCTAGTGAGTAGGAGAATACAAGTAAATGTACATCTAATTGATAAAGTATGAGAAAGCATATTGCTATTCCAAAAATTTTATAATGTACAGAACCCTTATTTAGATCATCAAATTCAATACATCAATCATTACTCTTGATACAACTCTGCAGTTCGCTGAGGTAATACATAAGAAGTAATCAACCTGTTATAATACCTGCCAGAACTTCACTCTTTCCTCGAGCATATATTGTGTAAACTAGGCGGATAGCATCCAGCCATCCATCTAAAGATTCCCATGAGTCAGCAATCTGCAACATCAATGCGACCATCGACCAATAGTTATTTGTGTAAAAGTAGCCCCATAACTAAATAAAACATCCTAGAACTCAAAATTAAGTTTAGTGCACTTTCCAAAGTAATTCAAGGTAGCCAAAAATGAACTATATTTGGAGTCCTAAAAATAGAAAAACTCATTTTAAGTTCTCTACATACATTTTAGATTAGTCATTGATGGATTTGCTCATAGCAACCCAAAAAAAAAAATCAAGGAACTAAGAAATCCTTCAAAACTGGATTGTTTTTGAGCTCTTCCGTAGCAACTCAGATTATTGTATTTGAGCTCTGCCACAGCAACTCATTATCTATATTCTGCTCTGCCATAGCAATTCATTTTTACTATTCATTTTTCCTACTGCCCATTGTATTTTCCGCTACATTTATCTATATATGACGACACTACAAACAACCAACAAGTGCTATCAGAGATCAAAAAGTAAAAAGAAAAGAAAATCAACATGCATTGTATACTGAGGAACATGAAAGGAGATTCAAGGAAAGAAAAGGCCAAAAATCTGTCATTTTTCCTAACAATCTTGTCGGGCAAAATAAAGCCAGTTTCCTGCTTGATGCTGATAAAATGAACTCTGTTTGTATTAGAGTATCGGAAACTAATCAGTGGCACACATTTTTTGTGCAAACAAATGGCTCACATGGCCGGGGCTGAAATAATCAGCAGCTGTGTTATTGCTGAGAGGGTTACAAAATAATTAGCATTCTCCGTATGTTCAAGTGTAAAAGGTCAGACAAGTTTTAAAACCAGCGAAAACATATCTACAATTAGTTTATGAGGAGCTCGATGAATTATAAACCAGCTAATGGATAAGAATTTACAATAATTTCATTAGTACAACAATCATATTTTTGCCATGTTATATAAATCAAATTTGATTCTAATGGTTAAAGCATAACATGTCTTTTCAAAGGTTAAGAAGGAGCACAGTGAATACTGTTTTACAAATATATAAATCAGCACATGACGTACCAAGAAAACTGGTCCATTAATTGTGTCAATACAGAGGCCTGCACCCGGTGGCAGTGTCAGATCAGCACATGCTGAAACAGATACAATATCTGGAACATCAATTTTGATTAGCTTCTTGTCACCATTTGTTACATCTCCCGTCCTCCCTGAAAAATTCTGAGGTGCCTGCTTTTGCTCCAATTTGCTAACCTGAATGGAGAATTTATCACGGTCTAAAATAATAAAGAGAGAGATTCAAAAGTGACAGATAACTATGAGAAGCAATTTCCAAAAGATCTCATGCTCGTTCATGTTACTGACTTATTTTCAAATGAGCATATAGCCTCTTTTTTGCCATCTCATAGATCATTTTCACAAAAACAGATAACAGACTTTTAAATCAGCAGGTCAAGTATCATTATGATTTAGTAAAAATGTTGAACACTTGTGTATTTTTGCATACTTCTTCCCTACAAAATCCTTTAGATTCGATCTGATTTTCCTTGCAAGAATAAAATAAGCTTTTTTACTCCCGAGGAAGCTTAGTAGAAATTAACACCCGCTTGCATAACATTTTCATCCTGAGGAATGACAATCTGTTATTGCCAGAGATTGGAACTAATATGATTGGAAGAAAACAATGCAGATTTTCCTTGCATGAAATCACTTTCATTTCCAGATATCTATTGAGAATTATGATTATAATCTCATTGGATAAGTGTGCACAACTTGAAACAATCATATATTACCTGTTGAAGGCCTTCATGATTCAAAACAAATTGAGATCTCTTCCAATCATTATGGGGAGCAATGGGTTTCCCAGCAGGTGGTCCAATCAGATATCCAACTTTAAGATACGGTAACGGCAACTGCCAAGTATTGGAACAGATCAGATTTTATAATTAAAATCCCTCCAACCACATGACTTACAACCAAGAGTAGCTATTACTACATTAACATTTTGCTCTTTCATTTTCCAGACCTAATGGAGAACCAGTTTAGGTATCGTGAATTTTCATTTTGGCTACACATGACTACATTAGTATTTAGCTCTTCCATTTTTGGACCCAATAGAAGACCAGTTTAGGTATCATGAGTTTTCTCTTTGTTTGCATATAAATTTTAAGAAATGGTAGTTTAGGGTGGTCATGTGGGTCGATTCCCAATGCAAAGTGAATCACTGAGGACCTGTGTGAGATGAAAGACTCATGGACAGTTTAGAATGAAAGAAAGAAGTTGGGAATATTCTTTTCGACTTTCTCTCTTCCACTCCAGTCTTTGCTTTTCTTTTTGTTAATCTGGAAGTAACTGCTACAGCTGCAGCCACTCAAATTTTCTATATTCCTTCTTAATTCTTATTAAATGAATGCATCTTCTTCTTGCAATCCTCGCTATTCGAAGCATTAGTGAGGAATCTCATTGCTATTACCCAAACAAGCATGAAACCATGCTTGCACATCTGTCAATAGTTCAAATTGGATCCACTATGCTATCTAGTGATTCCACAAATTAACCAAAAACAAAAAGAATTAGAACCAATATTCTGGGTATTCACGTAGGTTATAAGGGCTGTGCACGACAATTTGAAGGGTCCATGAAAAAGATAGAGCAGGTGAAAAGAAAAATGAGAAAAGAATAACTTCCAGATCCCAGAACTGACACACTGGTAAAAAAACTCATACAACACTGCCAGCAAACTTGTAAGTAACACCAAAAATATTGCTTAATAAATTTGAATACTAACCATGGAACGTACAAGCCTCAAGGCACTGCTGTATACCTGTTAATACAATTCCAAAACCATAATTCAGTGAACAAATTAGGATCTAATCCTTGAACGGGCATTTGGAGCACAAAAGTGATGGAAATTAAAGTTATGACCGTATAAATCGAATCATCAAGATGTATGATAAAGATTCAATCAAGTCATAAGTCAGTCTCAACCTGTCCATTTAATATCAAAAAAGAAATTACACAATGCTTACAGAGTAATTTGGTTTCAAAGCATGAGCAGCTGCAATGTAGACAGCAGACTGGCTATACAACTCATTGGGATTAATATCTTTTGCGTTGGCTGACCCCCCAGTTCTTAGAGTATCCTCTGCTAATCCATACTGCAATTAGGACATGGAAATTTTAATTGCATGGAGAAAATCAAGGAGACCAGAAAGATATTTTCTAAAATTGTACTTTAAAGAAAATTCATGATATGTGAAACTGACCAAAACAGTTCCGAGGTTGTAAATTGCTCGATGAAAATCAAATTGCAACTGTATAGCTGCACGGAACTGCAGAGCAATATACCAGATATTCAGGTTCTTTGCGGCTAATTCCTATCATAAATCCAAGCACTCTAATGTCTCCAAATGACTTTAGTACCTTACTGATGGCAGTTTTAACAATTGTTTGCTTTTCTCGAGCAGGAACAATTGCACTAAGTTCCTAGAATGAGAATTAAACATAGTATTTAAACATATTATCCAAAAAAATTTGCATAAACAAGAATGCATGGAGATATCCAAAGACAAAATAGCTCTCTAGAAGACTAGCTCAAAATAGAGAAGGATGGATAAAAGTCAAAATCAAAATAAAATCTATTAGTACCTGCAAAGCAAGTCCCCAATTATTAAGTGCCTGCAAGAATTTTAGATGGATTTAAAAATGATAGGATATAAATGGCGAGTTTGAGGATACAAGCTTATGAGAAATCTGAAAAGCCAACACCCATCAAACGTACCTGAGGACTATTCCAGTTAAGTTGAACAGCTTTCTCATAGTTATTTGTTGCCTGCAAAATCAGATTGTCATATATTTTTACTAATAGCTATACATTAGTGAGCACGATGCATACATCTTAAGAAAAGTAAGGTAAAAAAAGCAAGCCCCATATCATCATATGTCACCACTCATGACTTCGTGTTGCATTCAGAGTATTACTCATAAGTCAAACCCTACCACTTGTTTATGAACAGTCTCTAAGTTAACTGCAGCAAATAGTTGACATTTAACAAAAAAAGATTCCAGAAAAGAAATGGTTCATTTAAGACCCCCCCGCTTTCATTCATGAACAAATGAAGAACTTTAAACTCAACCTGCTTCCAAAGTTCTTCAGCCTCCTTTGTACGACCACGCATTTTTGCCCTGTCAGAAATTGCTATAGCCCAATTGTAAAATGCCTGTCATGAAATCATAAGGTAGAGCTGTTGAGTTGAAGGGATGACAATACCAATCAAAACATTCTCTTAATATATAGTAGATATATACTTGTACAGATACAGAAGCATGTCTACAAAATGAAGACAAGTAAAAAATAACATATTTATTTTTCAAAAAAAAATCATATTTGAGCCATTGGGTGCCATCCAATTAAGCAAACCTAAAAGAAAATATTAGAGATTATAATTTGATTGAGTATACTTAGGAATTACGATTGTAATTGTAACTTACCTTATATAAATAATATATAAAGAGAGTAAGAGCTACTAATTTCTACAAGCTCTTCCCATCCTTTTTCTAAATTCACATCATGGGATCAGAGCAGGTTTTCTAATCCCACCTCTAATTACTTTTTCCTCTCACAACCGAAAACCCATATGCAAACCTTTCTCACAAAAATAAGATTAACCTTAACAATCTAACACCATAAACACCTCAATCAGCCACCGGTGACTAAGTCAGAGAAAGAGGCGACTGATAAGTATAAAATGCATCATGTTTTAGGTATAGTTTAATATGTGTTTAGCTATTAATTCAATCATTTGGTATGTGTTTAGGTTAGAATTGTATTAGTTTGTTAATTATTTGTGTTTTAAGTGTTTTATGGGGTAGTACAAGCCTTTGAGCTTAAATATTATGTTTTTGAGGTACCTTGATGTGTTTGGTAGTGTTTTAGGGTCAACATTGAAGAACGGAGAAGCTTCGAAGACATTCAGGCTGAAACAATGACCCACGATCGTGGTTGGCCGAACTTGATGTGTTTGGTAGTGTTTTAGGGTCAGCATTGAAGAACGGAGAAGCTTCAAAGACATCAGGCCGAAACAATGACCCACGATCGTATGCCACGATCGTGACAGAAGGCTTAGAAGTAGGCCACGACCGTGGCCCTGTCAGGCACATGCGCAACCACTTCCAAACTTCGTGTTTCGAGGAATTTTTTGCACCTTTCGAGCCCCGAAAAAGCCATAGTTCAACCCTAAACACAAAAGAACATAAATAGAACAAAAAGAAGGAGCTTTTGCATCAGCCACTTTGGAGAAAAACCCTAGAGAGAATTGTTGGGAGATTGAGAAAGAGAAGGAAGAGAGAAGTGGAGAAGCCGACATCGAAGTACTTCCCAGATTTGGAGTTTCCCGCCGCCACTACCTCCTGTCTCCGTATAGAATCGTTTTTTCGATTATTTTCTATTTTTATTATTGTATAGAATTGGGAATAGCAGTTTGATGATAGGATTGTGAATGTTGAGTTATTCTATACTCACCTTCGGGTTTTTTTACCTTTGATTTAATAAAATCTTATTGTTTTATGTTTGTTGGATTTATTGTCATTAATTTATGTGATTGCATAATTTGGTAATAAATTGAGAAGGTGAATCGAACGAAAAATAATTAAATTGAGCTAACGAGAGTTAGGTGATTTAATCAGAATGAGAAATTAACCAAATCGGTAATTGTATGAAGAAAGATCTCATATAGATTCCGGATAGTTTATTGGACAACTTCAGATCTAATTAGGGTTTTGGATAGATTGTTAATTGAAAATTTGCAATTTTCTATAATCTGATTAGGGTTTATAATTTAGGATTAATGGTTATAACTCGAGAAAGAGTAATCAACCCTAGAATCGTCTAAGACCAATAATCCAATAGGTCATAATCAATTAGGTTAGCGATAAGTATAGGTAAAAATTCCCCTTTCTCTCAATAAAGTTCCTTTAAGTTGATTCTTGAGTGTGTGTTGCACCTGCTACTTTGTTAATATTTTCGTAATTGATTCTTGGAATTGAGTTGCACGATTGAATTAAATTCTTGCCTTAGTTTTGTTACATTTTGAATTATTGCGAATTGTTTTGGCCTTAAATTTTAGGACTAGATTATCCCTCCTCGTGGGATCGACACCTTAGGTACTACGCGAACGACCTGTACGCTTGCAGATTATCAAGTTATTAATTAAAGCTTACACACATAGAAAAACCACAATTAGCAACACTGGCAAGTGTCCCACGGGTCCACACACGCCGCGGGCAACCGTTCATCGACCAGTGCGTGTAGCCCACGTGTCACCTTCCGATGACGTTCTATTGACCCTGCTTCCATGGACTGGGTTGCACCAACTCCAAAAACCTTTGGTGATGTGGTTTTTTGGTTTTAATTGTTGGAAACTGGGTTTGTGTGTTTAACCATAGCCGTTGATGTGCATTTTTGCTTTTAATTGTTGGAAACTGGGTTTGTATGTTTAACCATCGTTGCTAGTTCCATCATAGACGTATCTCATAATGGTTTTGTTGTAGTCATAGTGCCTCTTTCATTGTTGCACAGTTGTTGATATTTGAAGTTTGGTTTTTTGCATTATTGTTCTTCACTTAATTTGTGCTAATGTCTTTCTGTAACGATTGCATCATAAGTGATTTCAAAACTGAAAGTATTGAAGGACAACCACCAATTATGGTCCAACAAATCACAAATAAAAAATTGAACGAAATTAATTATGTTGCTTAGGATAACATGGTCATTATATACGTCAGGGGCGTAGGTAGGTATAAGCATCTCATAGATCCAGCTCCTGGTATCAAGTCAACAGGGTGTAAGAAGTGGGAACAACATGAGAATCAAATAATGACAAGGCCTTGGAATGCCATGGAGCCAAATATTGCTGACATGAATCAACATGTAAACTCCGCAAAGGAGTTATGGAGTATGTGAGACTTTTATATTCCAATAACGTTACTCATATATATGATTTATCTATAGAATTGTTCAAGTGTGAGTAGGAAGAGAAGAACCACACCAAGTATGTTTCAAAAATAAAGAATTTATTTGTAGAACATTTAGCAGCTTCGCTCATACTGACAAATAAGAATCACCTTATGAAGGAAAGCGTAGAATTATCCGTGCTGAGATATTTGGCTAACTTAAGACCAAAATATGAACCAATTAGGGCACAGATACTCGATGGCACTGAACTTCCATCACTTGCAGAGATATATTCACAAGTATCTCAATCCTTGAAGGGGCCAACATAAGAAAGTGTGACAAGTTTGCTCTAGCTGTTCACAATAGTGGAAGAGGTAATGGAGGCCGAAGTAACCAAGGTGGTCGTGGTGGTTGCGAAGGAAGGGGCCGAGGAGGCCAAAGGAAATGTCACCAATGTGGCAAGGATGGGCATGTTCGAGACTATTGTTGGAATTACACCCAGAGTTACGCCCGAAGCCCTCTCAATTTGCTAATATTATGAAAGCTTCTAGTGGTTCTGCCTCGTCAAGTAGAAACAAGTGGTTTATGAAGTAGAATACGCAGCTTTTCTCTAGTATCAAGCATCCAAGCAAGCAATCACACCTACTGTGTCATTTACTCACCTAGGTAATCACATAGCTTATATCTTCCTCTGTTAAACCTTAAGTTGTAAATTCAAGAGTCACTAACCATATTGCAAGTAACCCAAAAAAATTTTATCAAATTACCCCTGTAACAAACTCCCATCAACTTACTATTGCTAATGGTTCCACTACTAGTATAAGTGGGGTTGGCACTATATTTCCTTCCTTCAATGAATTTTCGTCCAACTTAATGTATGTTACTAAACTAACCAAATCATTGAATTGTTCTTCCTCTTTTTTCCCTCATTTTGTTGTTATCCAGGATTTCTAAGACAAAGAAGATGATTGAAGGGGGTGTGAATCTAGAGGTCTCTACAATTTTGACAATCGTTCAACCGCCTGCTCAACTATTACTTCACCCTTCTAAATCCATAGTCATAAAAAAAATTGATACCTTATTTGAATTATAATTTTCATCTAGGTTGTAAGTCTTGTCAACTTGGGAAACATCATCGTGTTGCTTTTCCATCCAGAGTTAATAATAGAGCCAAAAGCTCTTTTGTGTTATTTCATTCTAATGTTTGGGGTCCATCTCGTGTGACTGTGAAACATGGTTATCTTTACTGTGTTGTTTTTGTTGATGAGTAGTCTAGAATGACTTAGTTATATGTAATGAAAGAATGTTCAGAATTGTTTTCTATTTTCCAATCCTTTTGCTTTGAAATCAAAACTCAATTTTGTCCTATTAGTATCCTCATAAGTGATAATGCTAAAGAATATTTTTCTAAATCCATTAAGTCTTACATAAAAAATTGTAGTATGATTCACCAATCTTCTTGTTCTCACACATCACAACAAAATGGTATTGTTGAAAGAAAAATCAAACATGTCATAGAAGTTGCTTGAGCCTTACTGATTGAGATGAAGGTTCTCAAGGAGTTCTGGGAGTGATGTTGTCCTCATTGCTATCTTATTAACAAAATGTCATCCACTACTCTAAAAGGTCAAATTCCTCATATCCTTATATTTCCTAATACCCTCTTTGTTTCTTCTTCAACCTCGTATCTTTGGATATGTCTGTTTTGTCCACTAATTACATCTAGAAGTTGACAAATTATCTCCACGAGCCATCAAGTGTAACTTCCTTGGTTACTCAAGGTGACAAAAAGGTTATCATTGTTACAACCCCTCACTTAAAAGATTCTTTGTGTGCGTAGATGTGACCTTATACTTTTCTGAGAGTCAAGATGCCAAAAACTTCAATCATTGTTTACCCTCACATTTTGACAACTCCTTGGATAATTCGCCTAAAAGTTCAAACAATTCACCTACAAACTCTAATCCTTCTTATCTTCATCAATTGTCTTGAGCAGACTTGTAGGTTTATTCCCGACGACCTCATCGAATGATAGATGGCCATCCAAATGAGCCCTTTCCTCCAATGCCTAATTTGCCGCCAAAGCCGAAAAACAATGACCTAGACTAGCCTATTACTTTACGTAAAGGTAAGAAATCTTGTACCAATCACTTGATTTCTAATTTTGTTTCTTATAACCATGTGTTACCCTCCTTTTATTCTTTTTTATCAAACCTGGAAGAGGCTATAAGAACCCTAGGTGGAACCAAACTATGCAAGAGAAAATAGATGATTTATGGTCAAATGTCATCTAGAAGCTTGTTACTCCTCCTGATGCCTCAATTGTTGGTTGTAGATCAGTATATACGATTAAGACACTTGCTGATAGATCTATCGAACGACTCAAGGTTCGCCTTGCTGCTAAAGGATACACACAAGTCTATGGTATTGATTATTCTGAAACTTTTTCTCCTGTGGCAAAAATGGCATCAGTTCGTATTTTTACTCCGTAGCCGCAACTTACTCTTGGCCTCTCTACCAACTTGACTTCAAAAATGCATTCCTCCATGGTGATCTAGAAGAAACAATCTTATATGGAGCAACTTTCAGGGTTTGTTGCTCAGGGAGAGTTTGAGAAAGTGTGCCTATTGAAGAAATTGTTATATGGTTTAAAACAATATCCTAAAGCATGGTCTGGACAGTTTAGTGCAGTTGTGAAGAAATTTGGCCTCAAGTAATGTGGAGTAGACCATTCGGTGTTCTATCAACACAAGATCCATTAAAATTCTATTGATTATATATGTTGATGATATTGTTATTACTGGGGATGATCAAAACGGAATTCAGAGATTGAAGGAATTCCTACGACAACAATTTTTAAGAATAGATCTCAATCTATTGAAGTATTTTTTTTGGGAATCGAAGTTGCAAGACCTAAAGATGGTATTTGTCTCTCCCAGCACAAGAATGTTCTTGATCTACTAGAAGAAGCTAGCTTGTTGGGATGTAAAATGGTAGATTCTCCAATGGATCCCAAGGTCAAACTTGATGGAGACCAGGGAGAACTCTTGAAACATCCAGGAAATTATAGGAGTTTGACTGGGAAATTAAACTATCTTACAATTACTAAGCCTAACATTTCATTTAGTACAAGCGTGTTGAGTCAATTTATGCCATCCCCTTGGACCAGCCATTGGAATATGGCTATTGGAATCATGAAATACCTCAAGCGCAATCTTGACAAAGGACTCTTATATAAGAACCATAGGCATTGTTTGGTTCAGGCCTATAGTGATGCTAATTGGGCTGGTTCTAAGGCTGATCGACGCTCTACTATATGGTATTGTGTTTTTGTTGGTGGCAATCTGATTTCATGGAAAAGCAAAAAAGCAAACAGTGGTCTCTTGTTCAAGTGCAGAATTAGAATATAGATCCACGGCATATACAACTTAAGAACTTGTCTAGGTAAAACATATGTTGTAAGAACTTAGATTTCAACTAACACAACCTATGGAGCTAATGTGTGATAATCACGCAGCCATTTACATTACTTCAAATCCAGTTTTTCAAGAAAAGACAAAGCATAGCGAGGTAGACTATCACTTTGTTAGAAAGAAGGTGCAACAAAGTGTGATAAAAACCACTCATGTGAAGTTTGAGGACAAGTTAGTTGATCTATTTACCAAGTCTTTGGTTGGAAGTCGTGTAACACAACTATATAATAAGCTTGGAGCTCATGATATATGCTCCAACTTGAGGGGGAGTGTTAGAGATTATGATTTGATTATCTTCAGGGATTACGATAGTGATTTGATTGAATATCTTTAGAGATTATAATTGTAACTTACCCTATATGAATAAGATAATCTAGTATATAAAGGGAGTCGGAGCTACTGATTTTTGCAAGCTCTTCCCATCCCTTTTCTTAATTCACATAAGACATTAAAAGATTAAAAAAAAAGCATCGAATGCAATTTATAATTTCCAGAACATGAAAGATTCTACAAATAATAAGGTTATACACGCAAGCATCACAACCACTCAGAAAAAGATGTAAGCTTCCCTAGTTTTAAAATTTCTTGATTTACTCGTGTAAAGATAGCAATTAACCTGCTTACTATGATCCTTGTCAGATAAGTATCTATTCAATAAAGATCATTATAATATAGAAAGCATACATACATCATGAAGCGTAGGGCACAGATGGGTAGCCTCATCATATTTTTTACAAGCCTCTTCAAGCAAAGCATCTTTAGATGGTGAAGTAGAATCTGCACTCACATTGTCTGCACTTTCCTGCAGTCCATTTAAAAGCATAATAAGAAAAGAGAACTTCCACCTATATGAAATGCAAAAAAAAATTGCAATGGCTGAAAGTGGAGTTAGAGATGCAGGTTCTATTATTTTATTAAGCAAATTACAAATGTAGATTATGCATAAAAATAATTTGTTATTTTTGTAAGAGTAAAGGAAAAATTTTCAGACCTGAAGCACCAATGCCCAATTGTATAACGCATCATAATCGTCTGGGTTTCTCTCTATTGCACTAGCATATCTACAAAATACAACAGAATGATCATTACGATTTTTCTAAATCTTGAGTTAAACATGTGAAGGTAGAAATGACCTTGTAGCAGCAAAAGTAAGAACGCGTTGACGAGATCGAGCCTCTTCGTCAATACCAGTTACGCTGTTGATCAGTTGCATGGCAGCATTACTCTCTACTTGGTGTTGCTGCGTGCTTTCTTGACTGAAAAAATTAGTTTGAAAAGAGCACAAAGTTGAGATTCAACCAAAGATCTATCAACCGAAATCTAACAAATCTTCGTCAGCGCTAAACACCCGCGAGATTTCTTTTAAGCTAAATTCAATAAAAGTACCTTAAAAGAAAATAAAATAAAACCTGTAATGGGTAGCGGTACCATCGGCTTCGTCGCTTTTCAATTCGCTAAGCAATTCTCGCATTGTGAAAGTCTTGCTGCCTTTTTCCTTGCTCATATCAGCTCCGTTTGATGTCGTTCCATTACGCTCCTCCTCCTTGAGATCTCCATCTCCATTGCCCGTAACCGTCGCCGTCGTAGGCTCTGAATTTGAATCTTGTGAAGCTGTTGGCAGAACTTGTTTTGGCTCCACTCCGTTTTGTAAATCGTCTTCTCCGGGGGTTGTCGCCATTGTTGTTGTTGTAGCTGGTACCTTCTGAAATCAGAAAAGCTACGCCAAGATCTAATTAGCAGACAGAGAATGAGAGAGGGAGAGGGTAAGTGAAGAAGAATGGAAAGAAACGGGTTGCGGGTTCTAGCCCATCTTCCTAGTTTTTCGGGCAAAACTTCAATGGGCCTAACGATGACTTGACCCATTTTTAACGCGTGGATTTTATTTATCATCGTTTTTGTGTTTTCCTCGATGTTGATACTAGTTACTTTCTAAAGTCTCTCTAATTTAGTCAGGAACCTTTGGTTTTACTTTTTTTTTTATTAATAATTTTGATTTTGATTTCTTTTTTTTTTGTTTCTGTTTTTTTTAAACGTGTTTGATTAAGATTTGAAATATAAAAATTAAAAACAAACTTCTGTGTGTTTGAGATTTCTAATAAACAATTGAAAATAAAAATATTTTTAATTTTATTATTATTATTATTATCATCGTCATCATTATCATCAT
>JANITX010000212.1:48655905-48665959 GCA_027564395.1 Erythroxylum ulei | reverse complement strand
TCCATCTTGTATCTAAACCAGATTTTCCATTTCATTTCAATTTCAAGGATTCTCCTTTGCTTTACACATAACTAATTTCCAATAATTTCTCATTTAATAGTCCTAGCTTACAGAAAGGTTCAGGGTCCAACAGGAGTGATATTCTAAGGAAAGCTTCCAGAAGAAGAAGTCTCCATCGAAAACGAGAAAGTACAGGGGTGGAAAAATATAACTAAAGAAGAGTAGCCAGAAACCTTTGTCCAGGAAAAAGAAGAAAAAGAGTGGATAAAGATGGTTGATGAAGAACTAGTGGAGGAACTAAGTAAGGAAACTACTGATGAGGCCAACGACCCAGTTAAGCATTTCTTTTATTGTTTGTTGTTCTTTCTCTTATAGATTGATTATGTTACCCTATATTTAATGTTTGGGTGTTGTGTAAGAATGATTGAATGCTCTATTTGATTATTTTTATGTAAGAACCCATTACTAGAATCGAATATAATACATAATCGTTGTTTTTCTTATTCATTTATAGCGACTAATGATTCATAATCATTAGGAATAACATAACCTAGGTCAAATAATCCGAGCTTGTGTGATTATTGCTTAGATTGGTATATTTTTGTCATTTGTAAGACAACTGTCTGATTAAATCTAAAGAGTGTCTCCTAGGTTATCTGATAACTATGGTTAATTAACAAGATCTTTTTCATTAACTATGACCTAAGGAAAAACCAGGATTAACAGAGCTTGTTGTTAGTCTATAACCAATAGTTTAAAAAGAGATGTAAGATAACAATTCAATGAAATATGTTTAATAGGGTGTAGACCGAGATTGAACTAAAGAATCGGACTCTTAACGAATTCACCACTTTAAAGCTTATTCTAGGTTTCTTGATAGTTAGGGTTAATCAGTGAGCTCTTCTTGATTAACTATGATCTAAGGAAAACTGAAATTAACAGAGCTTATTGTTCATGATCAATAGTCTTAAGGGAGGTGTAAAGACAATAATTTAACGATATTTGTGAAATTGTGCTTAGGTTGAGATTAAACCAAAGAACTGGATTTCAACTCATTCATCAACTTTATCACTTTGGTGCTATTTAATTTGATTTGTTTTTATAGATTCAATTTTACTTTCTCTTCTAATTTACTTCAAACGAAAAACCCCCTGTTTTGCTTATATAGATAATTTAGGAAAGTACTTGGAATTAATCTTTGTGGTATCGACCTAGCCTTACCGCTACCTATATTTTTAATCTAGTTATTTTGGTAGTGTTACGACACGCACCACATGTACTTTTGCTCTTGTGATTGATCAATGTGCAATATCTTTAATGATTGGTGGTAGATAAAAGCCAGTGAGATTTTGAGCCTTATTAGACTAACAGATCTTATCAGTCTCATTTTCTTTTGTTTATATGTGACCTTCATGGCATATACATCCTGACTTTGCTCTGATTTTCTATTCAAGACCACATTTTTATCACATGCATTAATATGGAAATGATATAGGAATTCTTTGTTTCATGAGCTATATTAGCCAAATAGCCTACCTATTGATATGAATTTTCCTTTGTTAAACCCTCTTGAGCTTTCTTAGCCTTTCTTTTTATATTAAACACATTACATGCTATTAAACTTAATCAAATGTCCTATCCAAGCCATAAAGCTAGTGGAACATTTGTCAATTGTTAATGATTGTCAATGTACAAAAGTCTAAGTGTGGGGGTATGTAATGTTATGAAATCCATTGTTGGTGTAGCTTCTTAAAATTTTTATATGAAGAAAAGAGAGAAAAGAAAAAGAAAAAATATTTAAATAAAAATATGAAGGAGGAAGTGCATATGTTTTACAAAGTTATTTATGATTAATGTCCCTTCTTAAAGTTGTATGGAATGGATGAATTGAGTATAATGCATATGAGGTAGATGTTGCTTTCAAGGGTCACTCCTTACGGTTACAAATGATCAACTTTTATGAGTGGTATATGCTTGATGTGGTTTATGGTGTGAGAGCTTAACTTTAAGCTAGGAAACATGGTTTTTGCATTCATCATAATTGATGTACACAATTGTGAGTGAATGTTAGTTTTTGCTTTTGATGATCATATCGAATGTTTTTCTTGTTTCACTAGCTTTGATGACTTTTATGTTACTTTACCCAAATACATCTCACCTTACCCTTGCCCACACTACAATCATAAAAAGTCCTTTAATTCATGATTAATCTTTTTTCCAACTTGTAATGCGACTATCCAATTAAATCTAAAGAGCTTGTTTCTAGGTTCTTCAATAGTTAGTTTTAATTAACGAGCTCTTCTTAATTAAACATGACATAAGGGAAAATCAAGGTTAACATAGCTTATTGTTAATCTTAACAAAACTTATTGTTAACTTACAATTAATGTTTTCTTGGAGAGGTATAAGAGCAATAATTCAATGAAAAATGTTTAACTGGGTATAGGTAGAGAATGAACTGATGACTGGATCCCTAACGAATTCATCACTTTCATCATCTTTGAATGGTTTCTTTAATTTGTTTTCATTAATTTAGTTTCATTTTATTTTATTTTTACCTAAACCAAACACCCCCATAACCTAAACACCGATTCTTTTCATAACAAAAGCTAACCGAACATTTTATATGAGATTGACCTAGACTCACCACTACTATAGTTGTAGGTCTAGTTATTTTGAGTAGTGTTACAACACGCTACGTCAAAAGCTAAAAGCTAGTGAGAAAAAAGGAATCTTTTATACGAGTGTGAGAGATGTAGATAGGGCTATTTTTGCTCATACGCCTGTTGTCCTTATAATTTATAAACAAAATTGTTTTGCTACTAACGAACTACCCAATGATTTACCCACTAGGTTAAAAATATTTTGCAGGATTACAAGGACGTCTTCCTTGAGGAGATGCCAAAGGTGCTTCTAACCCTTCAAAGAATCAAGCAGCAAATCGATTTCCTACTTGGTTCGAGCATTCCTAACTATTGTATTGAGCCAGATTGAGCCAACCCTGAGCAGACAAAAGAGATTAAACGTCAAGTTGATGAACTCCTTGACAAAGATCCATTAAATTCAACGACGAATGATATGGATCAAGGGGCTAGTGATGTGGCATCTCAAGTGGGGTCGATGCTTCGAGTGTTTGAGGTCTTCAACTCAAATTCCACCTTCAACTTTGAAAATAGATCCATTTGTGGATATTGTTGGGCCTATCACAAGGGCTAGGAACAAAAGTATGCAAGGGGCTTTGAATAATTTAATTAGAGAAGCCCATTCTTAAGACCAAGTCCAAGTTGCTTCAATTAAGGAGTCCAAACAAGTCCACTTAATAAGTTTTGAAGAAGTTGGGCCAACCCAACTTTAAAAATAAGGTTCATGGCTGAATTTACTATTAGTAGTTTTCCTTCTTCGTAAGGGACAATTAATCAAATCCTATAAGGTCTCTTGTTTCCTAAAAGTTAGTTTCCTAGTAGGTCTTGTTTTTTACAAGTGAGTTTCCTAGTAGCTTTTGTTTCCTGCAAGTTAGTTTCCTAGTAGATCTTGTTTCCTATAAGTTAGTTTCCTATTAGATCTTGTTTCCTAAAAGTTAGTTTCCTAGTAGGTTAAGTAATTATAGGTTTAAGTTAATTCCTTTTCCTTAATTTTCTATCAACCCCTCTCCTATATATAGGTAGGTTTGGCTATCATTAGGGAACACAATTTTATGACATTATTTTGTGAGGTTTATCC
The DNA here is from genome assembly GCA_027564395.1 of Erythroxylum ulei. NCBI lineage: Eukaryota > Viridiplantae > Streptophyta > Magnoliopsida > Malpighiales > Erythroxylaceae > Erythroxylum > Erythroxylum ulei. Next base: position 48,662,239 of record JANITX010000212.1, on the reverse strand, counting down.
TTAATATTATTCTTGTTGAATAATTAGAATGCATTGCACGATTTTCATGCTTTGTATTTGACTTATCTAATTGATTTTGTTTCATCAATTAGTGGCATCTTTATTTTTTGTTCTTCTTTCAATCTTGTTTCATTCAATTCATACTTTGCTTGAATTGGGTTATACATGCTCTTAAGGGTTCAGTTACAAATCTCTTGAAATAACTTTTATTGATCTCTTCTTGTTCAAATCTTCTTCTTAGTTGAACATTAAGTGGTGAATCAAGAAAAGTCTTAGATAAGTTTTTTATATTCCATAAATTTCATATCAAACTGTATCTTTGAAGGTCCACACATTTATAGTGATTGTATATCTCCAAAGTTGCTCCAATTCATCCATTTCAGCTACCCTTTCACCCGAATCTATGAAGGTAATTATCACCTAAAAACATAGCTGAAGAAAAATATGTACCAATAATACTGTAAAACTCTTAAATAACAAGCAAAACACATTAACTATGGGTATATGAATATAATCAAATAATCATTTATCAAACATCTCCACACTTAAATTTTTTCTTGTCCTCAAGCAAATCATAATCTAAATCATCAAACTTACAAACATTCATCCCTTATTAACCTCAATCTATCCATCTACACTTTAAATCATAATTAACATAGAATTAAATTCAAGTCATCTTAGAATTAACCTTCATAAGTCAATATCAATAGTAATCACATAGATAATCTTTTTGAAATTCAAAGCACAAATTTTTACACCCTAACTAAGGATTCACTTAATACACTTAAAGTGTTTAAGGTGGAAAGCAGAATAACTCTCAAATCAATGTATAGAAGGATTCTTAACCATATGCTTGCAATAAAATCATATTTAGAAACAAAAGTCAAATGGTTTTGTTATAATGGGCTTAGGTTTGTGTATGACAAGGATAATAAAAAAGGGTGATAATATTGAAAGAAATTTATATAAAAAAAATTACATATAACTTAGTTCTTCACAATATAGGTCCTTCACACCACAGTTCCATCGGTACAATAATTTTAACAAAAAATTTTATTTTTTATTTATTTTTCATTATTATGCTCGCAAATATATATATATATATATATTAAACATTCATCATGCACCAAAATCAAGAAATATTGGACCTCTTATTAAAACTCTTTAATATAATCCAAGTTCAAATAATCAAGTAAATTTTTAAGGTTTCAAAATAATAGAAAGACTGTAAGAAAAATAAGGTAAAGGCTAATAATGTGGTTATAATTAATGAAAGGCTAAGTCTCAAAAGTGGTTACTCTTAAGGGATTAAACATGGTAAGATAATAATCAAGGAAATAGGCTAAACAAAAGGTTGAATCTAAATGCCTTTATCATTTCAGTGCCTCTAATTTAACAAATGTGGTCTCATATGAATAATAAAAGTAATTTCTAGAATTATCCAACTACGCATGATAACATACATAAAATAATAAAAGAGCCTTAAATAATGATGTATTTGCTCTTAGGTACAAAATCTCATAAAAAAGGTCATATGTGTAAATAATGTGCAATTTCATTCAAATTATTTATCTCAATGATTACTAAAAATATAACAAATAAAAAAAAATTTATTCACTTTCATCATTTTACGTACTAATTCAATTCGATAACCAACAATGATCTAAAGTATTTTGGATAGATTTTAATAGAAAACATTATAATAAGCTTAAGACATTTGAAATCCCTTCTTCGTACCTAAAATTGTACATTGTCTCTAACATATACAATTGAAGCACATAAAATTACAATAACAATAAAACACAAAAGATGAGAAAGGGTCTGAATTGATACTTCCCTTACTCATAAGATTTACAAGGTTCTGCATTAAATGAATAGTCTATCTGATATTAGATACATCCATCCTTGCAAAAATATAAACAAACAAAGATATAAAGTTAAAATAAAATAATAAATAAATTCCTGGTTGTAAAGACCCATCATTACGAAAAACTCTAAGTAACTCATCTGAACAATCTCCCCAAACATTTGGAACTGGATCATGCTTAACCGGTCCCAATCATAGTGCCTTTTTCAAAGAAGAATGTGAAAAGCACCTTAAGCGTAAGCTCCCAGTACGAGGGCTTCAGGATCTTGAAGAAGCAAGATTATGCTCCAATGTTGATGAGTTCTTGAACGTGCTTGACTAAATCAATCTATTCCAGCACCTCCCAATCAATGCTTTTATTGGTCTTGAACTCCTTATCTTTAAGCATTTGGTAATGCTCCTTGTACGCTTTGACATTAAACAATAACATATTGGGTTGCTCTAGTTAAGAAATTAATTTTTCACGCTCTTGTGACTGTTGAGCTCTAATTGGGTCTCTAGAATACCTTGCTCCTCGTTACCTCTTCCTCAGTACCTTTTTGCTCTTCGTTGTCCCATCATTATGCCTAAAACTTAAAGTAGGTTAAGAAAATAACAGATAAAAGTGTAAAAAATAGATGTTCCCTACACTAGGTTCATATGCTCAATAAATCATTAAATTGTGAAAACACATAATTAAAAGTAAAATTAAACACATAATAAAAGCAAAAACAAATAATAAATAAATTAGAAAAATAAACAAAAAGCCAAATTAAAATAATGGCAACTAACAAATAAATTTAATCTAATAATTCAATTATGAATTTAAATCTAAAATTAAAAATAATGTACTAATCAAAAAATTACCCAAAATTAACAAAATTGAACATCTAATTCATGACAATTTCAAAATTGAAATGAAATTAAACTAGTAAAGAGCTTCAATTAACTATAAAAACAACTAATTAATCCTGATTGCATACAAAATCATTACAATTCAACATTTAGTGAACAAAATCGCATACCCATTTCAAATTTCATCTAATTCGCATGCAATTCATCAAATTAAACCAACAAATCACATAGGTAAGGATAAAATTCAACTTTTAAACCAAAATCAAGCATAAAAGCATTGAAAATCACACTAAATCACAACAACCATAACCCTAGCATTTTGGGAGTGAAAAGCCCCCAAAATTGCAAAATACCAAAAAAAAATCAAGCATAAAACAAGTGAAATCAATGAAAAAACTTACTTGGGTATTGCAGTTTGAGCTGAAAAACACTAAATTAGGTGGGAAGCTGAGAGAATATGAAGGTGGTTGTACAGAGAGAGAAAAGAATGAGAAAAAATGAAGAGAAAAGGTTTTTTAAAACCATTTTCGCTGACTTATATGGTTAGTTACATAGTTGCAGTTTGAGCTGAAAAACAATAAATCAGGTGGGAAGTTAAGAGAATATGAAGGTGGGTTGCACAGAGAGAGAAAAGAATGAGAGAAAATGAAGAGAAAAGGTTTTTTAAAACCGTTTTCGCTGACTTACGTGGTTAGTTACACGATCGTGTAGCTAACCATGTAAGTTAAAAACTCATTAAAATTTAAGGGACAAGGACTTGTAAGTTTTATGGACTTACATGGTTATGTACACTTTCGTGTAGTTGACTGTGAAAGTCTACACAAGCATGTCTAATAAGTGTGTATCCTTCTATAAGGGTGTGTAAATTTTTTAAAAAAATCTAGAATGTAAACGACTGTTTTTGGAGACCGTGTAAGTCTTTATGATTGTGTATACCATAAAAAATTAGTTGGAAAAAGTTAAAATTATTCACTCAAAGTTATAAAACTTTAACACACATGCCATAAACACGATAAATATGCAAAATCAACTTAGGATGCTTTATATCCTAAAATAAAACACATTAAAAATCAATAAAATTCTATGTTAACATAAAAATGGAAATAAAATGAAATAAAAATGAAACCTATCATAATTCTTAGATTGCGTCCCAAGTAATATTTGTTTAATATCTTTAGCTCGACGTACCCTTCATGTTTACCATCAACCTAGGTCTATAATTAGTGGCTTGCTTCCACCAGGTTCTTTATATAGTGGTTTAGTGGCCTGTGGAAACCATCTATACTTAAGGTGACTACTAATGAGTTATCAATAGTTTTCGTATCTAACTCCTCCTCTTTCTCTTCCTTAGTCACCTTTATCCACTCTTCTACTTCCTCTTATAGGATAGAGGTTTCCTTCTCCAATTCTATTTCAACTTCATTCATGACATTTTCCTTTGTCTCCTCTTCACTCTGAAATATTAATAAGCTTAAATAATATGTTGTATCTAGCTTAAAGTCTTCAAGTGAAGAAAATCTCTCTTGGAATCACAATGACTAGCTTCACCTTTCCCAAAGTCTTCCATTAATATATCTATAAGAAGTTCCTCTTACTACTGTTGTTGTAAAGATTCAACTAAAGCGTAATCGTTTCATGAATCAATCTAAAAGTTACTCCATTGTGAATTATAAGCATGCTCATATGGTTTATTCTAAGGTTAATTTCGCATGCAATATGGATGGTCCCATATATAGTTTAGTGCTCGACATTTATGATTATAATTTTTACTCCCACAAATGTCACAGTATAAAATGGATATCAGTTCAGCTTTTGGGTTACTTGAGAGATTCCCCATGTTCCTTGTTGACATGCATTTGTAAGTTACCCAACTTGAACCTCCAAGTTATAAAGAGAAGAGGAGTGGTTCTTCATTATTTGATCAAATTTAACTTCCATCCTCTTTTGACTTTCATCTTGGCTATCAAACTTGTAGTCTAGCATATCCATTAACTTGTATAACTTTGACTCCAAGAATCCAAGCCTATCTTGCTAGAAACCTTGTGCTCTTATATTATTTTTGCATTATTAGTCCAAGAATAATTTAGGTGGTTCTTTCACCCAAGATTATATGTGCTAAAGTAACTCACTTCCATGTTATATTGCCACTTGGTTGGAAGAGGAGGTCTGCAAGTTGCTTAGTTGCTCTTTGTGATTCTTGTGTTCATTCACCCACAATTACACAAGAAAAGTACCAAACTTCTTAAATCAAAGTAATGTAAAATACGGTAGATGCTACAATAAAAGATATCGTTCCCACGAGGATTATATAGTCACCAAACAATTCTTATAAACTTTGTTTAAAGTAAACAATAAGAAGATTAATTGAAAATTAAATTGAAATCAAAGAATTAATAAATAAACTATATATGACTATTTATTAGGCAGCAATGAAATTAGATTATTAATTATAATGAAAGCTAGGAATTACTTATATCCCTTTTTGTTTTCCCTTTACATTCTTTTGGTGATGGAGATGAGGATGCTTCGGTGTATGTGTAACCTTAGTAGAAGAGATAGGCTCAAGAATCTAATGGTAAGAGACAAATTAAAGCTAGCTGGTATCAATGACAAATTGAGAGAGAAAAGGCTTAGGTGGTGTAGACACCTTGACGCTTTAGTGAAAAGATATGTGAAAATAATACTTAAAGACTAAAAGAGGATAAAAGGAAGGCTTAAAAAGAATTCGGGGGAAGCGATCAAGAATGATATGGCTAAGTTAGATCTTACTAAAGATTTGTTCCGTAATAAGAAAATTTGGTGTACTAGGATGCATGTAAAGGATCTCCCTTAAAGAGGGCATTCGCGTTCTTGTAGGTTATATTAAACCTTGTCCTTTGCATTTATTGCATCGTACTTACCACCTGGTAAGTTTAACTTAGTTAGTTTCCTACTTAGCATAGTTAATGTAGTGACAGGCCTGGTTAGAGTTACTATTGTATGGGTCTTTTCTGCTATGTATTTTTATCTTACCATTTATTATTAATCATTGACATGTTCTATATGTACATTATTTTTTATTGCCTTATCTTTTTTAATTATTTATTTGTATGTTTGTATTTTTGACATTTTTGTATTTAATTATTTTTATTACATTTTTATGTTTATTTGATTTACTTATTTGCTTATTTTATTTTTTGTATATGTATTGACCGCGTGTCATAATGCGAATCAAAATTAAAATTACTAGACTACTACTATAGCAGTGGTGAGTCTAGGTCGATCCCACAGAGAGTGTGTGTAAAGTTTATGAAATGAAAATAATAGGTGTTTACACTTAAAGGGGGTTTTGGATTTTTGAAAGGAAAAAATAAAAATAAAATTAACTAATAAAAATAAAGTAAAGAAAACATGCAATAAAATGATAAATGTCGGGAATTTGGTAGGGACCCAGTTCTTTGGCTCAATCTCGACCTAAACCCTAATTAAGCATATTTTATTAATTTGTTGTTCTTAAACCTCTCCTAAAAACTATTAATCGTGGGTTAATAATTAACCCGAGTTTTCCCTAAGGTTTTGTTTAATCAAGATACGATCGTTAATTAAACCTAACCACCTAACAACCTAGGATATGATCTCTAGATTTAATTAGGC
>JANITX010000212.1:48525841-48541418 GCA_027564395.1 Erythroxylum ulei | reverse complement strand
GGTTTTTTTGAACACCCTTACTGATGGGAACCTGATGCTAAGCAGGGGGGAGCCAGTGATCAATCATCAGTTGACAAATCAAGTATGTGAAGATTCCTTGTGCGCAAAAGTATACAGGCTACGTAGGAATTTGAGGGATCTTGGGGTTCCAGATTTACGTCCTCTAGGCTCTTGGGGTGGGGTCGTAGGGACTTAGGATTAGTCTGATTAAGCCGGGATACCTAATGTAATTAAAAAAAAAGGAGAGGACGTCAGGAATATCATCCCAAATCTAAAAAGTTGAAGCAATACTATGACCCAATTTAGCCAGACAATTTGTTGCAAAATTACCTTCACGAAGCACATGCCTAATAATTAGAAATAATTTAATTTAATTTAAAAATTAAATAGTTTTAATTTAACAGTTATTAACAAATATAAATAACAACCCCTAATAATTTTAGCACGAAACGACGGGCTATTATGGAGTTCATCTTTAACAAAATTGTCAGTATACGCGTATGTCATCATCATGCACAGGAAAAAGAAAAAACAACAAGAGATGATTTCCGTTACTAATCCCATGTTCGTTTGGCTTAACCGGTTTGAGTTACACTGGAACTACATAAAGTTATCAGTTAATTTTTTAAAACTAAAAAGACAAAAGGTACTGAGTTTTTTGCAAACGAATTTATTATATAATCTTCCCTGCACTTATGAAAGTCACAGCAAATCCATATATATATATATATATACTATCAAACAGTGAGGAAAGTAAATTGAAATGGAATGATTAGAGTCAACCTAAGATTAGGAAAATTAGAATGCGAACATTGTGGAGATAGGGCCTAACATGTGAAAAATGGGTGGATGCAAAACCACACCACAGTACCACATGATACAATGCGCTGACCGAAAGCCGCCCAGATAAATAACGTGTTACGAGGTGGTCGTCGAATCATTGATGTAATTGCCAAGTATGCGTATCCGATTCATCTCCCCTTCTCTGCTTAATGTCACACCTAAACTCGTAATAACTAAACGTGATTATTTCACCAATTTGTCTCACGCCTCGTGAGAAACAACAGTAAACTATGCTATAGGCCAATTCCATTTCTTTTAATACTTTGTATGAATTTAAAAACAAGTTTTCTAAATTCTATTCATACTTCTGTAAAATTATATTCTTTTAACCAAACAAACTATGATTCCGTACTTGAATCTGATAAAGTCTATGTTAATACATTATAACTTTTATCTCATTTTTAGGACTTTTAATTTAGTGTGAAATGACTCTTCTTTATTACTCTTTTTCATGTATCAGAGAAATCGAGTGGATGCATTGTATTCAATCAGAGCTTTAGGGTATAATATAAATGTCGCAACTGTCTTGCGCACGATGTGCAGCAGTACGATCTCTAAACTTAGTGTCTTCTCTACGTCGTGACACGTCGTGAAAGGATATCTATACATTGTCAAACTCATAACAAACAACGAGGAAAATTATTTATGGCTTGATTACATGATTTAGTTAAAGTGCTCACGTAAGAGCATTTGTATCTTCAGTTTTTTGGCAAAAATATTATAGTTTCATTTAATTTCTATTATCCATCATAATCTTATTTCAAAATTAAATAAATTAAAATTTTATTATTTATCAAAACTGATAAATATAAAAACATCTATACATAACTCTCAAACTAAAATTTTAAAATTCAACAATTAATTAATATTTAAGAGCATTTTATAATTTTGAAATAGAATATTTTAAATTTATAAAAATAAAACATTATATTAGAAATAATTTAAACATATTAAATTCAAGTATTTATTGTTGAATATTTAAAATTATCATAAATTCTTATTAGTAGTTAATATTAGATCATTTCACTAACAAAGAAATCAAGTTTTTTTTTAAAAAAAGTGAAAACATAAAATGAAAACCACTTTTCTTATTTTCATAAGCAAAGAAGCCAGAAAGTTTAAAATTTCGAAACTCATTCAAACACTTTTATTTCGTTTGATTTCATTTAATTATAACGAAAAGCAAGAAACCTCAATGAAATTAAATAGGCAATTTATAATCGTTGGTTTGTATATTTGATATAAAATTACTATAAAAACCAATACAAATAAAAAAGTACCAATTAAACTTAGCAAAATTGAATACATCAAATGAATATTAATATATAGAGAAGCTCATTTGAGAGAGAAGTTCTAGCTTCTCTCTTTTTCTTCATTGCTGTATGATTTTACATATACAGTCCTTCTTGTACTTCTTTTCACTGTTGATTTTGAATAATCTTCAGTTTCTTCTTTCTTCCTCTCCCCTCTAGCTTGTTCACTGTTTTCCCCTAAATTTTCTCACATCTTATAGCTCTTATCATTTTTAGTAATATGTTCGACAAAGTAGATATTTTCCCATCCCTCCTTGCTTCTCGACCTGATCAAATTTTTGCTGCAACTCCACCATCACCTACCTACCTTGCTTGTCATTAGATCCCCTCCTTCTCCACCTTCCTTCCTTATTCCTAACTCCTCTAGAAACCACAATCTTCGAGCGTCCCCCTATAAAACTCCTTTGCCACCTCCCAAATGCATTTGGCTTCAAATTATAGGTGACTCTAAATTTGAAATCACATTGTCCTATTGTCTTATGGACAAAATAACTTTAGATTGTGGCTCCTCCTTCTGAGTCCTCTAATGTTAGGATTGTTTTCGCCCCTGGATGTTCTTCGAGTTAGAGCTAGCAAGTGAAACTCCACACTTTTTGGTACAAGAGAGTTGCTTTCCCTATAATTAAGCAATGGGCCATGAATAATTCAATATCCTTGAGACTGTAATACATTCTCATTAATAGAAATGATGTATTTCTATTTAAGTTTGCTAGTCGGGATGATGCAAAGAAGGTTCTCCAAGTAGGACTATGGTATGTGCATAATAAGCCTATATTTCTGCAAATCTGGAGACCTGGCTTGAGAATAAAGGAAATTAAACAAAAATATATTCCTATGTGGATATGTGTTCATAGAGTTCCACTCAAGTATTGGACTACATATGAACTTAGTCTCACATTGCAAGCTTCATTGGAAAGCCAATATGCATGGATCAAGCTACAACTAAGGAAAACTTGGAGACCCTAGGAGATCATTCAGGACTGGGAAGTATCAAGATGTTATTGGACTCCAAACTAACTTGGATACTCCAATAACACAAGTTGCTGATGGTAATTGCATTGGTAAAAATGTTGATACTCTAACAATACAAGTTATTGATGGTGATTGCACTAGTGAAAATGTTGATGTTAGTGATCAAGAAAATTCTCAACCTGTTGTGGATAATAGCATTCTCAATTGTCCTGGTGAAAGTATAAAACTCAAAGAAGCTTCAAGAGTACATGAGCAAGAGATAACTGAAATAGATACTTTAAGGAGAATCATAAAGCAAACTGATGAGTTTCAACTTGTAATCAAAAGAAGATCATGAAAGAAGAAAAAGGCCCCTACTAGGGAAAATAAATCGTAATTATTATTTCTTGGAACATCAGAGGGGGCTAATGCCACTAAAAAAAAAGGTTTTGGTCAAGAGCTTGTTAGCTCAAAATAAAGCTGCTATAGTAAGAATTTCGGAGACTTGAACCAAGTAACATAATTGCAACCTTCTTCAGTTTTTTTCCAAATCAGTGGAATTTAATTTATAATCACTTGCATCATCTAAATGGCATGAATGTGGTTATGTATGATTCATCTATTTTTAGGGCTGCCACTAAACTCACATCAGACCTATTAATTCATCTGGAGGTTTACAATAAAAGCTTAGATAAGCTAATCCTCATAACTTTTGTCTATGCTTATAGCATAGTATACCAAAGATCCCTTTTATGGAATCAGATTAGGTCACTTATAGATACTTGTTCTCTTACTTGGTTAATTATTGATCACTTCAATGCCTTCATCAACTCAGAAGAGACACAAGGTGTTAGATCTTCAGAAATTCCCTACATCGACATGAGACAATGCATATTTGATGCTGAGTTATCATAATTACCATATAAAGGAAACTTATTCACTTGATGTAACAAACAAATGAGAGAAAAATTTGTCAGGAAAAAACAAGATAAAAGTTTAGCTAATCGGATGTGGTTCTCTACGTAGTTTCTTCACCTTTACAAACTAAAATTTTTCAAATCATTATGATGTTATCACTCAGCTTAACACTGTTAAGCCTTTGTTCCCTTTTAGATTCAATCATTTTCTTACTGATCTAGCTGAATTTGAGGAACACATTATGAGGGCTCAAATTTATTCAACTGAGGCTCCAAAAAATTTGTCTATGCAATAAAGATCTCACTTATTAACCAATAAATGAAATTGATGTTTAGTATAATATAGGTAACACTCGTCATCTTCTCCAAACTGCCAAACCTTCTCTTGACATAATTCAATATGAGCTACAAAATGATCTTACTTGGTTATCCTCCAAAATCAAGAAAGAATTTCCATGTAACATCTTTTTAGTGCACTACTATATGATTATCTTCTGTTAAAGAAAAGATTTAGGATGGATTGGATGAAGAGTGGAGATAAAAACACACCCTTTTTTCATAAAGCAGTCATCACAGGAGAAACACCAACATGGTCATTTCATTATAGCTAAATAATGAGGTGCTTGATTCCTAGGATTTGTTACTTTAAGGAGCTTTTGAATATTTTTCAAACATCTTGACAAAAACTTCACATATTACCTCAACTCAACTATTTTTGAAAGAAATTTTGTAGGACAAGATTAGTCAAAATAATTATGAACTTAGTAAGCCTATCATAATTCAGGAGATTGAGAACTCCTTAAGATCCTTAAATCTGATAAAGAATGTTGTAACTAATGCCATACTTGAATTCTTCAATAAAGGTCAAATGTTATCAAAAATTAATGACACTTTTCATACTTTAATTCCTAAGAATGGAGAACAAAAAACATATTCTGACTTTAGACCCATTTCTTATTGCAACACCGTTTATAAGATCATCTTTAAGATCTTGGCTCAAAAGATGAAAGAAGATCTACACAAATACATTGATATTTCACAACATGCCTACTTACTAGGTAGAATTATGGAGGATAACATTATGTTGATGCTAGAACTTGTCAGAACCTATACCAAGGAAAAAGGAAGCAAGAACTGTATCGTTAAGATAGATCTAAAGAAGGCCTATGGTAGTATAGATTAGGGATTTATTATAAACACTCTTCATGCTTTGGAATTTCCTGCTATCTTTTTTAAATGGATCACACAATGCATCACCTCTCCTTCCTTCAAGATATTGGTGAATGTTTAGCATGTTAAACCCTTCAAAAGCACTAAAGGACTTAGACAAGGAGACCCTATATCTCTTAATATTTTTTGCACTTATTATGGAAGTATTTAATAGAACCTTGAAGAGAGTTGTGGAGAGAAAAAAAGGTTTCAAGTTTCATTCCAAGTGTAAACATCTACATATCACTAATCTTTGTTTTGAATATGATCTCATTCTCCTCTCTAAGGCTGATTAGACTTCTGTGTCCACTCTTATGAAAGCCTTAAAAATCTTTAGCAAGATGTCTGGTTTAGAAACCAATTACTCCAAAAGTTGCTTTTATTTATCAAAATCAGTTGTAAGTAATGAATCTATCATTAATTCCATCACTAGGTTCAGGTCACAGCTACTTCCTATGTTTTACTTTACTTAACCATTCCCATTCTAGCTACCAATCCTATATAAGGTGATTTCATCAAACTAGTTAACATAATCAACAATAGAATTTCTTCTTGGATTTCCAAAACACTATCTATTGCTGATAGATCTATGCTTATTTCATTTGTGTTGAACTTTGTCAACACATTTTGGGCTGCGTATGTAACTATTCCCAAGAGAGTCATCAATTCCATAGAGGCATTGTGCAACAAGCTTCTTTGGAATGGGAGTGAAGACACTATTAAAAAAGCTCGAATGTAATGGAAGTAAGTTTGCTTATTTAAGGAAAAAGGTAGTCTAAGGATTATTTCTCTCAAGTTAATGAACAATGTTATGATGTATAAGAGGCTATGGAAGTTAATGATAGATAAGCAATCCCTTTGGTGTAAATTGATCCATAATATCGATATAAAAAGTAGAAGTTTATAGAGTATAAAGATTAAATCCTCCTATACTTCAACCTTGAAAGCTATTCTAAAAACTATGAAGTTATTAAGGAATGAGTTTATTTATCTTATTGAAGATGGAAAACAAACCAATTTTTATTTTGAGAATTGGACCTCTTATGATCCTCTTTATAACTTGCAAGAAATGGAAGATTTCTAATATGTCATTGGTAATAGAGTAATATTAGCTAATACATAACTCTATCCCTAGATCAATTTGTGAAGAAATTGTTCAAACCAATTTGAGTGGAGGGGAAGATTACATTATTTGGAATAATTCAAAAAATGAAAAATTCACAAACCAATACCACAGGAATTTTTTTAGAAACACTATAATAGGATATCTCGGAACAAGGTTATATGGTACAATCATTTTCATCCAAAGGCCTTGATCACTTTATAGTTAGCTATCAAAAATAAGATACCAACTGTGGATAAGTTAAAGAAATTCTCCCAACATTCGTAATTGGTTCCTTCTTTATCAAAGAGCTGAAGCCAGCACTAAACACTTATTTTTCAATGTGCATATTTTAATACTACTTGGAAGTATGTGCTATAAAAATGTTACATTCAAGATGCTAATGGAGCGTGGGGTTCTATAAGGATATAGTGTGGGGCAAGCAAGCAACTTGACTCTATAGTTGAGTTGTCATTCTATCTAGCTATCACCTGTCTTGTTAAAGCTATTTGGGATGAAAGTAATGCTCACATATTCCAAGATAAAAGTCTAATAGAAGAATAATTCAGCGGCAGAACCATTATGTAAATTAAAAGCTATATGAGCTTAATCAAGTCTAGATTTCATAATGATGTAAATTAAAAGCTATATGAGCTTAATCAAGTCTAGATTTCATAATGAAGACTATTGTACTATAATGTAGAATGTGTAAGCTTATTAACATCTGAAGAAAGTTGTATCTAGGCTTATCAGCTTCCATTTGCTTGGCTTTTTCACGTATAGCTCTTTGAATTTACATTGTAACTCATGTTTGCCATTTATGGCTTAATTCATTATTATTTTTTCAAAAAAAAGTTATATAATTTGTATTATTTAAAATTTAATTCACTTATCATAATAAATGTATATAGGTAACAATCATGATAACTCTTTACAACTGTGTACTTTTATTAATGACTAAAATATTATTTTAATTATATTGATATTTTTAATGCTTATATTAAATCAATCTAAACATAGAGGATCAGATCAAATGGAACAGGTAAAGTACTAATATGTTCTCTAATAAATCTTACAGGATGATGATAAAGGGACAAGCTGTAAGAATTCCTTGGCATTACTTAATATGGTTCCATCAAGCTTACCCACAAGCCTCTTTCACTATATGGGCACTTAAAGAAAGAAAAAATATATTCGATAGGCCTAAAAGATATATCAGCCTCTCTGACATTTGTGTTCTCTATAGCTCAACGATGACACACTTGAACACCTATTTTTAAGTGTGGATACTCCTCTTTAATATGGTGCATAATCAAAGGAATGTATTGCGCAAATATTACTAACCTCAAATGGAAGATCTAATTAAATGGTGTAGTAAAGTTCAGAGGAAAAAATGGGATTGGATCACTTTCAAAATTGCATTCAATAACACGATAAATCATATTTGGCTTGAGAGGAATATGCATATATTTAATAGGATTTCTGTAGGTGCAAAAGCTTATCCATGTGATCATAATTCATATCACAAAATAGTAGTCATTTGCATATAACTTATATACATCAAATACAGTCAAGCTATAAAAAGGAATTGGAGACTTCCTTAAAGAACCATTATCATTTGCAATCCTTACTGATGTAGTAATGGTTTAATATTAATCCCTATAAGTTGCCCTATAAGTTATTTCCTTGTAAATAGTAAGCCACTTTATAGTAAGGTTTTCTTATACTAATTATATTGGTATTAAAACATGTAAGGAACATAAAATAGGTATGCACATGTTACCTTATTGGCTAAACATTATGTTTCATCTTAATAATATAATTTATTATTAATTTTTCCAAAAATGCTTGTCATGTATTAATTTTCATAATAAATATTAAATATGTTTTATAAAATAAGATATTTTAGGATTTATCACGTGTCAAATCTAGAAAAAAAACAACTTTAGATGTAGGACAAATCAAAGTACAAGAATATTAAAAGATATTATTTATTTAATAATTAGTTTCTTAAAAGCAGTACTATTAATTACATAATTGATAGCAAAATGGTTAAATTTGTTCTTTCAATAACAAGATAAAACTATTTAATAATTCTTTACAACCTTTATCTTTCTTTTAATCTTAACATGTAATAGGAACACATGTTTTTCACAAAATTAGTCGAGTATATGTTCAATTGCTTTAACTTTTCATTGTAAAAATCATGGCATGAGTGTTGAGTAGCTCCATAAACTAAATTATGGCAAATGAGAAGCATAAAGTGAAGGTGAGTACATTCTTTAAAATGGTTTTTAAGCACTTGACTAAATAAAGGCTAGTAAAAAGTACCATATTGAAAAAGAGAGAAGAGATTAAAGGGCTTATTTATACATAACTACTTATTAACTCCTAAATAATTTCTTTTTAGATAATTGAGTCAAATAGGCCCGAAGTGAAGTTGTTACTTAGCCAATTTAGACTTATTTTGTTATTGATAGTATCATATTGACCTTTACACTATAATGTTAGACTAAGGATAAACCATATAGAAGTTAGTGGGTTTATGACAACCAGTGATGAGAAATGAGCACAGCATAACAAACTTTTAGTTGTAGGTGCATAGGATTGAATTTTCCTATATTTAAAAAGAGGGAAGAATTTTATATAGATCTAGATATGAATTTTGACTAAAAATATAATAAGCCTTAAAATAGTACATCACAAATTCAATCTTAGCATTTAAATTAACTACATTTTCATTATAAGTTTTCTATACATGAAAAATATGCTTATCAGTGATAAATTATTTTTAGACGTCAAACAAATAAAATAAGTAAATCCTTATAATCATATTAATGTTTAAAAAGATCAAACCTTAAGCTTATGACCATATCAACAAAAACAAAGCCACTAAAAAAAGACAAATTGAGAATGTCAAACTTCATAACATGAACAACCTTAACAAAGGTTAGTAATAATGGAGAAGGAACACAAATGATTAAATTGGGAGCGATTATATATAGGAACAAAAATATAAAACTCATGATGGAACTTGACATAGGCATATAGATTATACACGAATTCTTCAAAAGGGAAAATCAAAGGTAAAGAAAAGGAAAAGTTATGAACACTATTATTCCTAAAATTCATTGTGAGCATGCTACAAATAAAATACCACGATGAACCATTTTTTAAATGAATAAAACAAAAGAAAACATTAGTGAAAAAAATGAAATAATAAAAACAAAAACTAGTGACAACATAAGACTAGAACATTAATCATGACAAAACAAAGTTAATCAATCTTGATAAACCAAATTTTAAAACCAAACCTACTAGACCATAAGGAATAAAATAGAAAAGTAAAAAATAGAGGAATTGTAAACTCATTTAAGAAACTAGGGTTATCCTAAATTTGATATATCTATAATCTTAGGCTCTAAAGCCACTAAGTTTCTTTTTGTTAATATTGTTGTCTAAAGTGTTCCACCCTTAGAAACAAATAAAGACATATAAGAGTAAGTTTAGTAGAGTAGATGAGACAGCTAAAATCATAACATGGTAAAAAAAAAGAAGCAAATCTACGACCCCCTTTAGAAATTGGGAACTACACTTAATTCGTATTGAAAGACTTAAAGAAAGTCACTAACAATGGAATGAGGAGTGACAATAAGGTGTCCATAGCAAAATAAACTCTCTTATTTCTCTTTAAAGAATTCGACAATAACAAGGGAGAGGGGGATATGGGCTCGAATGATGATGGACAAGGATGAAGGAAATAACAAATACAAGTTGGAGATAAGGAGAAGAGTGACTCTCTATCTTCTTCTCCTTGGTGTTTGTTATAATTCTTTTCTTCTTTAGAGCTTAGCTTTGGAGACTCTTTTTCTTGTCTTCCCTTTTATAGTTGCTAAGAGAAGATGATGGCTATGACATATTTTTAAGAAAGGAGAGAATAAAGAGATAACCATAAACGTTAGCTCAAAAGTAAAAACCTCTTTCCCAACAAACCCTAAAAGTAATAAGGTTATAACTTTTAAGTGAAACATAAGTTAAATCATTTTGGAGTTGGTTATCAACTCCAAACCAATGCCATTTCACTCCTCCCCGTTTATCCAAAAAAATTCCAATTGTCATTTCTTTTTCTTTTAACTACTAGTCATTTTAAAGAAGTTTCCTTCTATATTTTGGCAAGAAAACCTTAAAATTCTTAAACATTTGAAAATATTGAAATGCCCTTACTAATTTCCCTCTTTTTATTTTTACCCTTTTTTTCAAATTTAGAGAAAGAGTCCTCAATAAATTTAGTTGACCCAAAACTAAAACAAAGATAAGTGAAAACTCCAATTTAAAGAAATTAGTCATTAATTAAACTCTATTATAGATAAATATTTAAAATTAAAATTTAATTGACTAATCAAGAACTAAAAAGAATTTAAAAAATAAATTAAAACTAAAGAGATGCAAATTGAATATGATAAAAAAGTACATAGACGCAATTTAAAATAAATTAGATGCAATCACGTATAAGAATATTTAGAATAAAATTATTGAGGCAAAGTTATAGAAAATGAAATAAAAAATATAAAGTGCAAAAAAACGTGGGACAAATTTAAGTATTTACAATCATTATCAGAAAAATATTTACTGATCCCTGTATGACGGATATTGGCTTCCCATCCCTAATCTAATTTAGTTAGGAGACGATTAGCTATGGTGGATGGGGATACACCTTTGTTTCCTTTAGGAGACAAGGAGAATTTAATAAGATGGCAAGGGTTTGTTGTTTGTAAACTGGGCAATAACTCATATATAATTAAAAGTAAAGGACTACTTTAATTTATGATGGTAATAGCCTTATATAGGCATACAATTAGCCTTTCAATGAAATCCTAAAGCAAGAAGGAAAATAAAACCTATTCTAACCTTATCCTATGTAAAGTAAAACAACAAATCATAAACTAATCCTAACACTTGACAATTAGTCTCCCATCAAGTCATGTAGTCTCTAAAATATTCATTAAAGCCCATCCAATCCCTTTGGGCTCTTTGATTCCATCTAAAACCATGCTTCTTATACTCAGCTCTAAGACTAGACCAGATGTTGTATTTGATCCCGAATCAGGCTCCCCCTCTTCAAGAAAAGTTGACCTCAACTTTTGCATCTCGGAGTCATCCAAATATGGTGTTAAGTCCCCAGTAATAAATGTAAAAGCAACACCCCCATATTCACTTGGTAGATCAACTTTATAAGCACTATCTCCAAATTTCTCAAGAATGCGAAATGGACCATCTCCTCTTTGTGACAGCTTGTTCTTCCTTTTTTTTGTGGAAAACGTTCCTTTCTTAAGTGAACCCAAACAAGATCTCTAGGCTCAAAGATAGGTTGGCGACATTTTTTTTTCCTTCTTTTGATATAACTTATTCCCTAGCCATTTTGTTCTTCTTCAACTCATGCATGCGCTGCATATCTTCAAGGCATCTCTTAGGTTCAAAGGAAACCATATCCTTACATGGTATAGCAACTAGATCAATAGGAACATATGGTTTGATGCTGTAGACCACCTCAGGAGACTGAATTGTAGCATAGGTTGGTGATCTATTGTATGCAAATTCAGCATGTCCCAACTTCCTATCCCAATCCTTACTCACCAATGTCCTAAGCAAGGTGCCTAGGGTGCGATTTACCACCTCCATTTGGCCATTAGTTTGTGGGTGATGTGTTGTGCTAAACAACAACTTTGTACCCAACAATTTCCATAAGGTTTTCCAAAAGTAGCTCAAAAATTTGACATCCCTATCCGAAACAACAGATTTGGAAATTCCATGCAATCGTACGACTTCATTAAAGTACAAATTAGTGACATGTGAAGAGTCGTCTGTCTTGTGACATGGTATAAAATGAGCCATCTTAGAAAAACGATCCACAACAACCGTAATGGAGTCTTTACCTTGCCGCATCTTAGGTAAACCAAACACAAAGTCCATGCTTATGTCCTCCCAAGGGCGATCTGGAATCAATAGTGGTGTGTAAAGTCCCTTATGAAAGGAACTTTTAGCTCGATGACAAGTGCCGCAGTGAGCTACAAATGCTTGTACGTCCCTTTTTCTAGCATCCCATCTCTCAAATGATTGAGAGATTTAAAGAGTTAGATTAATGAGTCATATGAGTGTTAGGATGTAAAACAAAATTGGTACATCCATGACATGATGTTATAATTGTGTTCAAATGCATGATATGAGCATACACACATTAATTGTGAGTTAGACAAATGGCATTCAATGAACATATTCCGGAGTATGGAATTGAAGGTAATATGAGATATGAATATGTTTTCCAATGCCTTGTACTTTGGTTTACTAGTGACAAGAATTGATGGATTAGCATTAGCAACTTGGAATTAATTTTCTTGATTGGGAGATTGATAATTTAATATGTACATTTAGTATTGGAAAAATGATAAGTGACAAGATTAATTGAGACATGGAAAAATTTGAATGATCTAGCCTATAATTGAGTGAAATTTGGCATAGTTAAATTGATGACAAATGGACTAGTAATTAATTGACAAATGGATCAATCATTGTGTTACAAATGGGCTGGTAAATTGATGAAAAATGGCATTGATAATTGGACAAATGGCTGCTGTGATTAAATGACACGTGACCTAGCTTTAATGGTGACATATGGCAACATATATACTTGATACATGTTGAACATGTCTTTAGACATATGGCCATTCCATTAGATGACACCTAACACCTTAGGTGTACCATTCAGCAGGAGCAAACTTGGTTCAGCCCATTCTTGTTCTTTCTTCTCTCACACACACCATTGAAACTCTCTTCTTTCACCTTCCTCAGTTTGCTTATGGTTATGCCTAATTGTTACACAAATAATGCATGTTTTAGCCTCACAAAGTTAAGTAAAAGATCAGCTTGAGTTTGCCTTATTATCCTAGCTGGAATCTTTCCAAGTTCCACCTTGAATGTGTGATGATTCTGTATGTTTGGAGTACTTATTTAGCGTGACTTTTAAGCTGGGATTAGAACTAAACAAGTAAAAGATTAGTGTTTATGGCATGCTATAATAGAGAATTGATGATGATGAATTAGGATGAAAATGTTAAGGTGTGATAGAATTTGATAATTGGAATGTTTTCACTGATCATGCTTCGGTATTTTGGCTATATTTTGATCTGTAGATTTCCAAATGAGATGATTCTTAATTTAAATTTAACTAGAGACATTTGGCTACAATTTTTAGCAAAAGTTTAATTTTTAATTCTGTCCTTAAGGGTCTTGAAATTGAGACTTGGCTTAGGTTGTAGCACTTCCCATGATATAAATCATTTCCTGTTGTTATCGAATAAACTATATTGATGTTGGTCGAATCAGACAAAGTTGTCTTCACAACAGTTGTAGCTTATTCTCTTATCTTTTAATTGATATAAAGTTTGTAATTTTTGAATATTTTCATTGAGAGATATGAGTTGTACAACTTGAATGCATGATCATGCCCTAGCTAAAATTTCAAATGTACTCAATTTGTAGTATTTTGAGCATAACTCATAGAATAATGAACCAAATTGTATGATGTGGGTGTCATTAGAAACTTAAGGCATAGGGGAATAATTGTATAGGAGAAAGTGTTATAGAAATACACCATTTTCCTTGTCATAACGATCATGTAAAGTAGATCCAAAAGTTTGTTTTGAGGAAAAAATTGGAATGGTTAATGCATTGAACATGATCAAGTGTATTTAAGGTACTAATCTAAGTGTTAACAAGACATATTCAAGTGATAATGTTTGAACAATTATGAATTGTGATTAAGGAAACATACCCTGGATAGTCATTGAACATGCATTGCACATGGCACATATAAATGTGCATAGTTGAATATGTATTTGATTAATCAAGTTACTAATGTGTACAATGTATGTGTATTTAGATGCTCAAGACGTACGCCATCATTCAAACATTGCCAGACCATCTAGAAAATAGCATATACAGGAGCGTACTATGAGTAACCTAAGATGGTCTTACCTTAATTTGTTCTGTTTATTACTGAATTGAATTTGATATCTGCTGATTGTGTTCTGAATTCCGGACAATAATTATCCAAGGCGTTTGATGCACATAAACATCATTGAAAGTGCTACTTGTATGTGAATGAGATTGGTTAATTGAATTTGATATGTGATGTTTGTGTACTGAATTCCAAACATGAAATGTCCGAGGAGTTTGATATATGAATAAAAAATTGGAAGTGTTACTTGAATGTGAATGTGATTAACTACTTGTTTCTCAACTTAAATATTGAATGCCGGACTAAAAGTCCGATGACAAATGTGAATGAGAAAGAATGTGAATGTGACTGAATAAGCATAATGATTGAATTTGTGGAATGCATTTCATTCTAATGCATGAAATATAAAGGCAGTTGTGGCTAATATTGCCAGTAAAAAAGGGCTTAAAGCTAAAAAATTTGTGGAAAGAGCCTAAGGCTCAATTTGTGCAATGAGCCCTGTATCCCCAATAGATAAGAGACTGTATGAAAGAGCCCGTTATCCACAACTGATACGGGACAATGAAAAGGGCACACGGTCACAACAACGTAATAAATGAATTTGAGCCTCATAAACATTGCATCCACATATGACATGAATAAATTGAATGATTGCATTATTTTAAGGACTTTTTTTGTATACATATGTGATAATTTATGTTGGACCCCGAACCTTTCTATTAAATGAGAAATTGTTGGCTATTATTCATGTGTAGAGAAAAGGGAAAATTCTTAAATTTTCAATGAAATGGCAAAGATGGTTTAGGTACAAGATGGATTATATGTGACATGTTGGAAGTTAAAAGCTGGAAAATGTATGTGTACATTGAGTATGCCCTAGTGTTTTAACCATAACTTGATCTCTAGTTATCCAAATGAGACGATTCTTGATTTGGATTAAACTAGAGAGATAAGGCTATAAATTGTATGATGAAATCGAGTTTTGATTTAGTCTCTAAGAATGTCAATTTTCGGATGGAAGTTGACCACAGAATATTGTTTTTGGATATGAACAGTCTGAAATTTTTGGGTATAACTTTTGGACTATGGAACCAAATTGAATGATTTTGGTGTCAATAGAAAACTTAAGACAATGAGGAACATTTGTCTAGAAGGAAGTTCTAGCAAATTGCTTCAATTGCATGATTAGAATAAGGTCTTAATTCTTGGAAGGAGTTAAGCATGATTT
>JANITX010000212.1:48501510-48511825 GCA_027564395.1 Erythroxylum ulei | reverse complement strand
TTATTATATAATTTGTATTTATTATTATTCAAATTTATTATTATTATTATTTAATTTGTATTTATTATTATTCAAACTTATTATTACAATTTATTCAAATTTATTATTATTATGTCTAATTATTATTATTATTATTATTATTATTATATAATTTGTATTTATTATTATTCAAATTATTATTATTATATAATTTGTATTTATTATTATTCAAAAAAATTTATTATTATATAATTTGTATTTATTATTATTCAAATTTATTATTACAATCTATTCATAATAAAAGTATCAAAGAATTACATATTTCTAATCATATTAAGGATCAGGGAAATATTCGTCATTTGCACTATTTTTTCGTTCCGTCCCATGCAACCAAATAAATTCTGTCCTTGAGACGGAGACAGTTTTCTCTGTTCCGTCTACCATAATCAAACACCTCACTATCTCCAATTTTTGTTCTGTTTTGTCTCTAAATTTTTGTTCCGTTCCGTTTCCAGTTACTGGAGGCAGCAACCAAATGCAGTGTAAGAGACAACATTGGAACTGCTACAAGGGTGAATCCCTTGGGTCATTTTCACGTCTTGACTCAATCAAGCCTATGAAAACGTTGTTAATTTGTAAATGTATGCCTGGCCATGGTAGATGAAAATGAACATAGTTAATGCATTAAAGTTTAAACAAAGGTTTTGCTAGTCACAGACTTATGTGAGGCAATTGTCACAGTTTTGTCAGAGCACATCCTGATCCTAAATAATCTTAAAGGCCTTCTCCGTACTTGTTTTCTAACAGGGACCAATTATTCCATGAAATGTCTAGTGCCCAACATCCATTTTTTCAATCCAAAGTGGGACGTTTCCTGTGCGACTAGTGGAAAAAAGCCATCGATCACAGGCTTTCACTGCAGTGCATTGAATATATATGTACAAAAGTCCAACTAAATTTGTGTGTATATATATCAAAAAGAATTAACTGCATAGATTGGTTATATGTACCATGTAAATCTCCCACTTAATTGTTGAAATATAAGAGTGGAAGTTTGTCCCACATTGAAAAAAAAGAAGAAAGAAGACCAATATATAAGTCTAGTGGGCTACTCTACCTATTACTAATTGATTTTATGATAGAACCTCACTTGGACTTGTATGTGGTCTAGCTTTCCTTCTCGTGTGGGCCCGTAGACCCATTGTAAATTCTAACATGGTATCAGAGCAGATTGCTCATATGTTAGTCGTTAACACCTCAAAATGATATATCATGTCACGTGTTAGACCCACATGTGAAGGGGGTGTGTTGAAATATAAGAGTGAGAGTTTGTCCCACATTGAAAAAAGAGAGAAAAGAAGACCAATATATAAGTCTAGTGGGTTATTCTACCTATTACTAATTAGTTTTAGGATAGAACCTCACTTAGACTTATATGTGGTCTAACTTTCCTTCTCGTGTGGGCCTATAGGCCTACTGTAAATTCTAACATCAAGCTACAATGCATTCTTGTCGCGACTCCTTCTGCTCCTAATTAGTTACAGTGAATGCTTTACATACTGAATCATGCCAGATATTAGCGATTTCAGTGCTTTAAAATACAAGTTAGAAAAAATGTATGCGATTATATATACCTTGATCATTTTATTTGTAAGTTCAATATGCCTATGTGATCTCACGACACATCGTTTCCGAAATATGAATTAATTAAGGCTGATGAAGCAACTTGATACACATAATAATTTGATATTTTCCTTTTGTTAACTCAGATTCACATGAATATAATCCCAATTTCAGAAAGTGACGAAAGTCTGGAAAAAAAAAAAGAGAGAAAACCTTCTTGGCAGGCTATAAGTATTTTATAAAGGGGCTTTGTAAGATTCTGGAGATCCATTATCCACTTTAACGTCTCCAAATTTCCTCAAGTTCCCTGGAAAAAGCCTTTTGTCTACCAACAACAATTGTGATGTGATCTTTGTTCTGGATGACCTTGACACGTGCACGAGGAATTTTCCCCTGAATATTGAGGCTACATTCAACTGGGATAAGCTCATCATCTTTGCCATGGAAGATGTTTACGTCGCATTTCAAACGGTCACGGACTGCGTCTAAGTAGTCATCAAGCTTGCCTGCAGTGCCACAAATGACATTATGAAGAGTGTGCCACGCGGCGTTATGTGTATGGCAAAAGAACCCTTCAAGCAAGAATGTCCTCATCCTGTATACAATAAATACATGTCTTTATCATAAAACATTTATGATACTGGTATAATTCAACATTAAGCCTGGCCATGCAAAGCAATAATTGAGTTCTGTCATTGAACCTCCCAGTAAGTTACATTACTCACCCATGTAATAGCACCATATCTCTCCTTTGCTGCCACAGAAATTTTTGTGGGATACTGTAAAGTTTAATTTATTTATAATTTCAAATAATTTGACTTATTAAAGACAAAACATACGTTGAGCATAGTGAATAAGTTGCATGTCAAGCCAAACCGTGCCTAGTTAATAATTAATTCTCTTTGGACCTATCCAAACCAATAAGCAATTATTAAAAAGAAAACCGAACTTGTCTTCTGTTGTTTCATTGACGAGGTTGGTGTGGATCATTTTGTCTAGTAAATTGTTACACGTTTACATATTCTACCATCTAGCAAAAAGGGACCATTTAAAGCTTCCAAAATTGTTACTGAAATCTTCTGCGGAGAAACCTCTGAACTTAATTAGTTTCAAATGGAGATACATAAAGTTGGATCGGAGAAACATTGTTTATTTATTAGAAATCTCGTTGACGTGTCAGGGTGAAGTTCAAGCAAGCAGTAGTTGCACTGAAGATCACCTACTCGATCACTGTGCACCCACATGACAATTGTGTTGTAGTGAACCACGAAAATTTCAAACCGGCCTATTAATTAGCCTCAACAACTTGTGCTCAGACAAGAGTAAAGAAGCAGAGCTTAGAAGGACAATTTCTATCATCTCAAATTCTTATAATATAATGTAGACAATTAGTATTCCATGCCACCACAAATAAGCATCTAAGCTAAGACAGACAATTTCTATCCTCTCAAATTATCATAATGTAGAAAATTAGTATTCCACGTCACCACAAATAAGCATCTAAGCTAAGTCATCTCAGGCTTGTTTCATATATACATATATACCATTTGTTGAATCAAACGAGGTTGACATTTCTGCATGCATGGAAGTTACAAATTAAATAACCGTACTACACAAAGGAGTTGAATCAGTCAGCCAAATTTCTTGAAAGAATTTATTTCCGCAAGGCTGTTTGGTGGGTAGTTTAGAAATTAGACAAAGAACATAGGAAATGGTTTAATTATATATAGAGAAGAAAGTATTGAAGCAATATATAGGAGACGAATTAAATGAATAGGTAATTAAGGATGTGAGAAGGTCACCTGTTTCTGGTGACAAGTTTGGTGAGGAATTCCCACAATCGGTGGTTCTTGCATATAAGCAAGCAAATGGTCCGAGAGATGTGCTCATACCAGCATGCGATGGACGCGCCGAACCCGATAAGTGGCCACACGCGCCTTGGAGCTACTTTTCTCATCACATATTGTGTTGCTTGGACGCCTTTGGGTACCGAATAATATGGCTGCAAGATATAAGTACAAATAAGATTAGCTGCATTGTATTAGTATAATCGGTGTCACAAGGTAAAATTATCATCTGAAAATTTAAGATGAGAGATAAAAGGAAACATACCGGTGCAAGAAGGGTAAGCGACTTGACTGAACTAGGGTGTTTAACAGCAAGAGCCAAGGCCAAAATGCATCCTAAAGAATGAGCCACGATGTGGAAGGATTTAACATCGTATGCTTCCAAAACAGACCCTTCAATCATGTCCAAATGTTCTTTAAGTGTATATAGTGAGTCTGTTGGCTTTGGACTCCTCCCAAACCCCAACAAATCTATAGCAAACAATCTGCAGGTGGATTTAGTAACCTTTGAGAAGTTTGGAAACAAGGTTTCAGTCCAAAATGCCGAAGAGGAAATGAACCCATGAATGAAGAGAACGTCTTCTTTTGCCCCGTCTGTTCAATTACAAAAATCAATACAAAATATCAGTAAAAGCGAAAAACAACAACAGTTATTCCCTGTCATTTCAGTTACCTTTCGGTCCTTCTACTCTTACAAAGAGGTTTTCTTTGCTTGAGGTGGTCCAGGAATTGCAAAGCTTACAATCACAGTCAGACCATCTTGGTATGGGATGTGATTGTTGCCCTCCAATCTTCTCTTGGAGCATTTCAACAATGGTTGAATTAACGTTGAATGTTGATCTGCTTGCTTTCTTCATCTTCTCACAAGAATGCACCGTGGTCTTGTCCACCTTGATTCGCTTTAATTCATTGACAGTCATTTTGGAGACCTCAGAGACCAGCGAAGGACGATTGTAGAGAGTGTCTGAGATCTCCTCCCATTCCAACTTGCTAGAACTAAGACAAACAACCTTGGACTCACCTTGTTCAGATACCAAGATCTTGCCACTGCTTGTGATGGCCTCCTTGGCCGAGGTGCAGTAGCATGGCTTCCACTCTGCTTCGATCAAAAGGTCAGCAAACTTGTAAAGAAAACATAGGACAGTATCAAGAAGGTCGAGGAATGAGAAGACAATGAAGCTCACTGCTTCATGTACAATCCTGGCTGTTATTGTTATAGCCATTTTGGCTTTACCCATTGTGTAACCCACCTAAAATATATAGAGCATTAAGCACTTGAAAAGGACGGAGAAGATGACAGGACAAGGATGAGAACAAGCATAATTAACAAATGGCTTTATGGTGTCTTAAAAATCGTCGTTACAGCATTGTAATGAGCTCCTCCTTTGTATAAAGAGACGGGCAAAAATTGTTTAGTGAGGAAAACGCCAAACCCAAGGACATCGATTCTTGAGTGAAAGAAGCTTTGATTTAGACTTGTGGGTAATGGTCGAAGGAAATTTGGTTTCTTCTATTCTTCCGGCCAAAACATAAGTACCTGAATAGGTGAAAGCGTGTAGGTTTGGTTCCCTTATAAACTTTTTACTTATTGGGAAGAGAGAGAGAGAGAGAGAGGGGGAGTAAATAACAGATAGCAGATAAAATGAATTGATTGTTTCCTTGAACATCGTTCGTTGGCCAAGGAAATAAAAGTTAGGTGGTAGTTGAACCCCCCAGAGAAAGAAACAATTCTCCTTAGCAAACTCATTATGTTTTTTGGTCTGCATTTAAATTTACTTTCCATAAATGGTCTACGCAAGGTATACAAGTTTTCCACTAAAATTCTAAAATATGAAAAAGCAGGCAAGACCCTTTCTTGCACTTAAGAAATTAGGCCACTTTTTTTTTTTTTTTTTTTATAAACTCTCTCCTTTTGTTACTGAGAAGCAGCCTAACTAATAAATGAAGGAAGTGACCCTCATTCTAATTATTGCATGCTGTGATGGCCACATGACTTCCTTTTACGTATTGTAATTCTTAAGGTAGGGAGGACGCCGGTATCCAAAGGTGTGACTCTCGTTCATATGGTATGCAACACAAGGATACATTTGAATATAATGTTGTTTTGCACACCAGAGTTAATGAAATAGCAAAAACACGCAGTGCCATTTTTCACGCCTCAATAATCTTTTTGATAAGATAAAAGAATTTTATTAATCCACCGAATATTTCCAAGGAGTCCAAAGTACAAGATTTCACAAGGTTGAACTAACTACACGACATCAATCATTGCCGCTAAGTCACAATAGATATTGCTGACTCGTGCTCAGCTTCAGGTTTCTTATTATTCAACTCCAATCAATCTCCTAGTGCTAAGGCATGTGCTTCCTCTTCGTTGTTATCCGACAGGTGTTTCATTGCAAATTCTTCAATTGGAAATCAGCCGGAATGAATAACTTTAATAATGAAATACGAATTATAAAATAAAAAAATTATGCTTGATTCCTTTTCTTGTTGAAATATTTTGCAAACTTTTTGATGTGTCAATCATGAATTGTTTATGTATTCAGCCTTTAACGGTATCTATAAAGCAGCTTCTCAACTCTTAAAAAGAATTAAGCAGGAGTGCTAGCTTTCTTTCGTTTATTCCTACAAATAGAAAACACATTAGGGTTTTAATTTTTATTAAAATTAAATATTTCAATTATACAACAATTATTATAAAGAAATCCACAAACATATAGGTAAAGTTTTAATTTGGATTCTCATAGTTCGGTCAATTTAGTGACTTATTCTCTAATAAAATTTGGGAGTCCCTTGAATGGATTTGGGGGCAACACCCGTGCTGGCTTCGCTTTTAGACTTGGATCCTTCGCTGGCCTCGCCGTTCAAACTCTTCTTTGAGACAAGTCAAGCACGCTTTACAAGCCGCGAAGAGCACCCACCAATTAATTTAAGTATCTCCATATTTTAATTTATGAAATCAATTACTTTCTTCATAAGAAAGAAATATAATATGTGCTAGTTTTACCGTTTCATCAATATTCCGTTTTGATGAAACTATAACTAAGAACATTTAAAAACAATACATAAAAGTAAATTGAATCTCATAATTATGATCTCATTATAATTTCAACCATATAATAATTATTCCAGGGATTTTGTCTTTAGTATTAAAACATCACATGTGCGTAATTAACTTAATACACAAAGATAGAATGACTTTTCATTAATTAAATAATAAGTCATCCATCAAATTGCAACCAACCGATTGGCTGCAATGACATAAACTAACAATCTCCCACTCACACTAAAGCCAGCCGCTTATGTATTTAATACCATATCCATCCATATGTCGATTATGTCTCTTCTGAGACAATGACTTAGTGAGAGGATCTATAAGATTCTCTTCAGCAGGAACTCATTCCAATGTTATGCCTTTCTGCTCTACTATCTCACTGATCAAGTGAAACTTCCTAAGTATATATTTGGACCATTGATGAGACTTTGGTTTCTTTGTCTGTGCAATAGCATCGTTGTTATCATAGTACAATACTATAGGATCAATAATGCTAGGAACCACTTTAAGTTCAGTAGTGAACTTCCACTACAAGAAAACAAGCATTATGCGACGTTTTTAAAACGTCACAGAATGTCCAAAAAACGTCGCAAAATGTATTCTGCGACGTTTTAAAAAATGTCATAAAAAGCGTCCCAGAATGTGGTGTAAGTAAAAGCTTTCTGCGACGTTTTATGTAAAACGTCACTAAAAGTTTGCACATTCCGCAACGTTTATAAAAACGTCACTAAAAGTTTGCACATTTCACGACGTTTCTAAAAAACGACACGGATTGTCTAACATTCCGCGACGTTTTTAAAACGTCACAGAATGTGAAAGAATCCATGACGTTTTTTGGAAACGTCGCAGAATGTCTTTCGTGACGTTTTAAAAACGTCGCGAAATGTCTTCCGCAATGTTTTTAAATTTATTTTCTTTCAATTTTTAATTTTTAATTTTTCAAAAATAATTTAAATTTAATAATTTTTCAATTTTAATAATTTTTTAAAATAACAAATTTTTTTAAATCTTATTTGTTTAATAACTATTCAATATTATTAGGAATTTTATTTAATAATTCTTCAATATTTTAATAATTATTCATGTATTATTTAATTACAATTCACGACATAATACACTAATTAATATCAAAACTAAGGGATGAAACATTTGAGATTCTGGAAAAAATGGAGGGAGAGAGAATGTATTAAAGCTTCTTTAATATCTGCATCTGCAATGCACTGGCAATAATAAATCCACAAAAAGCATCATATCGTAACGTTTATTATATCTCCTACAGAGACCAAATTAAGGTAGCCCAAATATCGAGTCATTGATCAAGATACTAATATAAGAACATAAACATTCTTGAATCTATTAAGTCCACCAGATAATCGGAGTCCACGGACATTCTATTAAGTCTTGTCATGCGAAGTTTCAAATTCTCTTCCTCTAGCTTATTTCCTCTGTTTCTTGTTTCTTGAATCTGCAAGCGTCCTTTTCGTTTGTGTAAGCTTGGCTAAAATATCTTCCTTTTCCCTCTTTGATGCCTCTGTTATTTTGTCTGCATCCTGAAAGAAGCAAAGGCTTGTTACATTATACATACATGTTATACCTTAACAGCATTAATTCATGAAAAGTAAAAGACACAGAGCAAGCCACGTCAGACCAATACATATTACGTTAAGCAAACAGTTAAATTCCTTACACATTAATTCCTGAAAAATTAAAAATTAATTAGATACACAGTCTCATTTAATAAATATTTGTAAATGAATTATGTACTCACCTATTTCGAATGCTCTTCTTCTTTTACGCCAGCCACAACCATAGAGCTTTAGAGCTTTAAGGAATTTATGATGCTCTTCTTCTGTCCATTTTTTCCTTAGCTGTTAATCTTATTCAGTTATAATTAAAATTGAGTGGATATCGGCTGTTGTAAGGAATCCTCACCCATGAAGATCAAGACATCGAAATAAATATGTCAATCCTCCCGAGAATTTCCTCCCCCATTTTTTCCACGACGGACATGTTCATCGAATACTAATTTGGGAATGAAATGAAAATAATGAAATAAGAAAACAAAACTGAAGGGGAGACATCTCCAAAAGTGTAAAAAAAGAAAATCAAGCACCTGAGGAAAGCACAACATCATAGTACTGTGTCCAACATATAATGATCTCAATTAACATATTGTCAGAACCAGAAATTCAATTGGTATACTCAATAATGTAATGCAAGCAAAAAGATGATGAGTAATCACAAGAAAAAGCAACACAACCACAGAAATTTGGACTAGTTTATTGTGCAGCTGCTGTGGAATAGGTGAAAATCTTATCATGGACAGACACATATAATGACTTACTGCTAAACTGAAAATGTTGGCAAAAGCCTATGCGTAGCAATCTAAACAAAGGCTCCATATAAAACCTAGGAACTTACCGTATTGACTTTGAAATTTCCACCAAAACTGTTTAATTAATAGCTAATTTAGCTTAACAGAATTGTGAGCATCTATTGGGTTGAAAGCTTGCACATAGACATTATAGCAATTTTATTGCAAGGTAATAAAAATGCCAAAGAATTTTAACACAATAAGACATGAATGTTTCATAAAAGCATGGCAAGTGAAACTTTCTCCAACCTCTTTCAATAAAAATGTCTGTCAGTGTTCCATCAGCATATTCTCGAAGCTCTTGCTTGCTCAATGTTCCATTCATATCTTTATCAAGGGCAAGGAACATATCTGCAGAAGAACCATGATTCACTTAGATATACAATGTAATGTTATTAACTAAATAGGCTGATCTGCAATTTCACAATTTCCATGATGCACAGTCACTGTTTATGAATATGAACAAAAGTTCATGTGTCTGGATTGTGCACTTAAGAGCCCCTTCACCCGAAAAGATAGAACAAAGAATAAAAAAAGAAAGGAAGAAGCAAATAACTTTACGAAGTCAAGCCAATCAAAATTGGACCTAGTTTCTACTCTTCCAGTAACTCCTCAAAGCAGGGTACCATATAAAGACATGATAATGGTGCCATTATTTCACCCATTTTCGCAAGCTTTCATCATGCCAAAGTTGCCGTCAATGTCAACAAAGTGAAGGGCCATTAGACAATTGTATATTAATAAGCAGCAACAGCTGCTGAATGATAAATTGAATTTCCAAATCAAACTAAAAGATTAAGCATTGAAAAGAGGGAATCTTTCAAAAAGAGAACCCAAAAGAGAGAATCTTATATAAAAAAATCACCATCAAAATGAGGTTTATCTGTGTGCATTCTTTTCCTAGAAATGCCATCGATCATATAAAAAATATTCACCATCCTCCCTAAGCATCCATGAGAAT
Organism: Erythroxylum ulei; assembly: GCA_027564395.1. NCBI lineage: Eukaryota > Viridiplantae > Streptophyta > Magnoliopsida > Malpighiales > Erythroxylaceae > Erythroxylum > Erythroxylum ulei. The sequence goes on along the minus strand of JANITX010000212.1, from coordinate 48,501,983 downwards.
AAAAAATATTCACCAACCTGGGATCATCAAATCAGCCGAATGCTCCTATCTCAACTTTATCATCTCCAGAAAATCCCACCAATTATAGTCTTACAGTGGCCTCAATGTCAATCTCTCAGCGGTATCAACGCGCCTCCTGATTAAGAACAAAAGCTGGCTCCTCTAGTTTGCATACTCTGTACTAAAAAGGAGAAAAAGAAAGCGAAGCAAATCACACTTGATGGGCATATTCTATCGGCTAAAACAGATTCATGGACAAAATTTACAAGGAGAATAGGAGAAACCTTTAGCTGATTGAGCTATAGATACCTCAAGAAACTTTATCCTGACCCTTCAGAGAGCATCCTTCCCATTATTCTGTTGACCAACCCCATATCTGAAGTTGCCAGATCGACCCTGCATCAAAATTTCCAAATTACACCACAAATACAAAATGTCCATTCTAAAGTTTCCCGTTTTCAATCAACCAATAC
>JANITX010000212.1:48427743-48438372 GCA_027564395.1 Erythroxylum ulei | reverse complement strand
AAGAAAAACTTTTACATACGTGATTTACAGTAGTTCTTTTGAAACGAACAAGTTTTGTTTAAGCGAAAGAAGTTTTTTTCAGAAAAGGGGTTTAACGAAAAGTTTACCACAATTCAACCCCCCTTTCTTGTGCATCTATCTGTCATTATTAAGTATTGTATTAACGTGTAATTCACTTCAAGTTTGTAATCTCCTTAATGATCCGAGTAGTCTTTGTCAAAGGGACGTGCTTGGCGAGGAAGGCTTAGGCTACATGCTCCCATGTGGTAATCTGAGATGCACTAAGTGAGTTATACCATGCCTTGGCTCGATCTCGTAAAGTGAATGGAAATAGCCTAAGCTATACAATATCATCAGACATCCCTTAAAATCTAAAAGTATCATATATCTCTAAGAAGTTTGCTAGGTGGGCATTAGGATCTTCAGTTGATAACACAAAGAATTAAACTCTATTCTGGAGTATGTTGAGGAGTGCAGGCTTGATTTCAAAATTGTTTGCTTGAACCGCAGGCCTTACAACTCCTTGTGGACTAAATCTGGGCCTCATAAAATCCATTAATGTTCTCTTGGACCCTCCTAGTTCTCCTTTTTCTGCCATATTCCTTTGTAATGTGGTGCTTAGCTCTTCTTAGCGCTCTTCCATATCTTATGATGTCAAATAGCTCTTGTTCTCTAAACTCGATAGATCTTCTTGTGCTCCTTGTGTTCATGCACCTACAAATACATAAGGAAAACAATCAAAAATTCTTAAATCAAAGTTAACTAAATTTAAAAAGATGCTAAACAAATCAATCCCCAACAACAATGCCAAAAACTTGTTCGTTCGTAAACCAAACTGTTAGTTTTATGTCAAAAACCGCTAGTATATAGGTCATTACTTGTAGTTAAAAACAGATGTTGTCCCACAAGGATTGATGTTAGACACCATCCAATTCAAGTTAAGCTTTGTTTAAAAAAATGATTTCAAAAGATTAAAAATTTGAAATTAAATGAAAATTAATTAGACTAGTAATGAACAACCAATTAAGGCAAAGTGTAGTAATTTAATGGCCAAGTTTAAAATTAGGAGTTACTCTATCCCTATTTTGCTTTCCTCAATTACCCTTTCATAAGGCGTAATTAGCTGACCCTAATTGGATGGATTAGAATTAGTTATGCTATCTCTAGACATACCAACTTCTCTGAATCATTCAATAAGATTTTAAGCACTCCTATTTAAGCAAACAGGTAAGATCTCTTTTCAAATATTTGGAAAAACCTGAATATTTATTAGATCCGTTGGGAGCTAACTCTCATTACACTACCTAACTCAAATACCCACACTCGCCCGCTCAGTCTATTATATGGTATAAACACAATAAATATCACAAAACATCTTTCATTGCATCCAAAACAACAAGAGTTCCACTAATAGTTCAAGAAAAACTCCTATAAGGCATTTAGCTACACATAATCATGAACAATCCAAAAAAATCCATGTTTTTCACACTAAAAATCATAAAGAGAAAAGAATAAAAGCTGGGTAAAGTCAATAACTCCTTCTCTCTACTCTAAAAAGCTGGAAAATTCCGAACCTTGATGTTATCGCCACTTTTCCAAGGTAGATTATGTGTTTCCCTCTTTTGTTGGCATCTAAAAATCTCATTTTTTCTATTTTTGGTTTGTCATATGACGGATGGAGTCTCCTAGGGTTTAGAGCCTCTATATATGTCAAAGGGAGGGTTAAAGCCACTTAAAATCCTGTGTTGAACCTGATCTTAGCGAGTTGAGCACAATGGTGACAGAGAGCTCGTCATCTGGTAGTTGCGTGATTGTCCACAAGTACGATCGTGATAGACACGTAGTCATCTGGAAGTTGCACAATCGTGCACAAGCAGGATCGTGACAGAGAGGCAGCTGCACGATCGTGCACTACTCTCTGACAACTTTCTATACTCTTCACTCTTTTGGCCATAATTTCTTCCCTGGACCTTTGATTGACCTGAAATTTGAATTGCAAGCTCCTCACACATTTCACTTCCTCTCCACCAGATTTCATTGTCATCTGAATTCTCTAAATCAAGCCAATGGTGCCATTAAATCACTTGTACCACATCCACAACTGCAAATCCGATACCTGCACAATTCATCAACAAGGTGAATCAATCAATCCTACGAATAGGCTCCAAAACTACCCTCAAACACTAGATAATGTAAAGAAATAACTAAATGCTTCAAAGATCAAGAAATATGCAAAAGATGCTAAAAATCAAATAAACTAGAACTAAAACACATAAACAAGCACTTAAAACACACGAAAACACACTAGAAACATATTCTCCCTAATAAGATTGTTGTGGGGTTAGAGGAAATGTCACTATCCATATCTTCCACATAGAAATATGCCGGAAACAATAATTCATTCACCAACACTAAAACATCCTCAACCAATTCATTTGGTTAAGCGTTAGTGCAACAAGCCAATTATATGATGACAGTATTTTCATTCAAATGGCTTAATTTTAAAGAATCGTAGATGGAATGAGGTATAATATTAATCGATGCTCCTAAATCTAGCATGACACTCTTACTTATAGTGTTACCAATCTTACAAGGAATAGTAAAAATACTTAGGTCCTTCTATTTAGGAGATATTTTTTTAAGATTGCATAAACATTCTAATCCATCATGACCTTCTCTTACCTCTCAATTTTCTCTTTTTGGTATACAATTGCTTAAGGAATTTTGTATACCTTCTCACTTGCTTGATTACATATAGCAAAAGTATATTTACTTCTACATTTTTAAAATTCTCCAAAATCTTTTTATCCTTTTTATCCTTGTTTGACTTTGTTAAATTGATAGGAAAAGGTTGAGGTTTAGTCTTAACCATAATAGGAGATTTAAAATTTAGCTTTGAACAAAATGAAGGATTTCCTTCTTCTCCTAACTCCTTAATTTACTCTTTACTAGCATCCTTTGTAGGGTCTTTTTAGGATCCTCAAGCTCCTTAACACTCCTCAAGGTTATTACACTAACATTCTTCAAATTTATCTCAAGTTATAATGGAATTTTTTTTCCAGTTTGTGATTTTACTTGATTAATAGCAATTATCATTTGGCTCAAATTTTTAATGCTACACCTTGTCTCCTATAGTTGAGTTCTTGTCTTTCACTAAGACTATTTTACAACATGCTGGAATTACAAAGTGTTAGTTGCAAGGGACTTAACCATATCTTCCAATGATGTACTTGAGTTAGAGGAGGAGGCTTGTGGTCTAAGCTAAAATTACTTTCACCTTATGGCTTATATAGGAAGTAGTTCTACTACCTATTTCCTCCATAACTTTGGTTTGGTTGATCTCTCCAACCTAGGTTATAGGTCTAGGAATATAGATTGTATGGCTGGAAAAATTTTCGTTCTACAAAATTAACATACTCCTTATTTCCCTCTTATAGAGATGTGCAACCATTGATTGGGTGGTTTACATTTACATATATCCCATAAACTTTCATATATGCTTTCCCTATAAAAATTTGTCTAACGAAGGATGTTAATTCATCTAAACAATGCTCTATGAATGAATTATTTACCTCATTTACCATATGAACATTGTTGCATATTGCCAAATTATTGAGTGTTTGTCTCTATATACTCAATTAAATTTCTTTCCTCATTAGGAGTCTTTTTACCCAGTGCTCCATTAGTTACTACAATTGCTATTCAAAAATTGAATAAAGAGTTACTTTATAATATTATGATGGGATAATTGATAATAGCTTCTTGAAGCACTCCCAATATTTGTAAAGGGATTCTCCATGATGTTGCTTTATCCCAAAAATATTTTTCCTTATGCTTGCTATCTTTGATGCTAGGAAATATTCTCCAAAAATAGTCTTTTCATTTTAGCCCAAATGCTAACACTCTTTGCAGGCAAATGAGAATGCTAATATTTTTTTTCATCATTTAGTGAAATTGGAAAGCTTTCAACATGATTTACTCTTTTATCACCCTTAGAGGTTTTATTGTAAGACAAACCACATTAAGCTCCTTGAGATGCTTTTAATCATCCTCACCTAAAAAGCTATGAAAATTAGGAAAAAGATGTATTAAACCAGAATTAAGCTCAAAAGTGACAAGTTCAACAAAATTTGGTAATGTAATGCATAAAGGTCTTTGAGTTAAGTCTTGGGTAGCCAACTCCCTTAAATTTCTCAAGTTAGATATAACTTCTTCCAAATCAATTCCTTTCTCTATTTGTGATTGTGTTATGTTCTCCATATGCAATCTTTACAATGTCCGTTTAATCTCATGATCAAATTGTACATGATCTTGTTAAGGAGATGTAGTCACTATCATACACAAACACTAATAAACAAAAAAAAAAAGAAAAAATATATTGAAAACATATAAACAAAAATATACAAAAAACCAATTATTATCAAACACAAAAACTAAATCACTGCACTCCTTGACAATGGTGCTAAGATTCTTGATATGTGTTAAACTCACTAGACAATAAGACCTTTCTCTATATAACTAAATTTGCAGCGGTGGTGAGGAAGGCTCGTATCCACGAAGAGTGTCTGATTAGCTTTTGTAATGAATAAATCAGTGCATAAGATTGGGTGAATTTTGGATGAATTTCATTAATGCCATAAAAAATTATATAAGAAAAGTCAAATCAAATAATACAAAATTTCTAGGGCTAATTAATTAGTTTTAAATCTAGTTCTCAATTTAATCTTGGCTTTCACACGAATGTCCGTAATGAATTTTTATGTTGTTCTTGTACCTACCTTTGAAACTATTAATCATATATTAACAACTAGCTTCGTTAATCTCAATTTTCCATTATATTGTAACTATTAATCATATATTACAAATTGCAATCTTGATTCTAGCAATGAATCTATACCGTAAATAATATAGTAGGCCTATCCAAATTGTTCGTACATAAATCCCTAACATTAAACACAAAATAGCATATTCAATTCCAAAAAAAGAGTTAAGAACAACATCACTAAGTTTAGTTAATGCCTAAACATGTTCACTAGTCCCAATACCCCCTTTAAACAAGAAAGAAGAAGATTAGTTGCTTATAACTCCTAAAAGGGAAAGGAATCTTCCTCTATAATATCCTAGTTCGATTAGTGTATTGTGTAATGTGTTGTACATGCATTTTATAAAGTATGCTCTATTTATTGTGTGCTAAAGTAATTTAAGTGTTTAAATGTATTATTGAGGTAATAACGGAGATCATGGAAAGATCAAAGATGATCCAGGACTTAACCAAAAATTTCTTGTTTGGAATCATTTCGTAGCTTTTCGAAGTTTTTGGAAATTCCCCGAAATGTGCTTTGGAGATTTTGGCGAAACTTTTAAATGAAATTCGAATGATTTTGGTGACAAATAGTGATATTGGGGATTCAATCCGAAAATTCTTCTAGGTAACAAAAAAGTTACCAAATAATTTCATAATACGATGAAAAGCTCCAGAATTAAGATTGTAGTCATAGGAACTAAAACAGGTCAAAACGGAGGTTGTTTGAATAGAATTCGGGTAATCTGAAATTATTGGACTAAAATGCCCTTTTTGAAAAATAATGGGAATTGATGATAAGATAGTTGTGAAATATTTTCAAATTTTAATTAGAAAATATTTGGTCTTTTCATATGCATTAAAGGACAATTTGGTCTTTTTGGTATTCAATAAAGGGAAATTTGGTCATTTTACATGGTTTTGGTGGAAGGATGGGTCATTAGAAGAGAACCAATAGGAGGGTAACTTGTGGAATCCATTAAATGAGTATAAAAAAACTTAAAGTAAGACATTTAACTTTATTCTTTAACATAACCGTGAGTGTTTGAGAGAGAGTAAACGTGAGAGACAAAAAAAGTGAAAATAAGAGGATCAAGTGTGAAGGTTATCCAAGGAGAGAGGATGAAGAGGCTTCCATTATTGATGGGTTTTGATGGAGATTTGAAGACATCTTGATCAAGTCAAGGTGTTCGACAAATACCTAAAAAATTGGAGGAAAAAGTGGTAAGTTTTCCTAGCTTAAATTCAAAATTTTTGTGGGTTTTTAGTATGGGATGGATGTGTTTAATATCAATGGTTCCTTGGTGTTATTTTGTTATTCCTTTGCATGGAATTGGTTGAAAATGACAAGAGAGTAACGTGTAGTAGAATTCTGTCTTAGGTTTGTTTGAACCAGTCCTATTGTCTCAGCCATAAATAAGCCTATAGACATCGAAGCCTAAGACATATTACTAAAACTCTCTATAAGCGACCTAGACCTAATTCTAACTCAATGATATTGAAAATTGAGATTGATTATGGTAACTTGATACTATCTATGTCTTGAAGCTGCTTGTGATATTTAATACATGTGTCATAATTTAGAAGTTGAAATGACATTATTTTTGATTATATGAAAACTAGAGACATAGGATAACAAATATCTAGAAGACTTCAAAACCTAATTTGAAATTTTGATATGTGAAAATTAAGAAACAAATGGAGGTATGGATTGTAGACATGGGTCTTAACTGTGAACCATCATGCATGATTGTGATATGGTGAATTAAATTAGGTGAGATTGTGTTTGAAGAAATTAGTAGGTTAGAATGGGTAAAATATGATATTTAAGTGACTTTTGAAGTTATATTTGGAAACAAAGACCAATAGGTTAGCTTACAGAAGTAAGCATAAATATGATTAGCGTACGTGTTACGCGATTAAATACTAATCTCAAAATTGGTTAAACCGAAATATAGTTTTAATGCCTTATTTCCTAATTTGGAAACAAATACATAAGCAAAATGCACTTTATGTAGTTAAAGAGGAGACACAAAACGTGTGAGTGCGCTTGACGATAAGTTTGTGAAATAGTAAGTGTATTTTAATTGTTTTATATGCCTAAATTCTTTGCAAAAGAATTGATGACACATGAGTGTAGTTTGAATTGAGTTTATGAAAATGATTTCATTTGATCATGAAATGAATATTTATGATGAGTTTTATTCAAATGATATTTTACAAGAGAATATTGTTAGAATAAGTGTATGGTTTGGCAGTATATGAGTTTTAATTTTAAAGTTAAAATTCATATAATTAGGAGTTACATTGAAATAATTAAATTATGAATCCTCCCATGCTTGATTTAGAAAATAAGATGAGTCGTAAATGTAAGAGTTTCTTTTGCCTATGGTACACCGCTAAGCTTTATACGTGTTATTATATCGGTACATTTACAGTGGTTAACCTATTACGGGTAAGTGATGTATAACCAGCTCCATAAATAATGGTTAAATAGTTACGGGTAAGCGATGTAAAACTAGCTCCATGATTTGTCACAAGTAAGCGATGTAGAACCAGCTCTGTAACTACTGTTCTATAGCAATTAACCTATTATAGGTAAGTGATATAAAACCAGCTTCGTAAATAGTGGTTAACCAGTCGCGGGTAAGCAATGCAGAACTAGCACTATAAATTTATACCTAGTGTACCGTATGGTAAAGAAACTAGTGGTGCATTATGTTGAGTAAAGAAAGTCGTGAAAATACTAACGCCGTCACTATTTATGTTAAAAGTGATTGGAGAGGTATCGTATGGTACCAATTTTAGTGGTCGGCTTATTTTTAGTATAAAAGTTTTCAGAAAACTTATTTCTACCACTGTTTATTATTTAAGGAGAAAAAAGAAAAAGGAAAATTGAAACTTGTATCTTAAGAGTTTAATGTCGAAAAGAATTTTGGAATAGTGTTTTAGAATAATTGAAATTGTGTTTTACGAAATGTTATTTTGGTACCAATTGTTATGATGCACGAATGAATTATTATGACAAGTATTTTTATCATGAGCTTTACTACAGTATGGGAATATTTCTGTTATGTTGTTATGAAAAGTTCAATTTTTTTGTAAGCTAATTACTTACTGAGCTCATCTAGCTCACCCTTATTTTTATGTTTTTTAAACAAACTACCCCAGGTATGTGCATAGGTATTGTAGTAATTGGGACTCTGCCTTAAGATTAGACATATCGTTGGGTTTGGCTATACTTGTGTTACATTTGCTATGCATGGGATATGCTTTAAATTATTTTAGAATGGCTAGAAAGTGTGTTCTGGTAAATCTTTGTGGGATTATAAACATCTTTTACTTAATGAATTACAAGGGCTTCAATCCTCAATAAAGTTTTTCAATTATTAAGAATTATGGGTTTGTGATTGCTTGTGATGTGGACTTGAGGTCCCATTTCAGAGGTTAAGATGAATATGAAATGTTAGAAGTGTTTTAAATTGTGTTATACAGGCTTTTTTAAACATTTCGGGAATGTCAAAATGCAGTTTTTATGCTACTAAACTTTTAATAAAATGATTAAAAAAATTTCCACTATTGTTAGTGCTTTTAATTATTAAAGTATAAAAGGTCTTAAATAGTTAAACGACTTGGCTTTGTATAAACCCTTCGATTGAGTCAAATATCGATTGGAGGGAACTTCGGGATGGGTCCTTTTATCCTTCTTTTGTGTCTCCAATCTTTACATACCCTATTTAGCCTCTTAATTGCCCTTTTATAGTGCAAAAGTATGGTTGTGTGGTTATAAATGAATGTGTAAGTGACTATGTATGATAATTTTCCAAAAATCACAAAGTTAAAGTTCACAGTTGGTGAGACGGCCTTATAGCCTATTTACACTGTTCTAAGTCTTCACGTAGACATGTAGGCCACAGGGATGGTTGAAACAATGTCTTCAAGTTCATACACATTTCTATTGAGTTACACATGGCCATATAAGTCATAGTGGCTCCAATTCTTCCATTCTTTATCCTATCTTCACCCTAACTCGTCTTATTTTTACTCCATAAAGGACAATAAGATTGAAATCAATAGAATGATATTAAGGGTGTGAATTTAGCTCATTTTGATTTTTTTCCACTTTCTTATACGTAAGCCAAAACATGAACCGAAATAAGTATCTTATGCATAATATAACATTAATCACTAATTGTCAGGGAATTAATATACAATTAATCAAGAACTTATCACTTTTTATTTTTTTCTTATTCTTATTTTCATTGATTCTTTTATTTTCTTTTTTATGCTTATCTTCGTCACTTCCTTTCTGTTCAATATCTTTTAGAGTTTATATTGCTTATTTTTTTGTCTTTACTAGTTTTTTTCTTATTTCAAGTTAAAAAAAGGAAAGAATCAATCAAAAATTGATTAATCTTTGTTAGAAAAATATTTATACATTTTATACCTCCTTAATCTATCTTGGAGAGATTTAATCCATTCTTTGGATTCATCATTCAATAATTGATCAATCTTTGTTAGGAAAAGTATTTATTCTTCTAATAATTTCCTATTTTGTTTTGGAATGATTTTATTTCGCTATTAACACAACTAAAAATTCTAACAAAAATAACCCTAACTTCTTTGAAATTTAAGACTATTATTAAGGTACAAACCTAATTATTCTTCATACTCAATTCCAATTATTCATGTTTCAAGCCATACAAAAATGTTATGAATGTATACATACTATGTTTGGAGAAATTAGAGATTGATTGGATATGTAAGATAATTACTATAATTAATTTGCAAAGAGGATAATCACTATAAGTTTCTAATGCATGCCAATAACAAAGGTGAGTTATTTAAGATGATTTTAATGAAAATGAAGGGGAAGACCTCGTTTAGTGGTTGAATAGTGTTTAGAAATGTCATAAGGAGATAGAGATTGCTTTTATTTGGGCTAATGTAAAGGGACGTTAAGAAGTCACATGGCTATATGTTTTAATAATTGAAACTGAGAGATTGCTAATATGACATAATTACAACATTATGTGTGTTGGGCCCGGGTCCCATTTCCTATCCCGACGTGACCGTTCGGGGTCGTCAAGCAAGGATCACGTGAGGGGAGGGTTGAAAACATTCAAGTTTAAAGGATCAGCAACGTGAAAAAATGGCGGGTTCGCCGCGGCCAACCATTGGCTTTGCCGCAACAAACTCTCAAGGCAAGCGTATCTCACCCTTTAGGAAAAGTAAGTCGCGGCGAAATACTGGCTTCACTGCGGCGAGCTCCCAAATTTTGAAACCCGACACCCAACATTTAACAAACAATACTAACACATACACATTCAATCTAACCGCCATCTAAACACACCTATATACGAAAGGAACTTCAATTGTTCATATCACTACAATTCCAAAGAGATTGAACAATGTACTCATAATCATATACAAAAAGAGTTTCAATTCTTCATCTCCTTACTAATTCAAAGAGTTTGAGCAAATACATATCATTATACACATCAAAGCTTAAAACAAAATACATAAGGATGCTCAATGTAGATATGCTTATAAAGGTAACCAAAACCACTAACTTAGTACAAAAGTCTCTAACTATCTTAGAGCTTCTAATGCCTTGCAAGGATCATGATTGCGGCTCGTCGTTCGATCCTAAAATCGATCCTTGGAAACCGGTCAAAAATAAAAATTCCAAGATTGTAGTATAAGCTATAACCTCGGGTCGTCTCACTTCTTGGAACCGACGAAAAAGGCTTAAAGCTAACCTAAGTCAAGATGCAATTGAAATTGATAAAGGACGGGGGTTTTGTGAATTGATCAAAATTAAGTAA
>JANITX010000212.1:48303645-48313798 GCA_027564395.1 Erythroxylum ulei | reverse complement strand
TCTCTCATCGTTGACTCCCTTGTGTTCCTACAATTAAAATACAATTTGCAGCATCAATTGTCCTTGGAAAAATTATAGAGAAAGTGATGTCAAATTACGACAATTTACCGACAAATTGCAAATTACAAGAGCTCGTTATAAGGAACCAATTTAAGCACAAAAGTCATCAATTAGGAGTCAACGAGCGCATAAACAGTTATGAAAATGCAGCCAATTTATAATATAAACTTGGTTCAATCACCAGTATTCATAAAAGACTACCCAAAATCAATGGACAATTCTTATCTTCTTCAAAATCTAATACAACAAAATCAACAGGAATTATAAATTTATCCACTTTTACCAGAACGTGTTCTACTACCCTAAATGGGCTCTTTATAGATTGATTTGCAAGTTGGATAAGCATGGATGTTGGCGTGACATCTCCTAGCCTCAATTTTGTAAAAATAGACAAAGGCATCAAGTTAATAGTTGCACCTAAATCACATAAGCATTTAAAAATTTCAAAATCGCCAACAACATAGAGAATAGTAAAGTCCCTGGATCGTGTAGTTTTGAAGGCATTATGCTTGTGATGATCGAACTATAGTTCTCCATCAAGGTTACCATCTGATCGTCTTCCCAAGTGTGTTTGTGTATCAATATGTCATTGAGAAACTTTGCATACTTGGGCATACACTCCAATGCTTCCACTAAAGACAAATTAATCTAAAGTCTCTTTAACTCCTCAAAGAATTTGGCGAACTGAGTGTCAACTTGATGTTGTATCACCTTCTGTGGATATGGAATCTTAGTCTTGTAGGGTGAGTGGTATATATAGCTTATTTTCTACTTTCTCTTCTACCTTTTCCTTTTGTTTTCTGTCTTTTTACACACTTGGCTCCTCCAATTACATGCCACTGCTAAGTGTGATCGCCTTAAGTTTTTCCTTTGGATTGGTCTCAGTGTTGCTTGGTAAGCTTCCTGTATTCCTAGAAGACAAAGTATTAGCAAGTTGAACTCCCTGCACCTCCAAGTTGTGGATGGATGAAATGTGGTTCTTCACAATCTGGTCAAACTTTGCCTTCATTCTTTTCTGACTCTCTTCTAGTCATCTTTGACCTTCCTTTTAGCTTGAAAACCTTGAACCCAATACGTACATTAACTTGTCCATTTTGTTCGCTAAAGACCCAAGACAATCTTGTTGAAATGCAGGAGGTCCTTGTGTTCTCACTTGGCCACTTGCATTGTTAGTGCTCCATGAAAAATTTGGGTGATTCAGGATTGAAAGCATTAGAGTATGGATTGTCACCTTGTTGTAGCTGACCCAAGTAATTTACTTGTTTTGTACCACTTGTTCCCAGCAAGAAGCATTTAGTTGTGCCATGATTGTTCTGCCCACATAATTCATAATGTAAGTGCATGGTTTTGACTCTGGATGAAGAAGCTCCTTACATGTTGCTCAACTACTTGGTGAGGCAGCAATATGTGCTTACAAGGCTGTCACCGAGTCAAATGGAATCATTCCTTTTTACTCCTTGGACCCTTGTCTGCTCTTTTCATTTGACCACATACAGTTGTTACTCGCCAATTATTTCAAAAGGTCATGAGCTACATCAATGATTTTCCTCATCAAAGACCCTCCTGCAACTACATCTATTGTTCTCCTTATGCTCTGAGTTACACCATTGTAGAATGTCTGCAAAAGAAATTCTTTTGGAAGGTTATGGTGGGGAGAGCTCTTTTGTAATTCCTTGAATCTCTCCCAAGCTTCATACAACGACTCCCCATCACTTTGTTGAAAGTTGGTGATCTCTTTGATGATTTTTGTTGTCTTGGTCAAAGGGAAGTACTTAGCTAGGAAGCTTGGACTAGCTACTCCCAAGTAGTGATTTGGCTTGCACTGAGTGAATTATACCATACCTTTGCTTAATCCCTCAAGGTAAAAGAAAGAAATGTCAACTTCACGGCATCATCTAACATCCCATTAAACCTGAAGGTATCACAAATCTCTAAGAGATTTGCAAGATGGGCGTTGGGATATTTGTTGGAAAACCCATAAAATTACACACTGCTTTGAAGTATGTTGAGGAGTGTTGGTTTGATCTCAAAATTATTGGCCTGAATCAATGGCCTTGCAACTCCTTGAGGACTGAAACCTAGCCTCATAAAGTCCATCAATATCCTCTTTGCTCCTCTTTGCTCTCCTTCTTCTGTCATATTCCTTTGTATTTGTTCTTGGTGTCTAACTCTTCTTAGCTCTCTTTTATGCTTTGTAATATCTGAAAGCTCTTCTTCACTAAGCTCGTTAGACCTTCTCGTGCTCCTTATATTCATGCACCTGCAAAAAAGCAAGGAAAAGTATCAAACACTCTTAAATTATAGTCACCTAAACTAAACAAGATGTTAAACAAAACAATCCCCAATAACGGCACCCAAAACTTATTGATTGAAAAAATAAACTACTTGTTTTATGCTAAAAATCGCAAGTATATGGGTTGTTGCTTGTAGTAAAAAGCAAATATTGTGCAACAGAGATTATGCTTAGGCACCACTTAATTCAAGTTGTGCTTTGTTTAAGACTCAAATTCAGATAATAAATTGAAAACTAAACTAAATGAAACAAACTAGCAATTTGTCAAAAATGCAACAATGGAAATTTGTCAAGAGAATTAATCAAGTTATGGGAGAGGGGATTTTACATGCTAATCTAGCCTTTTATGTGTTTGTGAGGTGTCAGTTCTAGATGATCGTAGGGTTTATTACCCTCTCTCTAGTTATAATGACTCCCTAAATTGTAAGCCCTAATCGAATTATAGACTTGCAATCTTTCAATTCACAAATTACCTACAATTTTAATTAGTTCTAAAGCTCTCTAATAAACATTCGGGTCTTGCATGGGATCTCTCTCTATGAAATTATTGACTAGATTAATTAAGTGGTAAATTAGATCACCTAACTCTCATTAATCCAATCTAATCATTTTTATCCAGTTAACCCTCTCGGTTTGTTACCAAAATATGCAATTACATTAATCAATCACAACACCCAAATTAAGTAAACACAATTCAACTAGATTAACATTAAAAATAAGCAAAATCCCAAAGAAAAAGTTGGAACATCATTATTAAAAACTCAAAATCCATAACCATACAGCCCATCTTAATTTTACACAGTAAATGAATAAAAAGGTAAATGGGGAGGAAATAAAACTTAGGTTGGGTGATTTAGGAGAGAAGTCGTGTCAAGAGATCCCCTATTATAGGAAGCTTTGGCATTGGAACCCTCCTTTTCTTCTACTCTCTCTCTTCTTTTTGTCTCTTTTGGGTTTCCAAATCTAGGCAGAATGTAAACTCCTTTCTAGGGTTCCATCATTATCCTTTTATAATCTTTTACAGTTAAGGTAACCCTAGTGTCTTTCCGGGGTTTGAAATGTCTGAAATGTCCCTCGAAAACTCAAATCCGAAAATGACACTGTGCCTATCTACACATAGGCCACGATTGTGCATTTGCTCTATGTCACGTTCTCCTCCGAAACTCCTCTAAATATCCTAAAACACTAAGAAACTTATCATGGCACCTCATATATATATAATTGAAGCCTCAAAAACATGTTCTCACCCAAAGAACACTTAAATACAAATGTTTATGAACTAACACAATTCTAACCTAAACACACACCAAACAATCAAATTAACCACTAAACACATATCAAATTACCTGTAAAAATACAATGCAATCTACACCTATCAAATAGATAACTAAATATTAATTCTTTCTAATTCTATGTGATAAACTAAACTTAAATTTTAAATTTTGGATTGATAGTATAATGTTATCCAAAGGGTTTAATTTTAATAACAACAATAAGAAAAGAAAAATAACAACAACCCAGTTGAAATCTTACTGAGAAAAGGTTTAATTTTAATGAAGCCAAAAAACATAATTATTATCAAAATGCATTGTTAATAATTTAGTTTTCATGATTCTTTTGTAAATAATTCAAGAAAAAGGAATAGAAGATTTTTTAACTCATAAACTAATCTTATCATATGTATGTATATATATATATATTTAAACTAGGGATCTTATACCTGTACATTGAATAAAATTTTTCAGCTATGCAAAATAATTTAAAATTTATATTTTTTGAATAATTATATAATAGATTAACAATTAAAATTTAAGTGATATATTTAATTCAAACAGTCATTTGGAAGCTCAATCTTTTAAAATCTAATAAATTTTAACTCTTGAAAATCCTAAAAACATTTCTTATTCGAATTCAAGATCTAAAGAGTTAATAAACTCAAATTTTTAAATCTAAAAAGCTCTAACTCTTAAAAATTGTAATTTTATGCAATTGGAATCTAAGCGTTGGCTTTAGATATGTTCAAAAATTCTAAGACAATTTGATATAAAATTTCACAAAAAAAGCTTAACAATGAGTTAATGGAAGCTAGATATTTATTAAAATGTGAATAAAAGAATCATTTAAGTTGATGGGATATTCCTTCCAAATAGATTTAATCCAAGAAATTTCAAAGACTTTAAGCCTATTTCCTACTATAATACCCTTTACAAAATCATTTCTAGTATATTATCATAGAGGCTAAAAGTGTTGATTGGTTCTTTCATAAGTAAAACCTAGGGTGCTTACATTGAAGGGAGAAATATAGGAGATAAAGTACTCTTTGCTCAAGAGCTCTTTTAAGGATATCAAAGTAAAGGCTTAGGAAAGCTTTGTGCTTTGAAAATCAATTTAATGTAGGTCCTTGATTTAGTTAATTAGGATTTCCTGCTTCACTCCCTTAATGCTTTTGGATTCCTAACCAACTATCCTAATTAGAGAAGACAATGTGTGACCACTATCTCTTTTAGTGTGCTAGTTATCGAAGACCAAACTAATTGGTACAAAAGGGAAAGAGAGGTAAGGTAAGGTGAATCCATATCCCCTTACTTGTTCTTAATTTGCATAGAGGTTTTACTAAGGCTCATAACTTTAAATATAGAGGAGAATCCTTCTTTTAAGTTCCATAAAAAATGTGACATATTGAAGTTGTTTAATCTTACTTTTACAAATGATTTGTTGGTGTTCTACAAAGCAAATCCTAAATTAGTTCTTACGATTCTTAACCATATCTATAGATTTAGCAAATTATTAGGCATTAAACTGAACCTTAATAAAAATTTTCCTTATGCTTTTAGGTCTGCTTTGTACCGTAGTGACTAGCTTGCCTCCTTGAAAGGTTTTAGAATTGTATAACCTCTTTTCATTTACTAAAGAGTTGATATAACCACTACTAGACCCTCTTATAAAGAATAAAGGACCTTACTTGATTAAATCGATATTGTGCAATTTGTACTCTTATTGGTTACCTCATCTAGTCTTGCGTAAGAAATTTTTCAATATAGTATTGCTTTGTGATATTTGTTATATTTATATTTGATAAGAAATCTAGATACTAAATTAAGGTATTTGTGTTAAGTTGGGCAACGAGAGTTGGTGCCTTAATAGACCTACAAATATCATATTAATAAACAATTAAAGAGATATCTTAATTATGAGTTAATTATCTTTAGTATTCCTTCAAATCTAATTGAATAGTTAGAAGTAATATCGTAAATCAAGAGATTGTAATTTAACTGTTTGCTATTTCAATTGAGATTATTTGATTAGATCTCGAGATAAGGTAATCAAAACCTTAGGATATTTAGGATCAACAACAACTAAATTAGCAAGATAAAGCAAAGATAAAATAACCCCTGAGTTTTCATTATTGATTAACTCCACTCTTATTTCTAACTTCACTTATTCAATTGTTTAGCTTTATTAGTTTATTTTAATTCCAGTTACTTTATTTTAATTCAATTAATTCAATCTTATATACCTTAGCAAAGTGTTAGGTGACTAATCAATCCTTATGGGAACAATATCTTTTATATTACAAGTTACAATCTGTATACTTACAGAATGAAAGCTTTTTTTTATATAAAACTACTAATAATATATAGCCTAGTGACTTAGGGAGGACTTAGCCTCAAATCAATCCAAGGCACAAGAAAATTTTCCTAGCAAAAAAATATCCAAAAACTTCCAACTGATAAGGAAAATATGTGGTCTCAATGAATGCACACTTTCATTTAAGAGGGGCTAGTTTTTTGGGCTTTAAAAAATTCAGAATAACTCCTATACCTTTCATCATATTCTTAAGCTTAAAGGAATGCTTTGCAGGGAGTTTAAAGGCTTAATTGGTAATATCAAGTAAACATACTTATGGTTCCATAAATGAATTGATAAAAGCCTTTTACATTTGTTCCTTAGTATCTTCCATCTCATGTGTGTACTGAATCCAGATGTTTTAATGGAGGAGTTAGTCGAGGAAGATTCCTAGTTTATAAGATTCATGGGATTTGAATGCTTAAAGGAGGCCATACCCAACTACAATCCAAGAAAGGATAAGGAGGATAGAGTGATATGGCCTAGACTTACAAACAAGACTACTTATGAGTTGTTTAAGCAATATGCCCCTAAGGTTCTTTGCCATAATTTGATGTGATTTAATGGATACATCCCAAGAATTGTTTTTATAATGCGGTTTGCAGTGCTTAACAGATTAAGGACATTAGACAGGATAAAAGCCAACTTGGCCATTAACCTGCATTGCAGTCATTGCAATTTGAAGTTGGAAAAAAGAGATCATTTCTTTTTTCAGTGTGTTATATACTAATGGCATCTGGTTAAGAGGTCAAATGGCCTGTAACTTCTCTTATAATGAATCAACCTGGGATAGGATAATATCCAAAGACTCCAATGCACCACTCATTAAGGATGATCACTTACTCATAAAGCTTACGTTATGCATAATAATTTGTGAGATTTGAAAAGAAAGGAATAAAAGAAGGTTCAAGTCCAGTCCAAGCAAACTGATATTCAAGCTTTCAAATCTATCACTTGGCCTAGGATAAAGGAGCTTTTACTAAGCAATTTTAGTGATGCAAAAATTTTCAAGATTGTAACTACTACATAGGGTTTGAGCTAAACAAATGTTAATATAACATGCATAGCTTTGAAACTATTATTTCTTAACTTTATTATTCTGAATGTACTACGTCTCTATTGAGACCACTGAGCTTAGTTGACCTTTTGGTTGAACTTGTGTAAGGCTTAGCCTCTATTCGTTCAGAATGTAATTTATATAATTTCTAAAAAATAGGTTTAAGAATATGCATTTTGGAAAGTGACATTTTACTAGATTGAGGTTCTCAAACCATCGTTTTGTAATTGTTTATGAAATAATTTTAGGTATCTCAGTTATTACAACAGTCGGGAGTTTGAGCTCTAAAAATAATGAGTTTGGTCATCACTGTACGGTGATGGTTAAGATTATTATTACAAACTACTTGTACCGAAAATGAGTCAAAACGATTTCAAAAAGGCGGTTAAACTCCAAACAACAGCCAGAATGCATGAAGGGCGATTGACCTCTATAATTATTAGAAAATAACAGTGGATTGGAAATTTCAGGTTATTTATTTTTATTTTTCAAGATAAATTGAGTGTTAGAAAGTTGAAGAAACCTAACATGGTAATCCATAAAGGCCGAATTGAAACGTATCATCAGTCCAGTCCAATATCTCAATTCGAACCCAAACCTTTTGCTCACTTAGTTGGCTGCTAAATTCCTTCTGTATCCCTCATAGTCATCAAATGTTTAACCTCTCAGCCTGACGATATTTGGGTCAGTTTGGGGTTTTATGTCATTACAGAACTCCAATAAAAGGCCATCCAGAAACCTCATGTATGGCCTCAAATTTCTCATGCAATTTTCCAGGCTTATACCAGGCGAAGACAAGTGGTTGTCATTGGGTCTAATACGAAGCAAGTAGTAAATGATGGCTCTCCAGTACTTGAGACCTCCACAAAATCTCCTTTCACACAGATGTAGTCAAAGACGTCTCATAAGGTGTGGAATCGCAGAGCCAAGTGGAGAACCAGCTCCTTTGGGAAAGAAAACGAAGTACAATGATGGCTTCTTTGAGAAGGCATTCATGACACTTTTTGCCCGTAAGATGGAGAAGTTTGCTGTCCCACTTAAAGCTGAACAAAAGGGGTGGTTTGATTATGATTACGAGAGTTTTGTAGAAGTGTCAAGGAGAGTAATGCAAGGAAGGAACCGTATGCAACAGCAGGAAGTAGTTCGTGAGGTGCTATTGTCCATGCTCCCTCCAGGTGCACCTGAGCAGGTGGACGTTTGCGAAATTTTTTCTATCTTTTTCTTTTTCTTTTTGCAGCTTGTAGGAGCTGATAGATTGAATTGGTACTGGACATGCCTTTCTAATATATGATTTGAAAAACAATTAAAGCTGAGTGGTTACTGATCTTGAGAAGAGGGAGTGGTTCCATCTATTATAAGTTACTTATGCTTGGAAGTTCCTGCTTGCTCTAAGATTCATAATAGAGCTACTGTGTCTGTCAAAGATTTTTAAGTAAAAACAGAACGTTTACCTACTGTTGTTATGTCAGTTCAAGAAATTGTTTCCACCAACAAAATGGGCGGCAGAATTCAATGCTGCATTGACAGTGCCATTCTTTCAGTGGTTGGTTGGGCCTTCTGAGGTAAAACAGCAGTACCTATTAACTTGTATACCCAGTTTTTTGTGTCCGCAACTTACAAGAAAAGCTGCATTTTATGTGGTTAAATTGGGTTAGGTTGTGGAAGTGGAGGTGAACGGGGTGAAGCAAAAAAGTGGAGTTCATATAAAAAAGTGTAGGTAATAATCTTAATTAACCTCTTACCTGGGATTTAATTCTGCAATATATCTGAGTAATAGGAATTTCGTTACTAATTGCTATCGTCCATTCTTTTGTGATCAAGGTATCTTGAGAATAGCGGGTGTGTAGGAATGTGTGTGAATATGTGTAAAATTCCTACACAAGATTTCTTCACCAATGAATTTGGGCTTCCGTTGACAATGACTCCAAGTAAGTTCCAGCATTTTGTTACATCTCTGTTTTCGTTTGTTTGCATCTCCAAAACAGAAAGAAGAAGTCGGGCTATTTATGCCAAATACACTCAATTCTGTTTCTGAGCTTGCCACTATTTGACAATCAGATTTTGAAGATATGAGCTGCGAAATGGTGTATGGCCAAGTTCCAGCTTCATTCCGAGACGATCCAGTATCCAAACAGCCCTGTCTGGCAGATATTTGTAAGTTTTCAGTTCTTCAAAGGTGGATGCAGTCTATGAACAATTTCCTTCTTTATAACTCAAAAACATGATAATCTGCAGGCTCATTGGCAACTCCAAACTCCGGTACTTGTCCTAAGTTGCAAACTTGAGAAGAAGATCCTTGCTTTTCAGCCTACCTCATTGCCACAAAATCCGTAACCTCCACGATACTCCTGTTATTTCAGATGTAAAATATAGTCTGTCCATCCATTTTTCAGGGTTGTACATCTCAAAGGAAATAGAAACTTTTATGCCATCATCATATACCCTTGTAGTCGTTTCCCCGAGTAACAGTGAACAAATAAACGTGGGTATATAAGCATAGACGGAGCCAGAAATTTAATACAGAAAGGTTCAAATATTTATTTTTTTAAATTTTAAGGAGCCCAGTACACCACTGACCTTTAAATAACTTTACCCTTTTATATACATATATATATATTAAAAATAATTTTTTTAAAACACCTTGGGGGCTCAATGCCCCCGTGTAGCTCCGTCGGTATTCATACGCCATTTTATGTTAGTAACATGTACTAAAAAGTTTCTTACATTTTGCATATCTCTTACCTCTGTGTCAGACTGTATAAGATTGAGAAGATATGATGGGAGAAAACAAGCTGTCGTCTATCGTCTGTCGTCTGTCTGCATTAGTGTTGAGATGCTAGCACCTAAAGGAAGGATGGAATTTGAGTTCCCTGTGCTATACTGAACAGTAGTATTCTTCATGGGCTGAAACGGAGTGGATCCATGATTGGAATCCTGCAAATAGTTTGTTCAGTGTATCCATTATTTCTTAGAACTTTCGGCCAGAGCAAACGAAAACAATGCCCATCAATTATCATAGACTAGTAGGTTAACTCTGCACAAATGCGTAGTAAAAATGTCCAGTGCATTTAATTAAAATTGAAACGGGTAACAAAAAAATTGTAAAGATAGTTTAA
>JANITX010000212.1:48268752-48278984 GCA_027564395.1 Erythroxylum ulei | reverse complement strand
CTAAAGTCATGTATCAAAAATTCCAATGCTATTTGACAGTAAATTCTACTACCATTTATCATTTGGTTTGCCACTTGGCATTTTTCCTAGTCCAAAAATTACCCCGAATTTTCAGAAAATTTCTCCTAAATTTCTCTAAAAATTCTAAAACAACAATTTCACTTTCCAAATAAATTTTCAATACAAACAACTGCAATTCTCAATCACAATCATAGTTATTACAAATTATACCGATAACTGTCATGAATGCATGTACATTTATTTTCATGTGCAAAAAAAATCATTATTCACATATATGTGTATGTCACAATATGCATGAGCATGCAAATGTATTTCTAAACTCTCATTGTTCACTTATATTTACTATTCTAACCTTCCCATAGGGAATGAGATGTTACATGGTCTGCATCTCAAATTCTCTGATCAAGTTGAGCACTTACATACCTTTGGTTCTTTCATTGCCTTAATATTTAGATTTGAGATAATCCCAAATATCTTTAGCAGATTGTAGATTCATAATTCTTGCAAAAATAACACTCAACATAGTTGAAAAAAGACAAGCTTTTTCCTTAGACTCCTTTGTCTTTCTCTCTTTGTGATTCTTTAGTTGAGCCATTATAGGATTTTTGGATAATTGAAACACTTTATAGTCTTCTTCTACAATCTCCCAAAGATCCAGAGCTTCAAGATGAATAGTCATCTTCATAGCCCATGCTTCATAGTTGTCACCATCAAAAGTTGTGGATATATTTTCAACCTCCATTATGGTTTCACTCAACTCATAAATCCCTCAAGATGAAAGCTATGATACCAATTTGTTGTTTTTAGAGAAAAAATTATTTTATGAAATTGGAGACAAGAAGTTATACGAAGAATGATTTCAAACTTCTATTAGAAAGCTCTTTAAATAAAGCTAGAGTCTAACAAAACCTTAAATAAATTCCTTACTCTTAGGCATAAATAATAACTCCCTAATCTGAAAAAAAAATCAAAATGAACAACCTCCTAAAGACTAGGTCACAAAAACAAAAAAATTTATCCAAAAGATAAAGTCATCCTAATCTAATCTACAGATATTTTGGCACGTTTTCAACAATATTCATATAATATTTATATATTATTCATAAATTGTTCCTAATCATTATTATATTGAAATTGAACATTAGTAAAATATAAAAAGATTAGTTCATGTTATGTTTATTCTTTATGAAGAAAATAGTTGATATCATATATTAAAGTATGAAGATGCTTAATCAAACATGTGAGTACTTACTAAACTAACCTAATATGAGAATTCCATTTAGAATATTATTGTATATCTATGAAAATTCTCATTGTGATGATTGTTTAAGTGATCCTTTGACTTAAGATCTCTAAAGTATCTCATATAAGGGTTGTTATTTTTTATACTAGTTAGACATGTTTTATTCAAAGGTAGCTTCATTGGTAGTGATTGAATATAATATGAACTATATGGAAGTAATTAAGTAATCAATATAGGAATCATTACTCTACAGTGATTATAAAAAATGTTCCATTGTTCTTGAATAGTATTGATTCAAAAGGTCCTTGACCAAAGAGGAATGAGACTTTGAAAAGTGTTTTCAAATGTCATTAATTAAATTAATTATTAATTATGGATAATTAACATGATTGGACTTAAATAGACTAAAATTATATGCTCTATCTAACTAGGACATAATATGATGAAATAATTGAGTTATATGTGACAATCTTATACGAACAAGTTAGTCAAAACTACTTTGACATTCTTACTATTTGACTGGTCATGATCCATTGCTAAACATCAATTTTAATCTATGGATATAAACTTAATTAAAGAATGAAAGATAAATTAAAGGTGTTTAATTTATCTAATATTAAATATTATTTATAGTTATAATTTATTTCCATTTCCAATATATTTTATAACCTAATAAGTCACACACATAAAACGAATGAAAAAAGAAAAAAGATATTTTTATCAAGTTAGACATGATTATAAAATCTAAGAAACTTTATAATTAAATATATGATATTTAATAAATAAAGACCAATATGAGATATTAAATCTTATTAGGCTCAATCAATATTTAATTTGAATTAGTTGTAGTTCAAATTGAAATTAGAAATTTATTTGAATTAAATTACTAAAAGTTCTATGCCCTATTATATATTTACTTAGACTCTATAGGAGATAATACTTCTTTCCTAACCCTCTCTGTACCACTTATAGAGTTCTTTCTATACATTCGTATAGATACTATTAGAGGCCTGACATATGTACGATTACAGTGGTTATAATGATGAATTAATTTCACGAACTGTCCAAAATAAACTTTAAGAAAAGAATCATGCTACCATGCTATATAATATGGTATGAACTTATGATCTATGTTTATTGTGTTCATGTGTTAATCATGTTATAAACTTTAAGTAATCTTAGTTTTTGAAAATCAAACAAAAAATTTTCCTTGTTATTCTACTATGCGTAGAATTAGATCCCATTTTAATTTTTTATTAGTTAAATGGCATACTCAAGAGATAATTGTGTGATCTTTCTAAGCTAGGGTAAAACTTATCGTGACAATTCATTAATTAGATTAATAAATCCTTTAGTTATCTTGATTAGAAAATGATTTCAATTAAAGATTTTTCTTAAGGAAGAATATAATTATAACTTAGTAATTCTTACCTATCTAAGGAACTATTGTTGTTCACTAAATTGAACTAAAGACAAAATATAGAAAAGTTCTTAGGGAATATCTTACCTAGATATAGTTTATTCATAGATTGTTTTATATTTGATCACTTTTCAATTTGGTTATTTAAAATTATTCATTAATTTTCATCTATTCAGTAGTATTTGATATTCTTGATAATTAAGTTTATAATAAATTAGAAATTAGCAACTAGTCCTTATGGGATGGACCTATACTCACTAGTTCCAGTTATAGTTACACCATATGCTTTCAATTAAAACATAACATACATTAAGTTTTTGGCGTTATTACCAAGGATTAGGCTAATACTAATTTAATTTATAAATTAATTAGATTAGACTTTTTATTTTCCTTTATTTTATTAACAATAACTAAGTTTTCTCTATTATATCTCTTTTTCACTTGACTTCTTATTTATTACAAACAAAAAAATTGTGAATCTTGTTGAACCAAACCTTAAAATGGATTGAATGTTGCATATAAGGAGACTTTAAAGATAAATAGAGGTTGAATAAGCAAAAATAACTTTATAAAACATGGGATCTTAAAGGATTTTGCCACATAAAGTGTTTAAGGGATTAGTTCAGGTATTACAAGGTCTAATATTAAAGCCAAAAACTTTGAGTTAAACCTTCTTTTCTCTCCATTATATAATAGAATTAGTTTGGAGCTCTCCCTATTGAAGATCTAAGTATCGATCTCTCAATTTTCTTAAAGTATTGTCACACACTAAAGCTTAATGGTGTCTCACCAGATGAAATCAAATTAAGACAATTCCCTTTTTTAAAAAGGGACAAAACAAGAGCATAGCTACGAACCTTTCCAATAAGATCTATAACAACATGGTTTCAACTATCTTAAAATTTTCCTACCAAGTACTTTACTCTAGGAAAAACTGGTCAAATTAGAAATTATATTAAAACTTTTGCTTAAAGGGATGGTGAATCACTTTACAAAATGGGATAGGTATAAGGAAATATTAATGTTATGCCCCTATCATAGGCTTAAAAAGTGTTTTATTGATAAGAAATTCTATAACGAAATGACTTATAACACTAAGATCTCAGTGGATGCTATTATTGATGGTTTTATTATGAACAAGATCATGGATGAAGCCTATAACTTGAATGAGAACATGAATCAAAACCATTACTAATGATCAAATGAAAGATTAATTCCAAATATGGTACTAGGTAAGTATGATATCAATGCCCTTAATCTTCTTATTGATAAGATTGACAACTTTATCTTTGAAATTTGATCATATAATAGTGAATGATGTGCAAAAATCTAATATTTCTTATGACGTATGCGGATCTCTAGGAAATATAACTACCAATTATCAACTAGGAAATTTATTTTTCCAAAATCCATCTGTTTTGTAGGTTAATTATGTCGATAGCATAAATCAAAAGAATGAATCTTTCTTTAACACATATAATCCTTGGTAGAGAAATCATCTTAACTTCTCCTATCTACACAAATTTAATAATATTCCTCAAAACAATGCTAGTAACTTAAAAGTGCAATTTAGAGTCTTTACTTAAGAATAGTCTAGCAAACTAAGTAAAGCAAAATGAGGAATTTACTGAAGTAATTAGGTAGCTCATCTTTAAGGATGACTCTTTAGCAACCTATAAGAAGATGTTCAAAGTCCAAATTGCTCAACAAGCCAACTCTTCAATTAGACCACTTGATCAACTTCTTAGCCAACCTAAGAACCTTAGAGGGTATTGCAAGGCTATGGTATTGAGGAGTTGTTAGAGGACCCTAAGGTGAGATAGTTTGAGGACAAGAAAACGGTGAGGATGAGTTAACTAATAAGAAAAGTGGCACTAAAGAGAAGAAAATAAGGAACAAATATGTTCTCCCTACACCTTATGAGCCACACATTCCTTCTACCTAAAGATTGGCTAAAAATAAATTTAATAAACAGTTTGAAAAAAATTTCGAATACACTTTAAAAGTTTTATATTGATATCCCCTTCATAGATAATAAAAAAACAAGTGCCCTCCTATGTTGATTTTTAAAGGTGATATTATTTAATAAAAGAAAGTTTGAAGATTATAAAATTTTAGCTTTAAGTGAGGAGTTTATTAACATAATTCAAAATAAGTTGCCTCATAAACTTAAATATTCTGAAGATTTCTCTATTCATTGTGTTATTTTTTATATAAGCTTTAATTGTATGTTTATGTTATCTAAGGGCAAGTGTAAGTCTCATACATACCTTTATCCATTTCTAAAAAGCTGAAGATGGGTGATCTAAAGCCACCATTATTTCCTTATAATTGGTGGATCGTTCTATCAAATATTCATTAAGTATGTTGGAGAATATACCTATCAAGGTTGGTATGTTTTTCGATTGTGTTGATTTTTTTTTTTTTTAAATAGAGGAGGATATTCAAATCTCCATCATCCTTAGAAGGCCTTTCCTAATATGAAAAATGAAAAGCTTTCCTTAAGTATTAGTGATTAATTTACCTGATGTTATTAAGTGTTTACCTAATGTTATTATGTATCCTTCTCTTAGATATTTTTGTTGTAGGAGTGGCATGATTAATTAGGTGGTAAGGAAGAAGCTAGCTATATAATTAAATAGATCCGTTTAAAGAATGTTTAGTGAATGGTGGCTCTCCAAATGATGAGAGTGAAGATGAAGTCCCGCAGATAGAACTTAAGCTCTTCTTTCCATTCTTGAATATGAATTTCTTAGACAAAATTCTACTTGTCCTATAATTTAAAGCAAGTCTAATTGAAATTAAAACTAAAAAATTACTAAAAGTCCTTAGATTGCTTTGAGATATCATATGACGTACTATTGATGACATTAAAGGCATTAACCTATCCATTTGTATACATGTAATATTTATGAAAGATTATTACAAACGCTCTATTAAACACCAAAGAAGGTTAAATTCCAGCTTCTAGCTAAAATTAAAAGAGGTACTTAAACTACTTGATGTTGAGATAATCTATCATATCTTTAATGGTGAATGGGTTAGTTAATTACAAGTGAATCTTAAGAAAGGGGGAATGACTTTAATAAATAATTAGAATAAAAAATTAATTCGCACTATAATAGTCACCAGTTGGAAAATGTACATTGAAAATAGAAAGCTAAATAAAGAAACTCAAATGATCATTTTCTCCATCCGTTCTTTGGTCGAATGTTTAAGAAGTTAGCAAATCACTCTTATTTATGTTGCCTGGATTTTTATTTTTGTTTCTTATAAATTATTATTATCTTAGTGACTTAGAAAAGATCACATTTATATGCCCTTATAACAACTTTGCCTATTGAAGAATGCCCTTTGGTATTTATAATGCCCCTATTACTTCTTAATGTTGTATGATGCAATTTTTAATTTTATTTAGAATAATATATGTGTTTAATTATGGACTATTTCTTCATATACGACACTAATTTTGATGAATGCGGAACTAATATGTCCAAAATTTTACAATGAAGCAAATAAGTTAACCTTGGGAGAAATGTCATTTTGTATTAAGGAAAGGTATTGATTTAGGAAACTTGGTATTCAAGCAAAGAAGTGAGGATGATACGGCAAAAGTTAATGCAATTCAGAAGATACTACCACTACCACTGTCAAGAACATGCCGGGTTTTCTTAAGCCATGCTAGCTTCTACTAGTGTTTTGTAAAAAATTAATCTAAAATTGTTAAACCTTTAACTAACCTACTTCTTAAGGATCTTACTTTCAATTTTAACTAAGAATACATTAATGCCTTCTACATGTTAAAGGAGGAGCTTCTGTCTATAGAAATTATACACAACCCTGAACCCCCTCCCCCGATTGAAACCTCCCTTTTGAGGTTATATGTGATGCAAATGATTATATAGTATAAGTAGTTTTGAGGCCAAGGAAGAATAAGAACATACATGTTTACTATGCAAATCAAATGTTGGATGAGGCCTAATTAAATTATTATGCTACCAAGAATCAGCTATTAGTTATTTCTTTTATCATTAATAATTTCAGGTCGTACTTCGTAGGGTTGAAGATTATTGTCTATAATGATCATTCAGCCATCAAGTATCTTTTGAATAAAAAGCAAGTCAAACCAAGATTGATCTGATAGATCCTTCTTCTTAAAAAATTTAATTTATAGATCTATAATAAGAAGGATAAGAAAATTTTAGTTGCTGATCATCTTTTTAAATTAAGGCAAAAATTGGATGAGAATAGACAAGATGAGCAACCTATAGATGATTCCTTCCCAGATAACCAATTGTTTATCATCTCAAAGTTAGAAACTCTATGCTATGCTAACTTTGTGAATTTCCTTGTATACGAAATTTTGCCATCTGATTTGAGCTGCCAATGATACAAGTTCTTCTCGAATGTGAATCATTATTAATAGGATGAGCACTTACCATTCAAACAGTCTGTTATATAATTTTCAAATTGTATGCTCCTGAAGATGCAGTGGAGATTATAATCTTTCACTGCCTGCTTTATCTTATGGTGGCCTTACTAGTACATCAAAAATAGCTCCCAAGATTCTTCATGCGGGATTTTACTGGTCTGTCCTTTTTAAATTAACAATTTGTTATAATTATCTTAAATTGATAATTTGAGTTGGATTATTTTAATTATGTTGAGTTTAATAGTTAAATTAGCTTATCATATTAATAATATTTTATTGGCCCACTTGTGATTTTCATGTCTTATGTATTTTACCATTATTTTTTAAAGAAATTCTAAAAGAAGGATTTTATAGAAAATTTAAAATCACAAGGATATTTTTCAAAAAAAATTGAAATGACTCAAGCCATAGAAGGACTTATGTCTTTTATCCATTAATTTATATAAAAAAATAAAACGATCAGAAGCTCCTACATTGTCCAAGAAAGAGAATTAGTAATTAAATTAAAAGTAATAAAAATAATATTAGCAATTTTGTGAAATAAAAAATTGGAATAAAAATATTTCAATTCAATAATATTAGCAAATCTATAAAAATAAAGAAAATTGGAGTAACAAATCTTTTCTTGAATAGAAATAATACAAAAAAAATTGAACAACATGAAGCTCCTGCATTTTCCAAGATAGAAAATTAGTCGTTCAATAGAACATGATAGAAAAATAATAATAGGAAATCAATGAAATATAGAAAATCGACATAACAAATCCTTCCTGGAATTGAAATAATGCAAAACCACAACAAACCGGAAGCTTTATGTATAACCCATGAGTCTCACCCAACTTGAACATATTATTTCAAGAAAAAACGTGTCACTACTATCGTTAAAATCATGCACTTGCCTGCTACATGTGTTGAGATCCCACTAACAACATAATTAGACGATTAATACAAACAATTAACCATTGTAGGTGTTACAAAGGTTTTCTTTCACACATCAACTTATCCGCTAGTTGCGTCAATCCCATTGCACAACTATCTCACTTAGATCCGTTAAAGCAAGATTCAATCTTTCCTCACAACCGTCGACCAACCTACCTGTTCTTAAACACCTCACGACCCTCGCAGTGTTTCAGTCTCACACCCTTGCAAGAATACTACGAAAGAACTAAATATTCATAAAAACAATAAGAACAAGAAAGAGATACGGCGAATGTCAACCTTTATTACTTCCCTCAAAGTATACAAAGGAATGCTCTCTCACATTTCAGTGTCTCCCACAATCATTATATGAAGAGCAAGGCTCAAATGAGTTAGTTATAAGCATCTCTATATGACCAAGTTAGAATCCTAATAGAACTCTACTAGCTAAAATCACAATCTTATCCTACCTTACCCTTATCATATTACATCATACTAATCAATAGATGACATCCCTATCCAATTAAGATTCTATCCGATAAGATTAAGCTACATCACAATAACAAGATAAAAGATTACATCTATCTAGGAATGACCTATCCATATCCATAAAGATATCCTCTATCTTCAGATGATCCTTCTTGGTGATCTTTATCTCTTAGAGCTGATGTTCATACACTGTGATTATATCCGCCACATCATCCAACTCCCTGTCTCTATCTGTTGTTGATGAGTCATCCCAACCAATAACACACTGGTTCATCCAATGCTTTCTCATGTCAACTCCATCAGCCACTGTCTATCCATTTAAGCACGCACTAAGTCCTTAGTCCATCAAGAACCTAGTCTTAACCAAGTTAACTCATACAAGGTACGAAACTCTACCAAAACTTGCACCATGCTTGATCTACTTGCTAAGTTACCTTGGAACTCTCTTATATTCCGTCATACGTGTGATCTAGCTAACCGTCTACTCGATATCCATATCAAGCCTTCTTTTGGTCACACATTTGAATCCTGTATCTCGTAGAAGAATTTCACCAATGTGCACCAATGCATGTCATCCCCTGACATTGCCCCTTTTCCTAATTGCCTCCTCGTAAGTCTTTGCCTTGTTTCATTATTCCACGTGTCAAACATTGGTCAAGACTAGTCAATACTCGCACGATTCTACTATCTCAAACTTAGAGGTCTAACAAACCACCCCACCAGAAGAACTTGATGCGCTCGTTGATGTAATCTATGGACACTCGTCCATGTGTGGTTTCCTCGAAGACTCCTTAACTATCAACACATCTCCCACGTACCATATTCCCTCTCTATTGGGTTTCTCCTTGCTTTTGTCCAAAGGCTTTTTCACAAGGTTCATTGCGTCCAACATAGCAAAACTACTAAGGTAGACTTCTTCTATCGAGTCTTCTCTCCTTCTGCTTGATTTTTCACGACCATAGTAATTACTTGCTCCTCACCCACCTTCCGTCTTGGGAATTCACGAGAAAAGTGCGGCCCTTCACAAATGAAACAAGCAATATCTCCTTTTGATTGTTTCTTGGACTTACCTTAAGAAGATTTGCCTACCTTCTCCTTGCCTTTCTCCGAGACATTATGTGTCCCACCTTTCTTCTTGCCCTCTTAGCTAGTTTGAATCAATGGGCATTTGGAGATCCACCAGAGCATCCGCAGCTGCTATCGCACTTAGAAAGTCTTTCACATTCTGCCTTCAATGCTTTATATGTGCCCAACCTTGCAATCTGCTTATAAAGTTAAACAACTTGTACTCCTCTGACATGTTCTACACGTCCAACATCAAAGATGTGAATTTTCTCACATACTCCCACATCAAGTCGTCTTGCTTCAACCTCTTCAAAGCTTCCCTCGAGAGCCATAAAGTGTTATTGAGGAGGAACTGATCTGTTAGCTCCTTCTTAATCTTCTACTAAGTGTCGATAGGAGGTATACCCAATGTTATGGGATCCGTTCCGTTCCGGATGGATCCGGCTGGAACGTACCGTTCCGGCCGGGATCCGGAACGGAACAGACACCATCGGTACCGGCCGATACCGACAGTACCGGAAAATACCGGCCGGTACCGTAAAGTTGAAAAAGTTCAGGGACTAAATTGCAAATTTTAAAAAATTATAACCTAAAAATTAAACCCCCCTCCCCCCGATACTCGGTCACTCTCAATCTCCTCTCCC
>JANITX010000212.1:48255244-48266193 GCA_027564395.1 Erythroxylum ulei | reverse complement strand
TATATCAATATGGACTATTTTGCAATTTTTAAAAATTTTAGGGACTATTTTATAAATTTAAAAAATATCTCGAAACGATACCCGGTACCGACCGGTACCGGTACAGTTCTGTTCCAGAGCTCAATCCGGTACCGAACCCGGTACGGTATTCATAACATTGGGTATACCCCTACTAATGTTGCTAGATGTCCTCCTTCTCCACCACAACTTTGCATCTTCCACTAAATACATAGTTGTGATCGACACCTTCTCTAAGTTACAAACCTTTGTTGTCGCAAAGTATTGCTCCATATCTCACAAGAAATTTTCGAGCTCCTTGACACCCCACTTACCATTAAACTTGTGGCTCTCATACCTTCACCAAAGTGCTTTACGCTCTTCTAATTTGATGTGTTGCAACGACACGCCTTAGGATCGTGATCTCGCATGTTGAATCCTCTTGTGCCTTCATCAACTCCACTATTTGATGTTGTACCTGTTGGCTTCGCACCTCCAACATCTCAAATCAAGTGTGTTAAGAAGTGACATTCGCCTCCCCTTAAGGAATTGACCCAATGAGTGCTTCCATTCTATTGACACGCTATGTCAAATTGCTGCCACTCGCCATCTCGAAATTAGGCTCTGATACCAGTTGTTACAAAGGTTTTCCTTCAAACACCAACTTATCCGCTAATTACGCCATGTCAAACAACCTTACTTAGATTTGTTAAAGCAATTCAGCCTTTCCTGGTGGCTGTCAACCAACCTACCTATTCTCAAACATCTCATGACCCTCGCAGTGTTTTACCCTCACACCTTTGCAAGAATACTACAAAAGAACTAAATATTCATGGCAACAATAAGAATAAGAAAGAGATGCAACAAACACAACCTTTATTACTTCTCTCAAAGTATACAAAGGAATGCTCTCTCACATCTCAGTATCTCCCACACTGATTATATAAAGAACAAGGCTCATATGAGCTATTTATAGGCACCTCTAGATGATCAAGTTAGAATCCTATTGGAACTCTACTAGTTAAGATTACAATCTTATCCTATCTTATCCTTATTAAATTACATCACACTAACCAATAGATGACATCATCATCCAATTAGGACTCTATATGATATGATTAAGCTACATCACAATAACAAGATAAAAGATTATATCTATCTAAGAATGATCTATTCATATCTACTAAGATCTCCTCTATCTTCAGATGATCCTTCCAGGTGATCTTTATCTCTTAGAGCTGAATTTCATCCACTGTGATCATATCTGCCACATCATCCAAGATCTCCCCATCTCTATCCGTTAATGACGAGTCATCCCAACCAATAGCACACCGGTTCGCTCAATGCTTTCTCATGTCAATTCCATCATCCATGGTCCATCCATTTGAGCACGCACTAAGTCCTTAATCCATCAGGAACCTAGTCTTAGCCAAGTCAACTCGTACAAGGTCCGAAATTCCACCAAAACTTGCTCCATGCTTGATATACTTGTTAAGTTACCTTAGAACTCTCGTGCATTCCGTCATACATGTAATCTAGCTAACCTTCCACTCGATGTCCAACTCAAGCCTTCTTTTGTTCTCACATCCGAATCTTACATATCGTCGAAGAATTCGGCCAATGTGCACCAATGCATGCCAGCGCCTAACATTGCCCCTTTTCCTTCTTCTCTCCTTGCAAGTCTTTGTCTTATTTCGTTGTTCCGCGCGTCAAACATTAGTCAAGGCTCGCAAAGCCTGCACTATTCCGCTACCTCGAGCTTAAGGATCAAATAGCAGGCATGTTTATGTGATTCTTTGAAATAAACTACCGTGGCTCCCAATTTATGAGCTAATAAGCTAGACAATAGGAACCAAAAAGAGCACGACTACAAGTAATTCTACTCAATCCTAAAAGTAGCAACTCGCACTTGATAATGCGTTTTGATTCCGGCTTTCCCTTGCCTCATTATCCAGCCCAAGCATACGAAGCCAAAACAAATCAACTGTAAGGCAAGAAAAATGCTTATTGACCAATCTTGTGACTTTCGAAGCTTACCTCTGTCCAAATCGCATGGTTTGAGGGATGAAAATTATGCTGTACAGAAGACTTGAACTAACAAATTGTTGCTGTGAATAGTTACTGAACACATTCTACTTGACAGCGAAAAAATAGAAAACCATTATGAAACAGACAGCAACAACCTTGCTATTACTTCCCATGTGATGTTTAGCACACGTACCCGTGACTTGCTAAACGACAATACGTATGTACAAAATTCAATGGCAAAAATCTGCTCTTCGCCATTGATTTCGGTATCCAAAGTTGCAGCAATCATGCGTTAGGCTTAGCTTAATTTCCGTGCTTAATTCAAGCAGCTCTACAAGACTATGTGGCGACCAACAGTGAAAAACCTCTTGCTAATTCATTTTTTTCTAAATTTAATAGCTTTCTAAATGCACGAGAATTGTGATTTATTCTGTGCTTTTGCATGTTTGACAGTGACTTTCAGGTTAGCATACATTGCGCTTATGGATAAAGTTGTGATACTTGTCCCCACAGGGCGGCAGCAAAACTCCAAATTTTCGTGCCGCTGCTTCCGTGAGCAGCATGAATTTCCTTTTCCCAACTCTCCTTAACTACCAACGAACTCCCACTGTATCTTCCTGTCTATATATAGCAACTCCTCGACCCAACTCAGACCCAATCCTCCATTTCATTGAACTGTCAACTTGTCTTAGCTTTAGCGCAAAAGAAAAATGGCTCAAGCTACTATGGTTACCACACTGGTGCGAAG
Organism: Erythroxylum ulei; assembly: GCA_027564395.1. Lineage (NCBI taxonomy): Eukaryota > Viridiplantae > Streptophyta > Magnoliopsida > Malpighiales > Erythroxylaceae > Erythroxylum > Erythroxylum ulei. The sequence continues at coordinate 48,263,420 of JANITX010000212.1, read as the reverse complement.
CTTTTTAATAATTCTGTGCTCACTTTGCTTTTTATGCTCTGCCTTCACCTCTCAGGATTATGCCGATGCTCTTGAAAAATCGATCCTCTTTTTTGAGGGTCAGCGCTCAGGAAAGTTGCCTTCTAAACAGAGGTTTACGTGGAGGGGAGACTCAGGGCTGTCTGATGGCTCCACTTATCATGTAATTTCAAATTCTCAGTTTGAATTGGAGATGGGACTATGTCAAGTGCCACAAGAGGACTAACCATGTTTACTTAGTTGTTCTGTTTTTGTTGGTGGTTGTAGGTGAACCTCGTTGGTGGATACTATGATGCTGGAGACAATGTCAAATTTGGTCTGCCAATGGCCTTTACTACTACAATGTTGGCCTGGAGTGTGATTGAATTCGCGGGTTCAATGGAGAATCAGATAGAGAATGCGAAAGCTGCCATCCGTTGGAGCACTGATTATCTATTAAAAGAATCAACCGCTACTCCTGGCACTTTATATGTTCAAGTGAGCAGTCCAAACTAAATGACAATGCATTCTGCAAGAGCATAAAATGTAGAATCAAACAAGACTTGTAGTGATAATCATTAAAAATTAAGCTAAATTCTGCAGGTTGGGGATCCAAATATAGACCACCGATGCTGGGAGAGGCCTGAAGACATGGACACGCCTCGAAATGTATACAAAGTAACTACTCAGAACCCGGGATCTGATGTCGCTGCGGAGACAGCTGCTGCACTAGCTGCAGCCTCAATTGTATTTAAAGATTCTGACCCTACGTATTCCACTACACTACTCCAAACAGCAATGACGGTAAGGACTATGAAGAAACAACGTTCCTGGCTTACCCCTCCCAATAACAGAGTTGTTGGTTTTGTCTACGCAGGTGTTTGATTTTGCAGATAGGTATCGAGGTTCTTATAGTGACTCTCTTGGTTCTGTGGTCTGTCCATTCTATTGTTCATACTCAGGATACCAGGTAAGGTGATCATCTGCTTCTTCTAGGTGGTTCTTGAGGTCAATCAAAAATGTTCAATCCATCCTTTGTTTGTTTAGGATGAGCTTCTGTGGGGTGCATCGTGGATTCATAGAGCATCACAGAACAACTCCTACTTGGCTTACATAAAGTCGAATGGTCACACTTTGGGTGCAGAAGATGATGACTACTCCTTTAGCTGGGATGACAAGAGACCTGGGACCAAGATTCTTCTTTCCAAGGTCTTTTCTTTGACTAAGCTTCTTCTTCAACTTGATAACAATTTTGTAGATTAAGGAAAGCCTCAACTTTGTCGTGCTACTCCACAGGGATTTTTCGAGGAAAATGCAGCAGACTTCGAGTTATATAAAACCCATTCGGACAACTATATATGCTCTCTAATTCCAGGAACTTCTAGTTTCCAGGCCCAGTATACACCTGGTGAGCAATTTTCATTGTCTCTCATTCATCTTTACAAATATCATTAATTTCTTGGATAATTCAGGGGGTCTTTTCTACAAAGCAAGTGAGAGCAATATGCAGTATGTAACTTCCACAACTTTCCTTCTTGTGACGTATGCCAAATACCTCAAGTCCAAAGGTGGAGTCATCAGATGTGGGGGTTCAACGGTAACAGCAGAGTCTCTGGTGGCACAGGCAAAGAAACAGGTGGACTATATCTTAGGAGACAATCCAGCAAAGACGTCTTACATGGTGGGTTTTGGAAGCAGGTATCCACAACATGTGCACCACAGAGGATCTTCTTCACCATCTATTCACACTCACCAATCTCACATTTCCTGCAATGATGGCTCTCATTACCTTTACTCTGCCTTACCCAATCCGAACGTTCTCGTTGGAGCCATAGTCGGTGGTCCTGATAGAAGTGACCATTTCTCTGATGATCGAAATAATTACCAGCAATCGGAGCCTGCTACATACATCAATGCACCATTCGTTGGGGCTGTTGCTTTCTTCTCTACCCAAAATTGAAATAGATCGGCACTGTAAATGAGATTAAGCATCATTATAGTTATGTTTCTCAGTGGCTGTAACTCAAACTGAAACTCAATCTCAAATAAGCTTCTAAGCTCTTTAAAGGAACTTCCAACTACAGTACCCAACTTTAGAGTTTCTAGCATGCATTGGCATGCACTATACGCCCAAACTCGGATTAGGAAATAAACCAATTAGTTAACTAATCAACAATAACGCACGGTCTTTCCTCTACTTGTGCAATTACGTTTCATCCAACACGGTAAATATAACCATGTCCCGTACCAAATGATAGACACGCATAAACCAAAGACCAATATTCACATAAAACAAATTGAGATATGAAGCGATAAAACATCTCTAGAAACAAATAGTGGCAAGATCTGATTCTGTGTCCTACGGAATAATTACGAAATTTTTTTATAATTTCTTAAAAATCAAGATTACTTAAATTCTATAAAATACTTTAACACATAAAACATAATAAAACATAAAACGTAATTCGTATTTTATTGTAAAGTTTGATTATTTTCTAATACAAAAGAACTTAACATCTATGAAAAAAATAAAAGAGAGAAGATTAGTCAACTACAAGCTTTAATTTGGAATGATGAGGAATAAAAATTGAGTTGATATCAAAAATAAGGGTTGAAATTCATATTGTATTAGAATTTCTTATCAGATAGGAAATTGTAGTAAGTTAAATATGTTATTATATTTTAGATATGTTATTCTAGTTGTTGAAGACTTATAGAATTTTTATTACAATATGATTTAAATTTTTAAGAACCCTTTTCTAACTAGAATAAGGGTTCTAAAAATTTCTCTATAAATATGTGTGTATTCAACCCTTGAAGAACAAGCAATCTGAACCTGAAATTTTTCTATAAACTTGAGTTTTTAACTAGAAGGTGTGATGTTTTCTTTTAAGAGTGATTCTTATATCCTAAGAGTGATTCCTAATTTCCTACTATCCATTGGTTGTGTTCCTTACTAAATTCCAACACACCTAACCAAAATTCCAATCATCTCAAATATAAATTATATCTATATTAAACCTTGAAATACTAAGCCTAAATATCCAACAATCAAACCTTAAACTTCTAGTTATACAAAATTCAACCCTAAAACTTGATATTCCAACAGCCTTGTATCAACCATATTTTCTAATTTTGTGATTTTTTAACTACTAGGGAATAATTCTTCTATTTGTCCTATATCATTTTATTTTCGTTTCCTTTAAACAATTTATGAAATTGACTTATTTTAACAATCGCAGTTGCACAAATGTCCAATATCTAAAAGTATTCACAAAACGTGTTGATAGAACTCTACAATAGCCGATTAGGTAAGGAGTACTAACTTCCTTGGAACATAAGCATATTTATGACATGTTATGAATATTTTAGTAATTTAATTAAAATAAAATTATAATTTCAATTAAACATTAATTAGAATTATAATCAATTATAATTATATATCAATTATGCCCAAATAAGACTTAATATCTTATGTTAGTATTTATTGATTAAATATATAATATTTAATCATAAAGTTTCTAAAATTTTACATTAAATTTCAACTTGATTAAGATACATTTTTTGCTTCAACTCATTCTTTGTGTGTAACCATTTAAGTTTTAAATACGTTGGCAATGAATATAAATTATACCCATAAATTATATTTAAGATTAAATAAATTAAAATCTTGTAATTTATCTTTAATTCTTCAATTAAATAATTTATATCCATATATCAAGATTGGTGTTTGGAAATTTATCATGACTACCTAAATATCAATATTGGTTTGTTTAATGCAATTATAATTTAGAAAAACTTTCAAGATGTCTCCTAAAGAGTGTTTGACAAATTAAGAGACTTTTCTTTAGAAAAAACAAAATCTTTAATACCTCTTGATATGAAAAGACTCATGTAATAAAGTAATATGAAATGAATATGCATGGTGAGCCTCTTAGATTATAAAAGGAGCAAAATGAGATTACAATATTTAACATTGCAAAGTATAAAATAATCTTGACGTGCCTTGATTTTCTTTTGTTCTTGATCTGATCTTCGCCTTTAAGGTTGTAAATTTCAACATTTCTTTATCATCTTCATAACTATCTTCTTAAGTTATGGCTACATCTTCTTCTTATATTATTTCTCTTTAAACTAATAAACTCATTAGTAGTACTTATGTTTTGTCATCATCAAAACATAGATTGGGATTTGTTTTGGTTCAATAAGATCCTATAAGCATTTATTCAAGAAAGCTAAATGTAAGATTTAACTAACTGATAAAATGAATTTTTAAAAGTAAAATGAATCTAAAATAAATAAAGAAACATTAAATAGAAATGGCTTAAAGAAATGAAGTTAACTAAATGGTCTTTTTCAAAAGAATTTAGACAAGATGGATTCAACTTAATTTAGAATGAACATGATCACATTATTTGGAGTTAAACAACATGATATGATTAGTTGAAATTGCCTTAAAATAATTGAATTCAAACATAATATAGATTATAAGATAAAATGGGTTTGATGAAATTGAAGGAAATGCATTACGGATGATATTATGGAATGAGCTTAACAAAAGTGATCAAAATAATCTATATGTGATATAATGGAATGGACTAAATGGAATTGATCTAGATTATTTAAATGTGATGTGATGGGATGTGTTAATGAAATGGATCCAAATGATTTGAAATATGCTTAAAATAAAAGGGGATCAATGATTTTGATTTAAATGACTAAATATGTTAAAATAAAATGGGTTTAATAAACTAATTTAAATAACTAAATATGTTTAAATGAAATGTATTTTATGTTTTGGATTCTAATCACTACGTATATTAAAATGAAATGGCTTAATAAAATTGCATTAAATTATCTGAGTTAATGAAGTTTGATGAATTTGATTTAAAATAATTAAACATATATATAATGAAATGGAGTTGATGTCATAAAATGAGCTTGAGTAAGGTACCTAAACTTTGACTTGAAATTGATTTTTATTTAAGCTAAATAAACTAATTGATTTGGACTTTCCTAAAGTTAGGTTCGACTTTTAACTAGTTGGGCTTTGATTGGAATAAGATTTGGATCATGGGAAGGTTGAATGAATTTTAATAGACTGACCAGGCTGCACTGTTTTGAGCTTCTTTACACTGATTGAGGTTTTAGTTTCTCAAGTTGAAAAAAGTTTGAGGGTCAAATTTTATTTTATTTATCAAATCCCTTATTAATGGCCATACAATTATGTAATAGTAACACACTTAAACTAAAAAAGGAAAGAAAAGAGGGGGAAAAAAAAGAAAAATTTTCTATTCTAAAAGATATTAATTTTATTTGTGGGCTTTTATATTAAGCACTTACTGTATTAGGTACAAAATACCATTTAAAGAAAAATCAAAATATGGAACTAGGCTTAACATAACTAAGACCCATCTGCATGAAATTTTATTTACTTTTTAAAATTATGATCCTACATCATAAATCCATTAAAAAATATAACAATTATTACAAATTTATTCTCACAATAAAAAATGGCATTGAAGGTCTAAGTTAAATACTATGTTTTAAGTTTTAGCTGTTAGGTTGGGCCTCTAAATTTTCCAACTTAGTTTACTGTACTTCTACTTGCTTACTAGGCTTCAATGCAAAAGAGACCCTTAGACCCACCTGAAAGGAAAAATATGATCTTAAATCGTGTTGAACAAATAAAAATTGTATTAAGTGCTTGGAACCATAGAGGCATCTGAAGATATAGTTGAGCTTGAACAAGGTTTAAAAAGATTGAAATTAGAAAAGTAGGAGGTTTATAAGCAATTTAAGGATCGGATTGTTAACACTCTGCAATGACATTCCTAACATTTTATAGGCCCTAAACAGAATAAAAAGAAAAGCTCCAGCGAATCGATAATATGCAGATATGTATTGTTTAAAGTAAACACAAGATTCAGTTATCTTACAGGTCCGTTTTCAATTAAAATGTTCCTTATTTTATTATCAACATTATTCTAGTTTCTAAGATCACAAACATTTCACAGAATTTGCCCTTAATTTTTTTAAATTTGATACTTGATCACGATAACTCAAATTATTAATATTCTTATAAATATATATCTCGTTACTTAAGTTTCATTAGGTTGTTTAAAACTATCTTTACTAGTTTCTCATAATTCTTAATAGAGAAGTCCACTCTCAAATTTATCAATAATTCCTTTTTAAGATTCTATTAATTGTTTTATTCTTTTTTTCTTTCCTTTTTGTCTTCTAGATAAATGCTTTTAAGGCAAAATCACATGAAATACTTATAACACAATTGAATTAGAAAAAAGAACAAAAACAAATGTATGAAACTAGAAGAAGCAGGTAAGCGTAACAGAACAACAATAGCTCGACCTTTTATCACAAATATATATTAGTGGTATTATATATCTATGACAACAAAAATAATGAGCCAAATTTAATATCATATATTAAAAAAAACAAAGAGCAAACTGTTATGATAAAAGCTATCATACTCATAATTTATTTTCAAATTTTCAAGTAATTCTAAAATATCTAAAACTAATAATGCTCCACTTTTCACCAAAAAAAAAAAAGATTAGTAGCAATATCTTTATTATAGAAACATTGAATCCAAATTTCATAAGTAATCTACAAAATTAAATTTATACATACAAATCAGATGAATTTATAAATAAAAATACTAATTATGACTTGAAAGACGGATAAATTGCAATCGAAGAAGGAAATAATAGGTACAAACTATCAACTATGATATTTATGAAATGAATGAGAGATAAATTATCCTAATAAACTTTAATTGAATTGAAATTATGCCTAGAATTGACATATTTTAATTTATCAAAATAAACTGCATAACCTCTATAATTAAATTGACATATTTCAATTTATTCAGATAAACTATAATTGAAATAGAAAATGAATGGGAAATAAATTATATCTAAATTTTAATCTGTGTTACAATTCGAAAATAGAAAATTCTACCTAGATTGAAGATGCTATCATATTCATAATTAAATTTCAATTATTTTCCCTAATCTCTAAATTAAAAGAGCTCTTGACAAAATAGAAAATTCAAAGTAAAAAAAAAATGATATTGAGAGAACATATGAGACATGTTTCTTACCTGGATGGAAATAGTGTCGATGAAGGTGAGGGTAATGCGAAATTCTTAAATTTAAGGCCTTTTCTTATTAAATTTTAATTAAAAATGTAAAATTTGACATTTAATAATAGCTATTTCATTTCGAAATGTCCACTTCCATTGTTATTTTATCTTTCAAAAAAAAGTTCATGTATGTATGCTGACAGACCAAGCTATCTTTTTTACTAAATTGAGATTGATGTTTGGTGTTTAAATAAATTCCTTTAAATTTTAAAAAAATGGTAACTCTTTTCATCAAAAACATGAATTTCGTACCGTTCCGGCCGGTTTGATGAATTTCGTGGCCGGAACGGCCATTATGGTACCGGGTATGAGTTCTGATCGGTACCGGCCAGTACTGCCAATACCGGTATATTTCGGGACCATTCCGTAAAATTAAAATTTTCGAGGGACTAAATTGAAAATAAAAAAAATTAAACCTAATTATCTACCACCGACATTTCTGGATCTGGAATCTTCCTCTCTTCTTCGGTTTCTCCTTCCTCTCCTCTCCTCGCTGCTGCTCCTCCCTCCTCGGATCTCGTCTCGCCGCCGTCTCCTGCCTCCGTTTGCCGCCTGCCTCCGTCCGTCTGCCGCCTGCCTGCCTCCGTCTGTCATCATACTTGCATTTGCTGGAGGCGATGGTGGTAGCTATATGTCGGTGGCTGGGTAGTGAGCGCCGTCTGCCATTATTTAGTCTTTAGAAGATAGAAACCCTAGCAGGAGAGAAGGGAGGTAGTGAGGGGAAACAAGACAAAAGGTTGATATATCGATTGGCTGACAGCATCACAGCAATAAGAGATGATATTTTATATATGGGTGCGCACTGCGCCACTGTCAAGAAAATATCTTCGCGAATATTGATTACATTACATTAAGCTTATAACAAGCAAATATAAAATTCGAGTCCAAGATATTTTAAACAAAGTTGCAAATTCTATTGTTTTCAAAAATTAAATTTAAAATATTTATTTAATAGTTTAATTTATAAAATTAATAATTCTAAATATATTAATTCTAAAATTAATATATTTA
>JANITX010000212.1:48208918-48220924 GCA_027564395.1 Erythroxylum ulei | reverse complement strand
AATATATCAATATGGACTATTTTACAATTTTTAAAAAATTTAGGGACTATTTTATAAATTTAAAAAATATCCCAAAATAGTACCCGGTACTGACCGATATTAGTACAATTTCATTCCAAAGCTCAATCTGACACTAAACCTGATACGGTATTCATAACAATGCTTTTCATACCTACTTTTGTGAGAAAATAACTTATAATTAAATGAGCCCTCAGCGAGGGCCCTTGCTTAGGACTGGCCAGTGCTCTAGTCAAGCAGGAGGAGGTACTGTCATCTGTCAATCGAGAAACTGGAAAGGGGAAGGCAAGCTCACGTGTTGCTGTTTCCAACAGTATATGCTTGAATGATTACTCAAATGTTGCCAATAGTTAAATAAGTGTACAAGTGCCTGTGGAAGATCAATTTTTAAGGCATTAGATGCCTTGACTCGACAATAACCTTACTTGCATGTGGTTTCAAATAAAAGTATAAAAATGTGTTCTATTTCAGCCAGACCCATTAAATTTGAAGAGCTTATTATAGATTTCTTTCCACCCATTTTTTTAATTTATTCGATCAACAGATAAAGGAAATCAATTTAAGAATGATTATTTGCGGTATAATTGAGTTTTTTGTCCACATTACTTTTGTTAAAATCCCTGGAATTGGGAGTTTCTATCTGAACTTGCCTTCTCAAGTCAATCGTAACCCTTGTATCATTCTACATTCAGGCTTTTACTTTATTGTATTTTTGGTCCTTATGCTTGGCTTGTCATAATCTGACCTTTGACCTCGAATCAGGCTTTGTTAAACCTCGATATAAAGAAGTACAGATTTTTCTTTTTCCTACTACAGGTATAAATTAAAAAAAAAAGTCCTGTTCCAATACATTACGACAATGAAAGCTATAATTGAAGGCTTCCCTGCACTTGGGCCCTATAGAAATGAATAGATGATTATTTTAAGACCATCATGTTCTTCCTCTGCTAAAGTTAAAAGAAGAAGAGAGATTTGATTTGATTTGAAGTAGGATGGTAAAAAGTTCATTAAGACCAGTTCTCATATGATTGTTCACTAAAGCTTTTGGGTTTCATCATTGGATAATAGAGAACCCGCAATTTTGTCCAGTTCTCCCTACAAGAATAGTTTAGGCCTTTTGCACTGAAGGAATATGTTTAGACATTAGAAGCTTCACCAATTTTTACAGGTCTGAGTCTAAATGTTGGCATTTCAAGTGAACATCTTGGAACCCAATTCAAGATTATAATTTGTACACCTGAAAACTATCCACTCAATGGGTTATGCAATTAACTAACCTCATATCTCCTCCGACATTGCACGGTCATCGAGTAATTGCCTGAGTGGGGCTTGCATTAGGCCGATGTTCAGGAACTTGAATAGTATAAAGACACCGGTGGAAAAAGCATGGCAGACATTATGAGCCTCTACTAGCACGTATATAAGAGAGAGAGAAAGAGAGGGGGAGGGAGACGTGAACTGAATTTAAGAATAATTAAAAAAAAGTGACGAAAGTCGAGACGGTAGACTTTGGTTGGAATCTAAATTTTCTGTCTAATATTACGTTGTCTTATTTTGTTTTATAAAATTTTAGCTATTTATTTTATGGAACTTACGCAAGACTTATGCGAGATTCACATAAATAAATAGTTAAGATTTATTAAACATAATAAAATACTATAATATTTAACAGAAGAAGATCTAAAACTCCTAATAAGAATACAATAGTAGTAAGTAGTAATTAATGAATAGGAGGTGCATGTGATCCATCTTTGCCTTTTTCACGATCCCACTTATCTTCAGACCAATGTTAATTGAAAGATCAACGGGTTGCGGGCCTACCACAATTGATGGATGGAAAATCCCCACTAGGAGAGATCAAGAAAGGCTAGAAAAAGCTACCAAGAAAAGAAAGTAACGGAAGAAAAAAGCATGGGGGAAGTGACAGTGATGATGATCAGTAGCCCAGATAATCCCATGAATGAATCTATCGCCTCAGAGCTCTCCGCCACTCTCCCTAGCTGGAAATTGTACGAGAATCCATTTTATAATTTTGAGCGTCAGCTCCATCAACATTACCAAAGTAACAAGCTTAATCTTCATAATCAGCACCTTCCTACCTCAACTCGAAAGCTTGCAGCTTCCTACCGGGATCTGACTTTCTGTGGGCCTCAAATGGAGAATGAGCTAGACATTGCAAGAACCCAGATCAAGGATTTGAAAGCTGAGCTTGAATATGAGCGCAAGGCACGAAGGAAAGCGGATATTATAAACAAGAGATTGGCCAAAGAACTTGCAGAAGAGAGGAGAGGGCGACGAGCACTTGAGAAAGTTTGCGAACAGCTTGCTAGAGAAATTTCATCTGATAAAATGGAAATCGAGAACATTAAGAAAGAAATGGATGAGGAGAGAAAGATGTTAAGGATGGCTGAAGTTTTCAGAGAAGAAAGAGTGCAAATAAAGTTGGCAGAGGCAAAGATTCTTTTCGAAGAGAAGTTGTTACAGTTAGAACTGGAAGGTAATAAACAGAGAGCTTTCGGGAAGTCGCCAACATGGAAGATGGAACAGATAAGTCAAGAAGACGAAGATCATAAAATGCTCGAACTTGGAACTAACGCTTCTAGTAATCTTCCTGGAAAGTTGACCAAGTTTTCTTTTACCGAAAGATCCTGTGACGATAATAGTGGCATTGATCTAAGAGAATCAACAAAGGCGGCGCTAAGAGAAAAATATTCATGCCTAGGCGATAATTTTAGCGGTGCTTCATCGATAGCAGCTCATCGAAAAGCGTCGCCAGAGCCCGAGAATCCTCACATAAGGCGAGGGATCAAAGGGTTCGTTGAATTCCCAAGAGTGATTCGAGCAGTGGGATCCAGAAACAGGCCTTGGGGTGCAAAACTGGAGTGCCAAAAGGCTCAGCTAAGAATTCTGCTGAAACACAAACACCCCATTGGATCAAATAGTCTTATTATGGGTTGAAGGATCAAAACATTATTCTGGTTCCAATATTCTGTGTTCTTTTATTAATTCTGGTATTTGTCAAGCATGTAATTATTTCTACTTGATTTGGTTTGTTTGTTTGTTTGTTCCCTTTTGGGGAATTGATTGGCTGGTAACAGTGCATGAAGGCTGTGCCTCATAAAATTCCTATTCTTTCTTTGAAGATTGTTATGTGTAGAGAAAAAAGAGTAATTTTGGGGTTATCTAAAGTGTTTTAAGAGGGTTTTCTAGTAGTATGAAAGCCATCATTTCAGTCTGTTGGATACTTTTAATTTGCTAAAGCTTTAAATTCAGAAAGCGTTGGATCTGGATCTGAGGCAAACTATCAACCGTTCATTTCATAATCTGTTGAACGCTAATCTTCATTCGCACATGGCCGTGATTGCCGAAAGAGATGGACGGTGAAGGCCAAGTGTTAAGTATCAACTGGGCAACTGGAGCTATTTGATTTCAACATGACAAGCCAGACACACCATAATCCGGGGTTTAACATGATCACATGATTTTGGGTTCTAAACCGGGCATAATGAATTTTATGTTTCCATCATTTAGAAACTCATAGCCTTATACTATACGACAGACCATTCGTGATTAACTATAGCTAATTACTTGTCTACTAGGCAAAATTAAATATATTAGAATAGAAATATAAAAGGTAAAGGAGTGATTTACCCTTTTTTTCAAAGGTAAAAATACTATTGGAATGGGTATCAAAATTCGGATTACATCCTCTGATTTGTGAAACCATCGCAAACTTACATGCACCAACGAAAACTTGACATCACGATATATTAAATTATCATCTTAACAAATGGAAGAGAACAATTCCAGATAATATTTTCATAACCGAACTGAAATTTAAATCGGTAAGACAAGATCTTTAAGGTTTAACTTAGACTCTCATAAAATCAATTAAAGATTGAACAAAATTGAAATTTTTGAAAATTGATTAAAAAGATTTTCCTTATTGAAAAATTTAAAGTTTACTTAAAAAGATTGTTAAATAAAAATTAATTAGTTTATTTTTATTTATAAAAATTGATTACTTTACAAAAATTGGCCAATTAATTAATAAACTAATCGATTTTTAACAACAAAAATTATTAAACTAAATCAAACCATAAAATTGAAAAATGAATTGAAAAGTTAGCTAATTCAAGGTTTTCAATATCAAATTGGTGAAATCAATTCTAATTTTAAAACATTAGTTATTGAACATGCATGATAGTCTTCTTCCAAACTCGGTGATTAAAGAACCTCAACAGATATCTAATTACATCCAGCCCTACCCACATATGCTTCCTGACTAGCTCTTAGCAACTCACGACATCATCGGATCAGTAGGCTTCGCTTGCACTCAGTTGTAATCAGTTAACTCCTAAGAGACAACTCCAAACTATGCAATCTCCAAGAGGTGTTTACTTAGCTCAATTTTTATAAAACAAGTGACTTGATTCCATCTTAAGTTTCATTATCACCTCATGCATGACTGATTTCATAGTATCAGCCCATTGAAGTGAATGTGAATATGGAATTTCTATAAACTTCCCTTGTAGATTTCATTTGCTTCCATAGTTGGACTCAATTTTGAGTATATACCATAAGCCAATATGATTTTCTTGATCCATTGCATAGTTTTATTTGCTAGCAAATTTCTATCGAGCTCCTGAGTTGAGCTACAAACGACATTTTGTAACCTATAATTGTGCTCCCTCTAGATGGGAATACAACATTTGAAGGTTGTCCTGAATAGGATACCATCTTGTTTTAGTGATTTAGCTATATTCCCAGCCCACTCAAGTAAATAAGTCCATTCCCTTAGTGCTACATACACCTGAAGTAAATTCTAAACTCTAAACCAATAGAATTGTTACATTGAAAAACGTATGATCTTTGGGAATAATTACATTGAAAAAACATATGATCTTTGGTTTTTAGTTGAATTTCCTATAGTAAGTATAAGGGTCAATGTTTCCAAAACACCTGTCTGTGGTTCTCAATCTTTGCTTAACCACTAGCCGACTAGTAAATGAGACATTGGGGATAAGGGAAATTTCCCATATTAGCCTATACAAAGTAAACTTAGTGGAGTGAAATCTAAAGATTTGGTAGCAAAAGGCTTTGGAGAATTTGTGAGAACTATTCCCTAACCAGATTATCTTGTCTGCTCTCTATTGATTGGGATTCTATTGAGGTATTATGATGAGTAAGGTAGAAGCTCTCTGAAGATACCAATCCATCTGTTGTTTTGGATGATGAATTCTAACGTAGCCTTTTTGAGGACTCTGGTTGTAAGATAGTAAAGTTTTTGTCTTACATAAAGAGGGCTTTAGTTGGTCCAATTGTCATACTAGAACCAAGTTCTCTTAACATCTCCACTTTACCTTGAAAGTGAGGGTAGATATGGTCCCAAAACCTTAGAGTCTGGATTATACTCCAAGATTGTTCCCTACTTGTTTTTACTTTCCAAAAGTTAGCATCTTTAAGGTAATATTCATTTATCCTTTTTAACTATGAGAAGAACATCCTGCACAACTTGGATAAGAATAATGCCAACGCCACCTTCCTATTTAGTTAAGCATAAGTCATTCCATCTAACTTTTGTACTTTTAAAATCTTCAACCTTACTAGATCCTAGGAAGTTCCTAATGCATTTCTTAATTTCTTTAGTCAGCTTCTTCGGTATAAAAAGGTGATCACACTAATAAATACTCAGGTTCCTTAACACTGAAAAGATAAGTTAAAGTCTCCCAGTAGCATATAAGAAACTATTTTGCTAGTTGTTGATCTTGTCTTTAAACTTCTTTAAAAGAGGCATAAACTCCATAGAATTTGGTTTTTCGGTGGTTATAGGTATCCTAAGGTACTTAAAGGGGACAAAATGATTTTCTGTCCCTGTTATATTGTTTATAAGTTCCACATTTTGCATGTTAGAAGAGATATACAAGCAGCTTTTACTCATGTTCACCTTCAATCCTAATACCTTAGAAAATTTATTAAGAACTCTCATTAGTAGCTTGATTAAGTTAGGGTCAGTTCCACAAAATGTTATCACATCATTTATAAATGTGAGGTTATTGACCTTCAAAATATCACATTTGTGGTGATAAAGAAACTTGAAGTCCCTCAATGTGTAATGGATAATCATCCTAGTCAAAACTTCCACAACTAAGGTTAATAGATAAGGGAAGAAGGATCCCCTTATCTAATACCTTTGGTTCCTTTTAAGAAGACTTTGTTTGGTGCTCCATTCAATAAAATGATGTAAGAGGTGGGTGTTATGCAAGCTTTAATCCATTCTACAAAAATGGCAAGGAAATAAAAGGCTTTTAAACAATCCAAAATGAAGCTCCAATTGACAATGTCAAAGGCTTTGAAGAAATCAATCTTTAAATCACAACTTCTTATAAGCTTTTTATTGTTATAGTCTTTCATAAGTTCCTATATAAGCAAAATATTATCACTGGTTGATCTTTCTTATATAAAAGCTTCTTAATTAGGACCTATAAGATTTTTTAGGGAAATTTTAAGCTTGCTAACATTAATCTTGGAGATGATTTTATAGCTTGTGTTGTAGCATGAAATTGGCTTGAGTAATCTAACTTTCGTAAGGATATAATTGTAAAATTACAATGTTTTCTTCTTCTTCTTTTTTCTTATCGTATTATATATTTTCTTAAAAATTATTAACTATTAAATAGAATTGATGAGGTGTTTATTTCTCTCCTTTTTTGGTTAAAGTATGTTACTTTGATTTTGATAAAGAAACATAATTTAAAAAAAGTTATTTATGCTAATGTTGTTATTATTTTACCATCAATTTAAAAAAGAAAAGAATTTAGGCTTCTTTGCACTTAAGATGACAACATTCTAAAATAATAACATCTTTTATTTGACCAAATCTAATATGTTTGCAATTCCATTTATACTGAAATTAAACAATACCACCATTATTTCTATTGAACGGTAAATGCTTATGCTGACAATGATAAATGACAAAGATGAAGCACTAACTTGCGTTTTGTTTAATTTTATGATTGGGTTTGAGAAATTGGTCATTGATAAATGAGTTTAGATGAATCTTATAAACCTTTACTGGCAAGTCACAACGGATATGAAAATACCATCAACAAGCATGAAGAATACCATGCCTTAATAAACACTATACCAAAACTCTAAACATAAAATATCTTGTTTATATATAAAAATATCATAATACATCATAAAAAATAAGTAACATGTTCATCTTAAAATGATAATACCATCACCAGTATGAAGAATATCATAACTTAGTTAAAACTATACCAGAATATCATACATCCAATAAAATATTTATGAGAATACTATCATCTAAATATCCAAATATGAAAAGTGGAATATTGTGTCTTCTCTATCTTCTCTTATTTTTCTTTCTTTTTTTGCAACATTTTTTTGCGAACTAATGTGTCATGTGTAAATACAAATTATACCAGAAATTAATACATAAAACAATATTCTTACTTGTAAAAAAATGTCTACCACTTACCATCCATCACTTATAGCATATAAGTGATACATTCAAATGGAATTGGTAATACCATCACCAAGTACAAAAAAAAAAAAAAAACTATGGCTTAATTAATAATGTACCAAACTTTCGTACATCCAATACTATGCTTATGTACAAAAAAACTACCTCTTATAATAGATAAGTCACATATTCACCTCAAAATGAGAATAAAATTACATAAATATTAAGATACCATGCATCAATATAAACTATACTAGACATTCATACATAAAATACCATGCTCATATGTTAAAATTATCACCACCTACCACCTACCACCTATAACAGATAAGTGATAGGTTCACGTTGAAAAGGTAAAACCATCATCGAGTATGAAGAACATTGTGGCTGAGTTAAAACTATTATCAGACTTTTACACATTTAATACAATGCTTATATATAAAAGAAATACCACCACCCATAAAAGATAATTCACACCTATACCTCAAAGTGAGAATACCAATACTTAAGTAATAAGCTATCATGCTTTAATAAAAAAGCTAGGCTAGATTTTTATATATAAAATACCACACTTACATGTAAAAGGTACCATCAGCCACCACCTATAACAGATAAGTGACATGTTCATTTTAAAATGTTAATACCACCACCAAATGCTAAGAGTATTATGGCCTAGCTAAAATTATCCCAAAATTTCGTACATTAAATACAACAGTTTATTACAAAAATACCACCATTCATAATATAGATCATATGTTCACCTTAAAATTCTAATGCCATCATCGATTATGAAGAATACCATAGCTTAGCTAAAATTATGCTAACTTTTTACATCAAATATCAAGATTATGTACAAAACCACCCCATATAACTGATCAGTAATATATCAACTTATAAAAAGAGTACCATTACCTCGTATGAAGAATGTCATCACTTAGTTAAAACTATACCAAAATTTTATACATCCAATACATACACACACACACACACACACACACACACACACACATGTATGTATATATATATATATTATAAAGTGTGTTTTTAAGTGTATTTTTTAATGATAATCATGTTCTTAGGACAATCATGACTTAGTTAAAAGTATAACAAATTTTCATACATTCAATACCATATTTATATACAAAAAATATTGTAGAGTATGTTTTAAAGTGTTTTTTAGAGTAATAATCATATGTTTAGGATTTAGATTTATGTATTTGTTAGTGTTTTCGTGTGTTTTGTTTGACTATTATTGATTAGAGAAAGAATTTGTTTTTAATGCATGCTTTAGGGGTATTTAATGTGTTTTTTATGATGAGTGGAGATAGGAAATTTCAAGAAAAGATGCATAAGAAGTTGGACAAATGAAGTAGTCACGATCGTGCATGTGCATGATCATGTAAGACTGAATGATGGAAGCTAAAGATTGTCTATCATGATCATGCAAATTTTGTCACAATTGTGCAAATTTGTACGATCCTGATAGATAGTGCATGGGGCACCCAGTACGTAATGATCATGCAAGAGACAACTTTTTTCAAGTTATAAGATTTTTATATTTTTGATGACTTGATGCTATTTTTGGAACAAAAAACTAGAAAGAATCATAAAAGTATCTAATGTTATTCAAAACATTAGATCACATTCATATTGTGGTTGGATTCGTCTAGACTAGGAGGTGTAGCTTTTTAAGGTTTTGAAGCTAGCTACTCATGCTTCTAGAGAGTGAGCCCCTTCGAAGAAAACCGAAATATAAAAAAGAAGATCAATTTGTTCGTGTTTCCTTACTTGAGAACAATAGGGGTAGTCTTTAGTTCCTGCTCTGTCCCTCACTTGCCTTTACCCATTTACTTGAGAACAACAGGGGAGAATTTATGGTCGTTTTATGCCTGCACTATAACATCCCGTTGATTGAGCCCAAGTTTATCATATAAATTGGCGACACTTTCATAGCTTTTAATATACTTTTTGGCTCTTAATTCTTAATTTTGTGCTTAAATTAGTCCTTTACTGTGAGCCTATATTTTATGCAATTTGATAGTAAAAATTGTTACAAATTGACCTTAATTGCATTATAAATTTTTCTAAGGACAATTGATACTGCAAATTGTTATTTTATATTGTAGGAGTCAAAAGGAGTCAGACGAGTCAACAGGCCGTGAGCTCCAAAACCCACGCTGCGGTGCATTAAGAAGAAAGCTCGTCGCGGCGTAAACTAATTATCTCGCTGCGGTGCACCATGACGGAATATCTCGCCACGGCATAGATTAATTATTATGCCGCAGCGAGTGATCCAGAAAGTGCATGCCGCGGCGCAACTCCCTCATCGCCACGACGAACAGTCGGGTATCCAGACTAAATTTAGAAAATTCTCTCACTATTTCAATCTGACCCGCGACCCATCCTATAAAAACCTTGACAAATTAGGTTAAAAGGTAGATTGATATTCAGCAGAAGAAAAGAGGCATCTATCTGGACCGACACTCGACCACCTTTGCCACATCTCTCATCCACGACCATTGTCCACCACCTCCGTCCAGTTCATTGTCCACTACACCGCCGGTCACTATTGCTACCATGGGTGACATCGGAGCTTCAACAGTTGTGAAGCGTTTCGAAGTCATGCATGACTAGGTCATCATTCCCTCTTGAAAATGTAGCAACAGCTTGAGTTCACCGGGCTTCAAAGGAGAGTTAATTTACATTGTCAAGTTTAACAATATAGTTGTAAATTTTTGAGTTAGGGTTTACGGCAGTGTAGTTAAATTAGCTTGATTAGAGTTTAATCGAGTGTTAAACAATGTCTTGTATTATGGATTTGGTTATATGTAGAACTTTGATGCTTAATATATGAAGTTTCATGTATGTCATTTTGGTGATAGTGTTAATCCTCTGTTATCTGCCTAGTTGTGTTTGATATTGAGATTATTCTTAACCCCAGTTTGACCACTTGCATTAACTTGTCCATTACACACACTAAGATACTTTTAACAAGGTTTTAAGAAATGGAGTTCATTGATTAAAATCCTAGACTTAAAGAGTTCTTTAAGGTTTGTTAATCGGAAACTTAGTGAATTTCACTCCCAGAAAATTCATTTTGAACCATGATAGATTAAGCTTGTTTTCAAGAGGATTTTATCCTATTTGATTATTGTTTGAATTTTCAATTTCAATCTTCCCAAAAATCCAAAAATACTTTTTATACCTTTTTCTTTAATTTAGTTAAATTTCCTTAATTCCTACCAATGATCCAAACCCCCCTTTTATCAACTTTGTTTGCATTTTTGACAATTAGACTAGCTTAAACAATTTTCGCTAGGTTCCAATTAAGTGAGACGACCCGAGGTTGCATCTTATATTGCAATCCTTGGAATTAAATTTTTGACTCGGTTTTCAAGGGACTAATCTTAAGATCGAACGATGGCACCAATCAGGGAGTTAGAGGGAGAATTTCTTTGCATATCAAGTAAGGGTTGCTCGATGTTTATTGTATGTGATATAATCCTCTTTTAACCTCTCTATTGAGCATCCTACTTGTGTTTCCACCCTGTTTGGTGCTCAAACCTTCCCTACATACTATATTTCTTCATCTTTGTGTGTACTTCATTAGCTGTTGAAGGTGTTTGGTGTTTGCTACAACCCAAACAAGGAGAAGATTAAAGAAAGGAGGAGCATTTGTAAAGTATATATGCTAGAATTTCATGTTCTTACATTATGTTTATACATGCACATGGATTCTGGGTTCAAGGGGATATCCTAGGAGTTGGAATTTTGATTTTGACACTTTCGCTACCTTGTCATACACGTGATGTATGATCCCCGGCCTCTCTAGCAATAAATACTATCTATTTTTTTATGCTTGCACCAAGTTTACATGGTTTTATCCCCTAAAACTAAAATCATCTGCATTGTCTGTCTTTATTGAATTCAAAGCTAATATTGAACTTCAGTTGAACAAAAAGATCAAAGCTCTTCATACTGACATGGGAGTAAAATACAAAGCCTTATTACCTTACCTCACACAACATGGGATACAACCACATTTTAGTTGTCCTCACACTTACCAACAAAATGGTGTTTCCAAAAGGAAACATCACCATATCATTGAAAAGGTCTAACTCTCTTATCTTATGCTCATATGCCCCTTACCTATTAGCTTGAATCTTTATCTACAACTACCTTTCTCATCAATAACCTTCCATCTCCAAGAGTCAACAATACCTCACCATTTGAAAAGTTGTATAACAGACCACCAAATTATCTCTATCTCAAAACATTTGGTTGTAGTTATTTTCCTTATCTTAGATATTATTCTTACTATAAATTTGACTTTCATATTGTTGGACCCCAAAATTTTCTTGGAAATTTAATTTATTAAATGAAATTAAATGAGGAATTGGTGGTGTTTAATATTTTATTTGAGTAATGTTAATTGGAGCAATTGCAATGATATTTTGAGGTTAATGCATGAAATGGGTGTTTTGTGTATGTATGTGTTG
>JANITX010000212.1:48120711-48135099 GCA_027564395.1 Erythroxylum ulei | reverse complement strand
CAAATTTGGCCTAAATCAAAAAGTCAACTTTTATCTCCAAAAAGTCAAACTTTCACAATTCTTCATATTTTCACACTCTTTCTATTTATTTCTTGATTTTTCAACTTCCATTTCAATCAACTCATTCACTTTACTCTTATAACCCATACAAATCTACTCAAATATCAAAGTCATCAAAACTAATCGATTCTTTTTCTCATTACTTTTCTTAAAGCACAAATTCATCTATAACACAATTCATATACAAAAACACTCATTTCATTTCATTTAAATATTTCTAATTTCCACTATAAATTCGGGGTCCAACATGGCATATTGACAAACATAACCAACCCATATGTATGTATACCCCCACATTCAGGCTTTTGTACAATCACATTAATCAAGAATTAACAAATGTTCCACCAGCTTTAAGGCTTCATTAGGGCATTAGTTAGGTGCATGTAATATGGTTTATAAAAAAGAAAAGGCTAATACAGCTCAAAGGGGTTAGCAAAGGAAAATTCATATAATGGGTAGGTTACTAATGTAGCCCATAATCAACAAAGAATGCCTAAAAATTTTCATAAAGATGCATGTGATAAAAATGTGGCCTCAAATAGAAAACCAAAGCAAAGTAAGGACATATATGTTATGAAGGTCACACATATCAAAAAACATGAGACTGATATGAATGTGTCAATCTAATATGGCTCAAAAATTCACTAGTTTTTGTCTACCACTAGTCACTACCCTTCTAAGAATAATGCACATTAACTAATCATACGAGCAAAAGTACATGTTAAGGTTGCCATGGATTTTTCTAGTCAATACACACTCTAATTATAGCTAAATAATCTGAAATGTAATAGAAAATGAGAAAATTTTTAATTTTGTTTGTTTGATTTTGAAAACCATCTAAGAAGTCACATAAGCCACAATTAAGTTCAATCATGCATAAAAGCTAATAACAAACTAAGATCCCCACCCCCTACATTTAAAACTTACATTTTCGCCAATGTAACATCAAATGCAATAAATGGAGCATTTAGGGAAAATAGCAATTGTGAAAATGTAAAGAGACAGAAATTAAATTCCCTTGGGTTGCCCCCTAACCACACATCGTAACGCTAGTCAAAATAAAATAACTAGACTACTACTATAGTAGTGGTGAGTCTAGGTCGATTCCACAGAGAGTGTGTGCAAAGATTATGAAATGAAATTAATCGGTGTTTAGGTTTAGGTGGTTTTAGATTTTGGAATAAGAAAACAAAATGAAACTAGAATAATAAAACAAATATTTCAGCCCCCATTGATAACCTTGTCGAAGACCCCTTGCTTTCTTAACTGCGCCTCCCTCTCTTCTTATTGATGCTAATTTGTCTTTTTCTTCACTATTTATCAATGGGACAAATTAACTTTTTGGACCAAGGCACTATTTATGCCTCAATCCGTCTCTCGCAAACTCTCTTTTGCTGCCCCTCAATGTTCTTAATGTGATGAATAAGTATTTGGGTCACGCATACTATTCACTTAAAACCTCCGTAGAACCCTTGGCCCCCTTTCTTGTATTAAATGTTGCATTTAACGCAGTTGTCTGCATTACACAGGATGTCTGCATGAAACACAGATGTTTTGCTCAAACCTCCAGCTACTGCGCTGCGTTTTATCTCCTACCTTGTCCTCCTACACTGCATTTTCTTCATCCTGCACTGCCGTTTTTGTGTCTTTTTCCAACTGTCCATCTTCATTCACTATTCTTTGCATTTTTTTCTTTTTTTAATTTTCTTTTTGTCTTTTAATTTTCTTCATCTTACTCCATAAAGACAAGTAAAAATTAATCTTCAAAAAATGACCAAAATATAGAGCTTTTGACATACTTTAATTTCTTTGCTTCAAATTTGTACTTAAAATCATATATGAATTAAAGTGAGTATCTTAAGCATTTTTGTATCATTAATTGCTAAGTGTAAATGATTAAATATATCAACAATCAAACATATGTCGATTTCTCCCACACTTAGCTTTTGTCCGTCTTCGGGCAAAACATCCAAATTAAGCTCGAAGACCTAAAACATTTACTCAATTGTCATATTTTCTAAGAATATATAATCATAAACAAAGATAACTCATATTTTCTAAGAATATATAATCATAAAAAATAGATAAATGACTTGCAAAAATCATAGTAAGAAGTCCACACTTCAAGCTTCTACTCATAATCAATCAACATTCATCATCTTCAAAAGCTGAGCAATCTAATGGTAGACTTGGATAATGTGTTTTACTAAAATATATCCATTGGTACAATCAACACCATTCATGATTATGACAATCCACAACTTTGCATATTATTTCATTTCTCCACCACTAATGTCACGTGCAAAATCATGAATCAAAGGACTTTTTAGGGTTGTAATGTGGGAAAAGGTAAAGTGAGATGTAGTTGGGTCAAGTAGCATAAAAGTCATCAAAGCTAGTGAAACAAAGCAACATTCATCAAGAATTGAGTACCGTCAGCTATGACGAATGCAACATTTATTTTTCACAACCCCATTCATCTCTCATACAAAAACCACATGACGCATATACCAATCCATGTAGGGCCTCCTTATTGCAGGGTACACACCGGGATGCTCAGAGGTCATTCCGGTACATATCCTACGATAAGGGCAAGCTACGTTCAATCAATACGTTCACTTCATATGGCATCATATCATTTTTCACTTATAAAGCATCATAAGAAAAACCATAATATTTTTAAAACTAGGTTTTCCTCATTTCATTTCTCAAAATCGAAAGTCTACATTGTGTCTTTCAACCTTTACTACATGTACATCAACACAACCTAGTACATAAGTACTACTGAAAGAGGAAACTATAATAAATCTATCTAAGCCATCCAAAAATCCTAGTTGACGGACCTTTGAGCCATGACTTCTCTTTCCAAATCACAATCTACAAGCCAGTAGTGCCTCTCAGTAGCTAGAGTTGTCTCTCGATCCTGAAAAGACAACGTTACAATTTTGTATAAGTTTTACAAACTCAATAAGGTAACCATCATTGTTGGTTCACTCAAACCACACAACATATCAATTCAAGAAATAATTATATCACACTTTGCATTTTACAAGAGTAACACAAATTCCACTAAAGCATAAGCAATTTTACATTCCACTCAATCAAACATACTTAACAAGATACATATGAAATGCTCATAAGACACTTTTCCAATTATTACATTGTTGTGACTAAGCGCCTGAATTGTCCCGTATAGGGCTCATTAAATGTTGAGCCTAAGGCTCTGAATCACTTTTAAGCTCGAGGCTTAGTTTCACTCATTGAGCTTTAAGCTCTAATCAGTGGCTACTCTGGTCACAACTGCTATTATATGAATATGCATTCATGAATGGAATGCTTGTACCATAATCAATCACATTATAAAGCACGTAGGTCTTCACATTCACATTCAAGCAGCACTTTAGTATTTCAATTCACATTACGCACTCATCGAACCTCCTGTCTGGAATCCACAATCAAGCATATTCATTTATCATTTGAAACATGAATTAAGCAAACAAGTAATTAAGTGAGACCATTTAGGTTACTCACAAGCTACTCCCGAAGCTAATGCCTAAAAGATCTGGCAATGTCTGAAGGTTGACGTTCCAGTTGCTCCTCTATCACAATAATATACACTATTTCACAATTTGCACAATCATAAGTATTCAATAATGCACATGTATGAAAAGAATTCTGTACAATGCATGTTCATGATAATCCTGGGTAATTTCCATCCCAAAATCGATCTTATATCAAAACTCATCTAAGTATCATTTATACTTAGGTTTATGCCTCACTAGAACTATTGAAATCACAATTCATTGCTCATTGGCTTACTTTCAAATTTTCCCAAAACACCCTTTCGGGTCTACTATTCACATTCAATCAGAAGGTGAAATGAGATACTTTGGTCAAACTCTCTTCTAGACAAGTGTTCTTATATCTCTTATCTTTCCATTGATACCAAAATCACTCAATTTGGTTCAGTAATTTGGAAGATATGCCTCAAACAGTATCGGGTTGTTCATATTCAAAAACAGTGTAATATGCCCAACTTCCATCCATAGATTAAACATCTAAAAGGCTGAATCATAATTGGACTTCTAGAGACAATTTGTAGGCCTATATCTCTAGATTACCCCAAATTAAAAATTATCTCATTTGGAATCCTATAGATCTAGATATAATCGAAATACTGAAGTATGTTCAGAGTAATAACCCTAGTTCATATTATTTAGGAGCACACTCACTATACCCATCCCACATTTCTCACTCAATCTATCTCCCTTCATTTCAGATAGCTACGATTTTTAGGTGGAATGTAGAGCAAAGTCTTACGAGTCCAATGGGTCCAGAATCAAGTCATTTGAGTGTCTAGAGAAGAAGTTATGACCAAAAGAATCCAATATATTTTTATCCTCAATTATACTGAACCTATTTCGGGGAAAGAGCCATAACTCTCTTTAGAAATTTCTGATTATGGTGTTCTTTAGGTGGTTCGAAAAAGGACTTCCAGATCTATAACTTTCATGAAGACCTTGAAGACAAATTCTATCTTCTGTGTTTTCTTCCTTCTTACTCTATATCGTTTCACTTTTGCATCGTCTCACTATTGCATCATCTTACTTCTGCATCGTCACTATTGCATCATCTTACTTCTGCATCGTCTTACTTTTGCATCGTTTTACTTTTGCATCGTCTTACTTCTGTAACGTCTTACTTTCCTTCCGTCTTATTTTTTCCTTCCATCTCAATTTTCTTCCGTCTTAGTTTTTCCTTCCGTCTTAGTTTAAAAAATTCTAAATCACTCACTATACTCTCCAGAGCATCTCCATGTATAAAGATCATAACTTTCAGCTTAGATGTCCAAAATTTTCATACTATATACCATTGGAAAGTTAAAAGAAAGATCTATAACTTTTATGAAGGCCATTTCATCAAAATCTATCTAGATTGATCCAAAACTTTCACGGAAGTTTAAGATCGAAATAATTACTATTTTAACTTTAAAATCACTTTTACAACACCTAATCACTAATAATCTTTCAAAAACTAAATTAACACTATAACCAAAAAAAATCAACCCCAACAACACAGTATTTATAAATATACACATAAATGCCATTTTCTATGCAAATGACAGTAACTCATCAAATTTATTTCATAACTCCCCAACTCTAAAGGATTTATTTACTACTCACTAGCTAAAAACTCCAAAATCTCCACTTATCTTCAAGCCCTAAAATCCATACAATTTATGTATCTCATTGTGTGCAATGACTAGCTTTTGGTTTTTCTTAGGGTAGAAGACACAAATAGCAAAATGGGTTTGGTGTAGGAAAGGAAAAGCATAGAAATCTCTTAGAAGGTGTTTGATGGAAAACTCTGTGTATGGGAAGAAAATTTGAAAAAGATGACAATGAAGAAGGAACTTAGACATATAACTTAATCTTTTAACTCTTAGAGAATAGTAACCTACTTCTAGCAAAAGTACAAAAATCCTAAGTGACACTTGTCACTTTCCTAATACCTAAACTCTAACTTGGTTTCTTATGAAACTAACTCCCTTAAACTTTCATCTTCACAATCTAACTATCTCCAAATCTTCTTTTGATTTCTTTTTCGTATTTTCTAAAATTTTCCAAATTTTATTCCCAAATTCACCAAAATTCACAAGTACCATATTCTTACTAACCAATAGAATATCCAATATAAACAAATTCAAATTCTCAAAACTCCTAAAAATCACAACTCAATCTAATTATACTCGAAAGTTGTCAATGAATGCATGTACACTTATTTTTGTATGTGAAAAGATTCAAATTCACATGCATGTATGCTAGCATGCTGTTGGGCCTGAAATGCAAATTTTTCTAACTCTCACATTGCTATTCTCTCCATTTAGAAATCTGGGTTCTAACCCTTAATATGGGGACGAGATGTTACACAATTGTTGAGAACTTTCCTGAGGAGCAATTATTTGTTATTAGTAAAGTGCCTTGGTATGCTGACTATGTGAATTATCTTGTTTGTGGAATTTTGAGACCTAACATGACTTTTAAGAAAGGAAAAGATTCCTTCACCTAAGAGGGTACTACTTTTGGGATGATCCATACCTTTACCAGATTTCCAAGGATGAAATCATTCGGAGGTGCATTCTAGAGGACGAGCAGGTAAGTGTCTTAACCTTTTATCATGAACTCCATTGTAGAGGTCATTTTGGAGGGTGAAAAACTGCTTCTAACTTCAAAGCGGTTTGTATTGGCCCACTTTGTTTAATGATGCTCCTTTCTTCTTCTTAAAATGTGATAAATGTCAATGAACTGAAAATATAAGTAGAAAAATGAAATGCCCTTAACTAACTAATTGACTGTTGAATTATTCGATGTTTAAGGTATTGATTTTATGGGCCCGTTCCCTAAATCTTTTGGATTTAAATATATACTTGCTACAGTTGATTACTTATCCAAATAGGTAAAAGAAATACCCATTTGAATTAATGATGCTAATGTTGTTAAATTTTTTGAAGGAAAATAGTTTTAGTAGGTTCGGGATTTCAAGAGAAATTATCAACGATGTAGGAAGTTATTTATGGAATAATCTTTTTGAAAAGCTTATGAAGAAATACGCAATCACCCATAAGGTGATGACCCCATACCATCCACAAAAATCCAGCTAAGTGGAAACAAGTAACAAGCAAATTAAGGGAATTTTGAAGAAGAAATTTTGTTTTCCAACACAAAAAATCCTTTCTATAATTTAAATTGTCTAATTTTTGGGATGTGCACCCATCAAGGAAGGATTGGACAATAATGTTAAATGATGCATTTTAAGCTTATCGAACAACTTATAAAACTATCTTGGGGATGAGCCTTTATAGGCTAGTTTTTTGGAAGGTTTGCCATTTGTCTATAGAGGTTAAGCATAAGGCACTGTGGGCAATCAGATGATTAACATGAACCTCGATGATGGAGGAAGGGACCGTTTGCTTCAAATCTTAGAATTAGATGAGTTGTGTAATGAGGCTTATGAGAATTTGAGAATCTACAAGGAACAGAAAAAATGCCTTCATGATAAGAGCCTTGTCAGTAATTCTCTAACACCTTAAATGAAAGTTCTATTGTATAATTCTTGTTTGTCATGGAGTTGTGGAATTGAAAAATCTGAGAACAAATGAAACATTTAAAGTTAATGGTCACTGAGTGAAACCGTATTGGGAAGGAGCAGTTGAGAAGAAAATAGCGAAATCAATCACTTTGAGCGATCCACCTCACGCATGACTATTGAGGCATCCAACTATAAGACGTTACAGAAACGCTTAATGGGAGGCACCCCATATAATTTCTTTTTCAATTGTTCGTTATCCCTTTTTAGTGAATATTGACTTAATCTATTCGCTTTCTATGCGTAGGTTTGGAATCATGCAAGAGAGCGTGTAGCATTTCAGAAAATTAAAAAAAGGAAAAAAAAAGTCACGCCTGGCAATATTAGTCACGGGCATGACTTGAGCTATAACTAAAGCTTTGTCATGCCTATGCAACTAGGCTAAAGGGCATGACTAATGAAATCATAGGCGTGACTCAGACCCATGACCCTTTTTAAAAACCTTACTGTTGAATACAAAACATACTACTAGTGTTATGCTCAAACCTATAAGTATACGGGTTGTACTTATAGTTGAAAGCGGATATTCATCCCACGAGGATTATGTTTAGGCACCACTTAATTCAAGTTGTTCTTTGTTTAAGAAATCGTTTCAATCGAATTTAAAAAGATAAGTAAAATAAAGACAAACTAAAAGTAACAGGAAACAACGCAACCTAAACCAAAATCGTAAACTAAGACTAGGAGAAAATCAAGATTAAACATTAGGACTTGTCATTATCCCTATTTGCACCCCTCTGGTTAATTGATTCAATTTATGCTTGACCCAAGATTTCCAAAAATTCTGACTACTCTCTCTCAAGGTGTAACTAAATACCACTAGTTAAATAAATTAGAATTAACTTTGGGATCTCTCCATGTGCAAAGCCTTTCCTAAGCATTTAACTAGGCATGAAGCTATCCTATAGGCAGTATATTGATCTATTGAAGTCTCTTCCTAATAAATCAATATCTTGTTATTTATAGGTCTATTAATCGTCAACTCTCGTTGTACAATTAACACAGATTACCAAGCTCACTCTCTCGATTTATTGCAAGGTTGAGGCACAATAAATAACACAAACATGTATATCATTAAATCGATAACCAAAGGTTCACGATTGTTTTAGTCAATCATAATATCCATAACATCCCCAACAATCAAATAATCCATAATAAACATACTAGAATAGAAAGAAAAATGAAATAAGAATGGACAGGGTAGCTCCTCCTCTTCTTTGCCTAAATCTAGAAAATTTGGATGACAGGGTGCTCTTTGCCTAATCGGAAATGAAACCTTGAATCTCCACCTATCTCTAAGCTCTCAATTCGTCTTTTGGCTTCAGGAAGCAAGTTCCACAACTCTATGATCGCTCTCGGGATTCTCCTCCTTATAAAGTCACAAAAAACTAAAAAAAATAGAAGAAACCCGCATGTCTCTTCGACTTCCAATTCCCACGATCATGGGAATTATACTTGTGAATCCCACAATCGTGGGTTATCTTGACATAAACTCTCTCCATAGATTTCCCACGATCGTGAAAAATATGCCCTTTTTCACGATCGTAAGTTCTTGTTTTTTAGCAGCTCCACTTCTCTTCTCTTCGTTTGGTCCCTAACTTAATCACAAAGGTATCCACCCTCCATTCCTACACCAAAATAATTAATTCCTACCCTAAACCAATATCAAACACAAAAGAACAACCATGAAGATCAAACTAAACAAAAACACATAAAACAAGTCCTAAAATACAATAATACTAACCTATCTTGCAAGAAATAAATACCCAATACTTAGAAAAACACATACTAATGCACAACTATCAACTTCCCCAAGCTTAAATATTTTCTTGTCCCCAAGCAAAATCAAACACAACCAATCAATTTTATCACTTCATTTTCAAAAAAAATCAAAGCATGCAATCCCTCAAAGTTTAGCCAACTCAAGTATCAAGCTATTACATATATCATGACCACTTTTGATTAATGTACATAAACAAACTCAATTTATGGCACCATCACTCAAAGATAAGTATAAACGTAAAATGAATCTTCCTCACGGTTTCACTCATTTCTCTCAAGTGTTTGATGGTCAGTGTTTTGCTTAAGCTCCCTATATGAAACTACACTACCATAGGCTTGCTAATACACCAATTCTCCTATATAATGATTATATGCATAAATAGATCAAAAAGACTTGTTTCGATTGTAATGTGGTAAGGGTTAGGGTGGGTCCAAAAAGGTACAAGGTTTGACACAAGCATGTATAAAGTAATACGTGAACAAAGGGATACAAAACATATTTTAAGATACACAAATGTAAATATATTACTACTCCGCACTTATTGATGCTACCAAAACGTTCTTCCTTTTTTCCTTTCTTTTCTCTTTTATTTTATTTTTTATTTTTGTTTTCTTTTTTCTTGTTGTTTTTTAAACAAAAAACAAAATAGCAACTAGATACAATATGATCGAAGAGTACAAGTATAACTCAACTCATCTTGAAAAGCATAAAAAAAAAAAAGTTTTGTCCCAAAAATCCTAAACTAGCGCATCACTAATACTTTACTAAGCTTGTGAATGGGTAGGCTAGTAAGGTTTTAGGTTTTAAAATATAGGGTGTTTTCAAAAACAAAAGGTTGATGCTCAATGAGGGTAGCAAAGGATAATAAAAGGGCATGTCATTTAAGCCAAAGGTTATCACAAAAAAAGGGCCTTAATCATTTCTACTGAGCATGCATCAAGTAGACTCAAACTAATTCAAAGCAAGTTCTGAAGGTAGCAACCTAAGGAGGCATCACACACTCAAAGAAATAAGATGACTATAGATGGAGTCATATAGGCTCAGTCTTCACGTTGGCTTAAATGAAAATTCATTATACATCTCTACACTACCTCATTGCTCAAGTGTCACATTTTGAGTAAATTTATGCAACCAACTACTTTTCATCACTCAACATTATTCACTCTTTACTCAAGTAACCTAATTCAAGTCCAAGCATGCATTCAATCTTATTCCAACTAGCATGACAAAATCTTATGGCAAAACAAATCAACATGATTCAAGTGTGGTTCCATTGCTTAACACAAAACAACACAACATAAAAAAAACAACCTAATATGCCTAAAACATGCGTCCTAATTAACAAAATGCAAATAGTAAATAAAACAAATTCAAACAATGTAATTGACAAGGCAAATTTCACCTCCCCATACTTGGACAGCACATTATCCTCAATGTGACAAGGCAACCACAAAATGAAATCAAAACATCAAACACAACATTAATCACACAAACAAGTAACACAACTAATAAAGTAAATAAAATAATATAAAAAATTGAAGGGTAAGAAACCTTATGGAGATTGAGGTGGTGAAGGTGTAGGAGAAGGGACTTCAATGTTTTGTTTCTGGAAGAACTTTATATTTATTTTAAATGAAAATTTATAGGGTTTTTCTTCGCAAATCTTTGCAAATTTCTTTAATTGAATTGAACTCAAGAAATAAGGGATGTAAACTCAAGAACAATTTATATATATATATATATATATATATATTCAATATTCCTTATTGTTCTTATCTTTCTTAAAATTTCATCAAGAATTAATTGTTATATATATATATATATATAAACAATATTAAGAGCGAATATGAATATAAAATTGATCTTTAATATCAAAATTTGATACGATTGTCACTAGTATGACTAGTAAGATTCAATATTGAAGAGAACAAGATGAGAGAGAGTCTCCTACTTCTCATTATAAGCATTAGCCATGTTCCTTCTTCCCCCTTTCATTAAACACCCTTACCTTCAAACGCCTTTATTCCCAACATCACTCCTTTCTTATGTTACAACTTCCACAATGGCAAATACTTTTGTCCCTTCCCCATCTGATTTTCCACCTTTGCCCTTCTCCGTCCTCAAACCTTCTCCCACAATCCTAGAAACACTTTCTCCGTTGATTGTTCGTCCTAGATCTTAGAAGCAAGTAGTAGGAGAAGAATCTCCCTTGACCTTGTCCTACTCACCACCTAAGGACATAAATGGTAGGTTGGTGGTTTACCCGAACATTGAAATCTTAAAGGAGGGAGCTCACGCTTAGGAATCAACTATGGTTGGTTTTTTCTTTGGCAAGAGACCACCTTTTCCTTTAGTCACTCAATGGGCCAGCAAGCTATGGAAGTTTAAAGGCTTAATAGATATTCTTCTCTATGAAGAGAACTTGATCCTTTTTACCTTCACATCCATTTTAAAAATCCAAAAGATTATGAAGGAAGGTCCTTAGCATTTTGGTAACCACCCAATCCTCCTATAAACATGGCAGCCACAATTGAATATTGAAACCCTTAAAATCCAAAGTATTCCACTTTAGATTAACTTCTATAACATCCCACTTGAGTATTGAACAACCCAGGGGTTAAAGAACTAGCCAGCTATATAAGAAGACCACTGTGTATGGATGAACATACAACAAAGAAGAATCGTGTTGGATATGCCCGGATTTGCATCAATGTGAATATTTCCCGAGAATTCCCTAAGGAAATTCCAATTATAAGGTTAGGAGAGGGAGATAAGCTACGCGAAGACACAATTAAAATTTCTTACCATTGGAAACACCTTCTACAAATCCAACCAAAGTTTGGAAGGCACGTGCAAGTTTTTCAAAATAAGGAGCTACCAAGAGCTTATGGAGTAAGCTGAAACAAATTCGCCACTAGAATCCCTCGAAAAGCCCCTTTCCTTGACTACCAAGGTAATTACGATGCAAAAAACTGATGATGCTATACCACCTGACAATGGAGAGAGACATAACAATGAGGTAATGCAAATTTCTCAAACAACACAAATACAAACATCCAAAGAGCATAGTATAACAAGCAATACAGAGCAGGAAGTTCTATAAACACAAATACAATACATGATACTCAAACTTATGCCAATGTTGACCATGTCACCCTAACCACCACTTCAGGAGTTGTGCATAATGCTGAAGGAGATTCGATGGTGAGTAATACTAATCTTATCCAATTTGATATCATAGTAACTTCTAAAGCTTCTATTGCATCTAAAGAATCTGTAGAAAATGATGAATTCCACACAATGGAGAGAAGGATATCCAAGAGGGGTAAAGGGAGAGGCTCCATGAGCCAAACCTTTTAAACAATGCCTATAATCGCATAGCATATACGTGGAATAAATTGTCCCACTAAATAGTTAGCTTTAAGCTCCTTTGTTTTATGAGAGAAACCTCTCATTTTTGGGTTACTAGAAACCAAGGTCAAACTAAAAAATTTAGTCAAGTTAGACATTTTTGGTTCCTAATGGAACATGATTACCAATTACAAACATCACACTTTTGGCAAAATAATTATATGCTATCGAGAGGATGAACTCAAGGCGGATCTCTTAGACTCAAATGAACAAGCCATGCAGAAGCATATCTTGATAAATATCTCATTCATGCAAGCAACTTTCAGTTCTTGAGAAGAGATATATGGAATAACCTAAAATAATTCAACAACACTGTATCTACTCTATGGCTTATATGTGGAGACTTTAACTCCATATTATATACCCTTTAGAGGCGCAAGGACACTACTATCTAAAGAATTGTACATTTAATTTGAAAGACATGGTGGAGGAGTTAGGATGACTGATCTTAAGTATGTTGGACATACTTTCACCTGGTCCAACAAACAACAATCAGCTTGGCAGATCAGGAAAAAATTGGATCGAGCCCTAGTAAATGACATTTGACATAGGACCTTTCCTGACAGCCTCACTACATTTAAAGATCCACTCTTCTCAAATGACACTCCCCTTGTAGTGGACAATCTATTCCAAAAAGTTACTAAGCATCATCCTTTCTAATTCAATAATTTTCTAGTGAATTTTCCAGGATTATATAAGGCATGTATAAAAGAAGCAGTACATAATTGCTAATGGACCAAGCAATTCTGTTGTGTTTGAAAGCTGAAAGTCATCAAATAGGAATTGAAGATCCTAAATTCTATACAAAGGCCAACAATTTTCACCTTAAACTCCTTCAGACTCGAACTACAAGTTAGTCAAGCTAGCCTTGCTGCTCACGCTACTGATCCAGTACTACTTGAAAGAGAAAAGTTTATGCTATCAAAATTCTTGAAAGCTACACACAACCATAGCTCTCTTTTGCAACAAAGAGCTAGAGTAAATTGGCTAAAGGAAAGGGATAATTGTACTAGATTCTTTTTCAACTCCATTCTTGCAAGGAAAAACTACATCCACTTTATGACTTCTAAAGATGGTGTAAGTCTTGAGACACAATAGGAAATCCAAAAGCAGGCAGTAAGGTACTTTGAAGAACTTCTAGGTACTCCTAACACTTCTAATGTTATTATTGATGAACTCAAAACCCTCTCCCTCAAACAAATCTCATCAGCTGACTCTGATCTTCTCACAAGACTAGTAGAAAATACATAAATAGAATCTACAGTTTTTTCCATGGATGGCTTCAAAGCTCCCGACCCTGATAGCCTAAATAGGTATTTCTTTTAGAAATCTTGGAGTGAGACTGGACCCTTTGTTATACAGTCAGTCAAAGAATTATTCTCCAAGGGGATCCTCCTTAAAGAGTTCAACCAAACCTTTGTCTATTTGATTCCTAAATGCTCTAACCCCACACGTTTTAGGGATTTCAGACCTATTGCATGTACTAATTTCCTTTACAAGATCATATCCAAAATACTTGCTTCAAGACTGAAGAAAACACTAACCCAACTGATTAGTGATAACCAAGGCACTTTTATGCAAGGTAGACATATAGGAGGTAACATTTTTATTGTCCAAGAGCTCTTAAAAGGCTACTTTTAGTCAAATTACTCTCCAAACTGCACAATCAAAACTGATTTCCACAAAGCTTTTGATAGTTTAAGATGGGATTTCCTATGGACATTACTAGTGGCTCATAGATTCCTAATTATCTTTATAAAGTGGATCAAAGAGTATATGCCATCCTCCTCC
The DNA here is from genome assembly GCA_027564395.1 of Erythroxylum ulei. Lineage (NCBI taxonomy): Eukaryota > Viridiplantae > Streptophyta > Magnoliopsida > Malpighiales > Erythroxylaceae > Erythroxylum > Erythroxylum ulei. The sequence goes on along the minus strand of JANITX010000212.1, from coordinate 48,120,908 downwards.
TCGTCTATTTTGATCAGTGGCACTCCTACCACACTCTTCAAGGTAGCAAAAGGTCGTAGGCAAGGGGACCGCTTGTCCCCCTACCTTTTCGTCCTTTGTATGGAGACTCTTAACTCTTTTATCAAGCGTGAAGTGCCCAAAAATCCAAAGTTCAAATACCATTCCAAATGCAAAAAGATTGATTTGTCTAACCTATG
>JANITX010000212.1:48062674-48079562 GCA_027564395.1 Erythroxylum ulei | reverse complement strand
ATTACTATTTAACTAATTTGGTCTCCGTGGGATCGATATTTTTACTACTTGACGATAGAAACGTGCACTTGCGTTCATCACCAACAATCTCCCAATGTTGTTGGGGAAAAATCCAGATGGTAGTTTCCCAGTTTGGTCGATTATCATGTTCAGTCCATACTTGTATTTTGTTAGGATCTTTTCATTGCTTAGAAGGTTCACAAGCGGTGAGGAGCCTTACACACAGATTTCTGAGGGTCTGTATGTTGGTGGGTGGCCTTATTCGTCCGATAAGTTGCCACCTGGTAATCCTGCAATTATAGACTGCACCTGTGAATTCCCAAGAAAAGCAGAGTTTAAGGGGCATTCTTATTTGTGTGTTCCAACTTGGGATACCAGAGCACCTCAACCAGGGGAGATTGAATCTGCAGTTAAGTGGGCTTGCAGGAAGAGATCTCAAGATAGGCCTATTTTTATACATTGTGCTTATGGTATGACATTAATATTTTATGGCTCTTAATACATATTTTCTGTTTTGATAATCAAACAAATTGAAAGCTCTGGAGCTACAGGTTTCACCACTTTCTGGCTCATTAATTAGATTCTTTATATTTATCTATTGCCACGTTATCAAGTGTTCTGATTTAGGTTAATCTCTATCAAAGAGGGAAAACTATGACTAGGTTGAAGCAAAATCATCATGACTTTGTATTGCGATGTGTTTGAGAAGTAATTTGTATGGAGTTGGAATTCATGATGCGTCTTTTTGAATTTTGCAGTGGTTGATCTTAGTGTGGTGCTTAGTTCTGATTTTTCAGTCAAATAGGACTAGATTTTGTTCAGTATTTGCTTATCAGACGTTGTCATTTTGTTAGGCACGCTAGCAAATAATTGGAAAGGATTTTGCATTAGGTTCCATTTCAATTGCAATAAACTGGAAAAGTGTCATTACGTATAGTTCCCACTGCGATGTAATGATGTGTAGACCTAGTGAGTCTCATTTGTGGCAAAGTAAGTTTGATAAGCATTTGTCTACTACCTTCAATGTGGATGGAAAAAAGTATTTAGTAACAGAAACACAAGCTTATAAAATCATTCTACATTATTTGAGGGATATCATTGCTTAATCAAGTGGTAATCAGTGAACTCCAGTTTGAATATGCAAAGACAAATAAAGGATTCTTGGGGGAAGGCAAAGATACTGGATTGTTGGTTATGGATAAATAGTGTTTTAGCATTCTTTGTATACGAGTCTTGCATGGGATCAACATATCTTTTAATGCATCGTCACCTGATTCTGTAGGCTTGTATTCTATTCTGACTTTTGAATATGTTGTGCGACCCAACTGAATATTCCAAATGGGAGTCTAGTTTAATTTGTACTTAGATGTTGCAAGCTATGCCCCTGCATGTGTGCCTTCAAAGATAAGTCCACGAGTATCCACGAGTATTGCTTCTCCATCATGCAACTTGTGTTAAAATAACTTAATTGACATCTGATTACATGAAAATGTCAGACGATCAAAATCTACGCAAGTAAACTGGAGAAAGAATGTTAAAAAAAGTATTAACTATTGTAGGATGGGTCATTGAATGCATTTGATTCAGGGCTATACTAATTGACGGAAATAACGTGCAAGCGAGAAGGTCAAATGAGTGTCATCTCTGCAAATATTTCTTCGTGTGGCTCTTAAAAGTACTTTTTGGACGCTTTGCACATGCCATTTTTTTAATAAAATCTGATTAGAGGTCACAAAAGATTTATATTACCCCTTGGAATGATCTATACACATGAGCTTCCTTTTCTTTTTTAACCTTAAATGATCTTATTGTTCCTTTAGGGCATGGAAGAAGTGTTGCTCTCATGTGTGCACTGTTGGTGGCTTTGGGTGTAGTGGAAGATTGGAAAAAGGCTGAAGAGTTCATCAAAGAAAGGCGCCCTTATATTCGTCTGAACGAACTCCACCGCAAAAGCTTAAAAGAATGGTCTAAGCATCGACTATCTTCTCCAAGGAGGAACGAGCAATGAATGCAAGTTGTGTAGCTCTACCTAATGCGTGCTAAGATAATCGCGGTCAAATTGTTACAGAAAAGAAGTCACTAGCATCCTTAATTAACTTATGATTGATATGATCATTCTTATGCCTTGTACTTTTTAAGTGGTTGTACTTTATTCTGACATTGGCTAGCTCAACTTGCAGCAAAGCTCAACAAAAACGCAGTTGCATATGATTTTGTGTTAGCAATCCATACCAATCATACAGTTGATGCGTCTTAATGCTTCAAGTAAAAGCATCATTGTCAGCGTGACTTTGAGCTCGCACATGGCTCCATTTTCCAAACCCAAAGAGAGTTTTGCACTGTTCACTGGGTTTTGGTTTGTTGGACATGACAAGTTAACATTTGCTTTTGTTTGGTGGGAGTGACATGATAGCCTTAAGTGTGGTAAGCAATGCTATCTAGTTGGATATTTGCTCAAAGTTTCGATGTCCAGTTGGCAGGGATGGAGAGAGGAGAAACTGGTAGATTCTGATGCTCGGTGTATTGCTAGGGTAAGCGTGAAGATGAGAAGGAGAGAGCAAAAGAGAAGATAAAACATTGGGATGAGAGCGACCAAAATTATGTAAGAGAGTGAGCAAGGACCTTGGAGTAGCCTCCTGCTATCTCAGATAATGATCCAATTAGTCCATGTTTTCAGTTTCCAAATCCGATCATATGCATCAACGCATTGTGTTTAATTAGTATCGGTTTCTCGCACCCTTCCCTTATCTTCAATCAACTCGTTAAGGTCTACTACTTGTCGTAGTCTGTAGAAACTCACTCCTCCATGTCCCTAGCCTCAGCATCTAGGCATAATTTTTCAAAAAACCAATATGGTTTTGGTATAATTAAGAGAGGATGTTCGGCATCTAGTTCCGTTAAGTTTACCCAATTAAACTTCAAGTTTTTTTTAAAAAAAATTAAATGTTTGTATTAAAATAGTCAGATCATACCCAAAATTTGTACACGACCACCAAAATAACACCAAGGTGTCAATTAAACCCACATATGCCACGTGTCCTAACTGATACCTCACACTTCTTGTTTCCATATAGCCAGTTTTCTTACACCTAGCGGAGGAAGTTCTTAATATAAGATTGTGATGAATAAATGAGCCGAGACTTTACTGAATAGGGTTAACATTTTTTATGTCCTTTCTTAAGAGTTTACTATTTGTTGACTTCACTATGATTTAATGACCAATACTAGTTCCTATACAAGTAAGAAAGCAATATAATTTCTATTTCTAAATTTGAATTTACCAAATCTCTTTCTAATCAAAACTAAGAATGCAATAATTTGATTCGTAAACTCTCCTGATAGGTTTCATCCTAACTCAGAAAGATCATATAGTTCTCTCTCGAACAACCCATTCATTATTCTTGTTGTGATCTAAACATATGCATCATCTTTGAATATCATTGTTTTAATCCAATTATTGAATCTTGTTAAGTTAGCTACTTTGTACAGTGTTGTCGTTTTAGCTTGTAAATACTAGTGTTTAGTTTCTATCTTGTACAGTTGTATATATTCTGAAAATCTAGCTTTGTACTGTACATACGAGATAATAAAATGAAGCTAGTTTATTTACCCTCTCTTCTTTCTTCTCTTAACTGTCTGTTCAGTGATATAAGTGAGATTGAGGTTCATCTTCACCTTGGAAGAAGATTGCAACGGGGTTCCTTTTTACTAAGAAAGATTATACAATGGTTCTCCTTTATCTTGAAAGACGAATTATAGTAAAATTTTGAAAAGAGTCTTGGAAGTGGATTCAACAAGGGTTATTTGCCAAAGCACACATTCCCTCCTCCCAATTCTCTATAAATTTTTGTTTAATTGTTTGATTAATTTATATTAAGTAATTTGCTTACACTTATTTATATTGATTGTTATTAATTGAATATATTAGTTAGAAAAAATGTTTAATTTTTTAAATACCCAATTCACCCTCCCTTGCTTTTGAGTGCCATTTGGAACTAAAAAATATGATTGGACTCATATAGTAGAGATGTTTGGCCTCATCCTTTTTGACATCTCTATCATATAGAGTAACATTAATTATAGGCTCTATATCTAATTTGAGCATTGTTTGTTGCATGAATTTAATTAAACAAAAAAATAATGGATGAAAAAGTTAGTAAAATTATCTTGATATTCCGAATATTTGAGTGGTTATGATGTATTTCTACATGCTAATATTGATTTACAAATATAATTAAATTTAAATATAACATATTTTAAATTTAAATTCAAACTTAAATTATAAAACATTGATAAATAAGGATTGAAATTAGATATTAGATTTTACTTAGACTTAATTAGTATTTACTTAGAATTAATTGCAACTATAACTAAAATTAACTAAATTATCAAAAATCTTAAATCTTTTTATAAAGAAGTTTAAACTGTGAAAGAGGGAGGGCTTCTTACTTGCCCTTCTCTATACTATGTGTAGATTTCTATCAGTTTGTTCAAATGAAGATCATTAAAGTCTAGATACTTGTGAGCCTACCATATTTCTTTTAACTATGGTTCTACAAAAAAAGAAGAAGGGAAATCATGTTTCATGACGAAATTCGATTTATGTTTTATACTTTTAATAGATTTATGCATTATTCAAGATATAGATTAAAGTCATATTGACTTTAGAAAATTAAAAAAAAAAATCGCCAGCATGTTATTCCCTAGAAAACTAAAAGAATAGATATAGACATTGAAGTTGGTGATAAGACATTTAATATCATAGCACTAAATTTTATGTTCGGTTCCCTTTCCGTTGACTGACGTGCCTCCGTCGTTCCTCTCCCCACCATTTCTCCTATTCTCGAGTTCTACTTGTAGATCAATCAGCGTCCTCAGTCAGGTCAACCAGGTTACATTGTCCCTTGCCGAATTAACGATTAATACAACTTTCAGATATATCTTCTAATTAAGGACCCGACTGCCCAACTGTCCAAGGTCAAAATTCCCTTTTATCTTAATTAACTACCAAATTGCCTGAAATTTAGGCTCGTCCTAGTTAGCCCATGCCTAAAGCAAGACCAGGAAGGAACGGATCTGATGGCGACGGGACTTAAACTAATTGACTTCGGATTCCGTTCACATCTTCTCATCTTTATAAGGAATTACTTCTTTTTTTAAGATACTTTCTTTAATGCATTAATAAATAGCTAATCGTTTGGTTGACATTGACATATTAAACTATCAGCTCACTTGGTCATATGGGCTACACGTTGCCCAAATTATTGCCAAGTTGAAGAAGCCGGCACGAAACCCGTATCCTAAATCGCCAACTAAATTAGACAATTATAAGTTATGATTCGGAATAAAAGACAAGATATTTGGAATTTTATTTGGTAATGGAGAAAATTATAATTGTGAATTTTGTTCAAGATTTTTTTTAAAAATTAAATTTTAACTTAAATGCTTTTTAGTTTACATATTCAATTACCTTTGAAAAATTTTGGTAACTTATACGAATTACATTCAATTTAACCATTTGCATAAACATAAAAGGTCTTTTTGAAAAAATAAAATGAATTATCAAAGAGAAAGGTCTCCAAGTAGAGTTAAATGTAGAACTAGGTACAATAACAAAGCTAAGTATGGTTTAAACCATTTTTACTATGAATGAGAAGAGAATAACTCTAATTTAAAAGTCTTAACTTTGTGATGCGAGATTATGCAAGTTGAGAAGAGCTATTATCTAGACTTTTATGTTAGAAGAAGGCTCTCCTAATACCAAGCTTTTCTTTGTTAATCAATGAATGAAAATTCCTTAATTGGTAGCTAATTACATTCTACCAAAATTTCTTAAATGATTTTATGTGTGTAAATAATATGCAATTTTTATTCAAATTGATTATCTCACTGATCACTAAAAATGTGACTTAGAAATGCCAGTTTATTCTAGTTTTCATTAATTCAGTTTAATAATCAATTTCTCAATGATTACTAAAAATGTGACTTAGAAATACCAGTTTATTCTAGCTTTCACTAATTCAGTTTAATAATCAATAATGAAATCAAGTATTTATGGACATTAATTCAGAATATCAGTTAATAAGATTTAATAACAAAGATTATAATAAGATTAAGAAATTTACAATCCCCTTCCCCACACTTAAAATTGTACGATGTCTCTAATGTACACAATATAAGCACAAAGTGAATAAAAAGTAAGAAAGTGTAGGGATTTGATTCTTCCCTAAGTAATAAGAATTTCATTATTCTGATTTTGATGAGGTATCCATTTGATATGAGATACAATAATCCTTGTAAAATATAAATGAAAAGCAATAAAATAAAAAATAAAAATAACTAAAATGAATACGAAATATGGAAATAAAAATAACATTAAAGTCCTATGCTAGCACTAAAAATGGAAACAACATGAAATATAATTTAAAAGAAAATCTATCCTAATTCATGGGTTGCTTAATGTGCCCTACACATTTACCATCATCCTGGGTATATAATGAGTAACTTGCTTCTACCTGTTTCTCCGCATAGAGGTTTTGTAGCTTGTGAATAAGCCACATGTTATAAATTGATCATAAGGACATAATGTATTAAAGTAATAAATCCAACAAAATGCATTAATGTCCTTTTCAATGACAAAATGTTAATAACATTAGGAATGACAAAACTCCTTAAATCTTCAGTTGATTCAATCAATTTGTCTTTCAAGAGGTACTAAAGGTGATTACCAATGATTCATCAATAATTCCCTCCATTGGTTCCTCCTTTTATTCTTCCTCAACCTCCTTTATGCACTTGTCAACTTTCTCTTCCTAGAGAAAGGCTGCTTCCTATTATTCTTCTTCAATTATCTATTGCCACTTCTCTACTTCCTCTTCTTAAATAGCAGCTTCCTCCTCTTGTTCGTCCTTTACTTCCTCTATCATCAGTTCATCCTTCTCTTTTAAAGCAGCAGTTACCTCCTCGGCTTCTTAGAATACCCCTTCATTTATGAAATCGACCTTCGTCTCTTCATCACTTTGAGGCATTTGTAAGCTCAAATAATATGTTGTATTATGCTTGATATATTTAGGTGAAGAAAATCTCTCTTCGAATTCACATTGGCTAATTGTACTTTTGACAAGTCATTCCATTATTCCATCTATAAATTGTTCTACTTGTTGTTGTTATTGTAAATATTCAGTTGAAGCATAATCATTCCATCTATAAGTGTAAGGGTTGCTCCACTATGAATTATAAGTATTCTTCTAGGGTGAACTTTGAGGCCATTTTTGCGTGCTCGATTGCTCCTATATATAGTTTAGTGCTCGACATTCATGATTGTAAATGTTGCAACACAACACAGATATTGGTTGAGCTTCCAAATACATATCACCAAACTTCTCTTTCTAATATGGTGACGTTGCCAAATGCGATGACATATCATAGCTCCCATAAGAATAATGTCCACTTTGTCTTTCTATTGTGAGTTATGACTATAAATATGAATCTTAATCCCTTACAATCAACCATAATACACACATTCAAAGTAGATAGGTCTAAAAGATAAATAAATGAGTAAATCAAGAAAAATAGAATACAAGAAAATAAAATACAAAAAGTGAAAATATATAAATACAACAATTAATGGTTAGATTAATAAAATCTAGGCTTTCCTAATAATACAGTTCTTGGCAATGATGCTAAAAACTTGATTGACTCGATTTGTTCAATTTTAAAAATACCCCAAATGCATGGCATAACTGTAACTAGCATAGGCAACTACGGGTCGATCCCACGAAGACTACAAGAACTAGTAATTAATCTTTTTTTATTACTTAACCTATGAATTAGATTTTGGATTTTAAGTAAAATTTTAACTAAATAGTAAACTAAGATTGAAATAATTTTGAACACAAAATAAGGAAAAAAACTAAGAAAAATCAATATCAGATAATAATATCTAGGTAATAAATCCCCCTAAGAATTATTAAATAATAACCCTTTATTATGCAATTATATTATTGATTAATATTGGATAGTGGAAATTCCTATCTTATGTTAAAATCTTTCTTAAGAATATTAACAACTAGTTAAAACCCTAGGATTGCTTTTATTGGTTCGTGAATTCCGCTATTAGGTTTGACCTAATTCTGAAGATTTATATCAACCTATCTCTAGGTTTGCATGCATCTCCTTTCAATTATGATAGATCTATTCATACAAGAGTATTTCTTAATCACAATCATATGAAATCAAATCATGCACTATTATTCTAGATATATTAGAACAAGAATAAAATGTATAATTGAAACACAATAAATCAATCAATATAATTGCATTAGATAAAAGATCAATTCACATTATTATCACAAACTAGGGTCTATCACACCTAGACAATAAACATGTTTAGTTACTACTAATAGAAAACAAAATCAAAGATAAGTATATTAAAAAAACTAAAAGAAAACAACGAAATTATAATTCTAAATCTCCCTTTTATTTTATTGGGTCTTCTTGGAAAACTAGATTGGATGTTGTTATTTAATGAATCTCTTGATGTATTCTTCACATTTTCCTTGCCCCTTGATTATAACTATCACCTTTGTTTGTATCTCACAACTTAAAATTGCTTAAAAGCTTGCCTCTTTTTGTTTTGCCTCTACTTACATCCTTTTGTAGTAAAAATTAGGATTTTTAGGACTTATAAAGTCACTTACACGACTATATAGGTGGTCGTGTAGCTAAAAAAAACCTAAAATCATGGCTTTACATGTTCACAAAGATTTACATAGGCATATACACAACAGTGCAAGTCCATATTGCTTCAAATCTTCATTTTATACCATAAGTTCATCCGAATTCTTCTTCTTTTGATCCATGAAGATAATTATGGCCTATAAATGTACTTGGCATGAATTAAGTACCAAAAATACTATAAAATAATAATAAGTAAAATACATTAAATATGGGTATATAAATGTATATAAATATAGTTAAAAATCATTGATCATACCTCTAGCCAGGAGGGAACCATTCTAAGATCTATAGATTTGTTAGGAGGATAGTACATCAACTTTTATTTATTTTGAAATCTCCAACAACGTTAACCCATGTTTTTTTTGGGCTTGTAGCTTATGCTTCTTAGGTGGTGTTTGCTATAGGTTAATTACATGAGTATTAAAAGGCACTTGTTGTTGATTGTTACTATGAGAAGTGACAGGAGGACTAGATCTTGAAGCCTAAAATAGCATTGGAGATGAAGAAGAAGACGTAGAAGAAATGGTTCTATAGAGACGCAGTAAGTTAGAAAAAGGTTTCTCCATTTTAACCACTAGATATTATTAATACATGATGCTTAAAAGGTAGTATTGACAAAAGGTGAGTATTAGTTGTCAGGAAGAAGAAGTAGGAGAAGAGTGGAAGAAAGGTTGAAAGCTTCCTATTAGCATGGATCCAAGAATGGCAATATTTTAAAGAATAATGAGCTATGAGACCTATTACTCATCATGCAAGGTGACCTATTCTTCCAATTGTAAAAAGTAACTTTCCTTCTCTTATAATAGTAACTTGAATTTTTGGCGAAGCTCAAGGATAGCTACAGGTAACCTTCTATTTAGGGAAAGCTTCATGGAAGCCTCCAATTGAGGCTTATCTCATCAAAAGGAGCTGTAGAATCAATTTCCAACTTTGCAAGAATTGATGGATGTCAACCTCTTGAGAGAACAAAGAAACCAAAAAACTACTGACTTGAATGGAACAACCAAATCCTAGAAAAATGTGGTTTTAGTTGAATCTGCTAATGATAAACCAAGACATTTTCTGGCCACATTAGTTAATGAAATTTTATCCGCACCTCTAAAACTGCTTCGAAAAGGTGTAAAACACTCAAGAAATACAATATTTGGCTTTTTTCTAAGTAAGAGACCTGCATTTCCTCTAATGCAAAATTAGACTTATAGGATGGAGAAACAAAGGACTTACCAGAATACTGCTTACTGAAGAAGATACTTTTTTGTTCAAATTTATTGATGGAGATAGTATGAGTAAGATAATAGAATACGGTCCGTGGAATATAGGAACCATGTTTATTGAAAAATGGGCTCTAGATTTGGAATTTTATAGAACAAGTTTAGAAACTATTCCTTTGTGGATTAATTTTCTTAACATACCTCTAGAATACTAAACTCCAGATGGATTGAGTTTTCTTTCTAGTTTTGTTGGTAAAACTCTAGCATTTGATTCAGCCATTGCTAACTTGAGAAAGTATTCTTTACAATAACTTAAGTGGAGATTAATCCCAAGAATGGACTGCCTGAAACACTATTTGTTATGAAGTTAAATATTGCCATTGAAATGGCTAGAGCTGAAATCCAACTATCTTACAATTGGAAGCCTTAGTTAGGAAAACAAGTATGGAAACCTATAGGGAAATTATTCACTTTGAGTTAATGGGGATCGAATAAGAATCAACACCTAAGACTAATGAGGAAAACATCAATAATATTATACCTGAAAAACAGATAAACCTAATAGAAGTGCCTTAGGGCTTTCTAATTTGCAAGAGCTTGTGGAGCTAATTAATCCCCCCATCACCCTTATCCCAGGATTTTCTATTGAAACTCTAATAACTAGCATCTCACAAAGAAATCAAATCTATTCTCTTTAGTCTCAATCTTAGAAAGGCTCTAGGTCTTTTAGTTATAATGCCCATTTCTTTCAAAGTACTTGGCATATTATTGGTAAGCTACTTATGGAAAATGTTTTGGAATTCATGAATTCTAGAAAATTGTTAAGAGAAATCAATGCAACTTATATGTTTGATTCTTAAAATGATCAATGCCAACTACCTCAATAAGTTTCGACCCATTCCTTACTATAATATTGTTTATAAGGTGATCTTTAAATTCCTAACCAACATAATAAATGAGTCGTTGAACAAGCTTATACATTTTTTCCAAGAAGCTTTCATTCTTGACATTGTTTGGAAAGGTTCTTTGATTCTTAAAGTATCTTTTATCATATGGTTAGCAACTAGAAGAAGACTGAAAACTAAAGATATAATTAAAGGGAAGCCCATTGATTAGCTTTGTACATTATGCTGGCTAGAAGCTAAAACACTTGATCATCTTCACTTCCAATGTAACTATATAGCCGTAATTTGGGCCATATTGCAACACATAATGAATCTCTTTTTCCCAATTACTTATTGGGATAACCTATTGGTATGGGTTCACAATCAATACCAAAAATTGGGGAAAAACCAAAACTGTCTAAGTCTTAGCCTAAACTGTTTAGTGTATGTAATATAGATAGAAAGGAAATAGTGATTGTTCAACAATTGTAAAATTCAAAATCATGCCTTAGCTTACAATACTGCCAGATTAGAGAAATCATTGTTGTTTACCAAGTTGCTAAAAATATGAGCCACTCTCTTAAAAAAAGTTGGAATCTTTAATATCTTAGCTTCTAACACTACAAGTAGGAATTAGCGACAGAAAATAAAGTGTAGTAAATTAGTGACAGAAACCCTATTTCCATCGCTAAAATTGGCGTGAAAAAAATTCGTTTAGCGACGGTTCTAATTTCTGTCACTAAAAATGGAGGGAAACAGTCCCGACAAAATTAGCAACGAACTTTAGGAATGGTAAAAGTTTCCATAGGTAATTACACTAAAATTTGCGATGGAAAATCTATTTTCGTTACTAAAATCGACGTGAAAAAATTTATTTAGTGACGGTTCTAATTTTCGCCGCTAAAAATGGAGGGAAATTGTCTCGGCAAAATTAGCGACGAATTTTAGGAACGGCAAAAGTTTCCATCGGTAATTACACTGAAATTATTATGGACAGAAGTATACCGACAGAACCATTACCGTTGGTAAATGAAGCCGGAATTAAAAGCAGTATAATAAAATTTAAATTTTTCGACAGAAATTAGTGACGAAAAATTCCATCGATAAATCACGTTTAAAACACCCCCTTCATCTTTTTTGTTTCTTCTTCGGTGCTCTTCGGTCTTCTCCCTCCTCCGGTGGCTTCCTCTCCCGTCTGATGAGTTCCTCTAAAACTAAAGTTTGTTTCTTTCTTGCTTTTTTTTCTCCGGTTTCTTTATTACTCTTTCTTGGTGGGTTTTTGATTGTCATATATAGTATTGATTTATGTGTTGAATTCTTTTTGTTGTTAAAGAAGAAACAAGGATTGTTGAGGAAAGCCCATAAGATCTAGTAAAGGGAAGTTGTCTGAATACTCTACTGAATCCTGGTTAGTTCGCGTCTTCAATCTTTCTTTCAGCTCTCCTCATCTCTGTGTTAGTTTATAGGCATTTATTTGATGTGGAATTTTGCTTCTTATATATTTCTTGTGAGTCTATTAAGGCTATAAAAGATATTTTTTAATGCAATATTCCAACGAGCCATTTTGCCTAATTTGTTTTGAGGGAAATGTATAATTGTTAGGTACTTTTTGTTTGATGGCTTTAGTTTCAATTGCGTTTCAAGGGAATCGAAGCTATAGAAGCGTTAAGCAAACAATGAATAGACTAGAGGAGGCTGCAGTCCCTTGTAGAGGCTCTGAGAGAGAGATGTTGTTGAAAAGATGGTTGGTTGTGTTCAAAGAGATTGGGAAATTTGTGACTAGTTTTGCTAAAGATAAAAGGAAGAGTCTTGAAGAACACCTCATCAACAATAATGAGGATTTTTTTAAAAAAATTTAATTTTATTTATCGGCGGAATTTTATTTTCCGTCGGTAAAATAATCGATATTTACCAACTAAATCTGTCGGTAAATTTACTGACAGAATATTTAAATCCGTCATTAAATTTATTGACAGTCGTTTTAACAACGTCGTTGACTGTCGGTAATTTCCGTTGCTATTTTATATTACCGACGGAATGCAAACATTTTCCGTTGGTAATTTCCATTACTAAATGTCTTATATCTTGTAGTGTAATTTCTAGTAGTCCTCGTGGATAATAGTTGTAAAGATTGATGTAATCTCACTAAATTAGTTTGGCACAAGCTTCTAATGTCTCCTTTTGACGCCTTTTATGGCTTATTAATGAATTCTTTTTAATTTTCAAAAGAAAATCATGTAGCTAGGAGATGAGGCAAGGTTGAGAGTAGGTTTTTTCGAAGTAATCTTAGCATTCCTCTCATGAATCTAACTTAAAATTGCAAAAAAATAAATAAAGATGATGTAATTATTTTTTACTTTGTGATGTAAATTGTAATATTTTAAATATTTTATGATATTCTTAGTTTTATATCTACATAAGAATTAAATTATCTTTTTCTATATTAATTAAGATTATTGTTTAGATGAGAAATGAGTGAAAAGTAATATTAATAGAAATAAAAAGAAAGTTATATTAAATTATATTATTATGATTTTTTGAGATAAGATTGATGTAAATGTGGGAATTATAAAGCACAATATATTGAGAAATTATTTTATAATTTTATATAATTTAGAAACTATTTTATTATTTTAAAATTACTTGAAATAATACTTGATTTTGACTAATACTAATATTACATTGCTCCAAAACCAAACTTAGTAACCTGTATTATAGTATTCATAACATTGGTTATAAGATACCTTAATAATTATTTTAAAAACGTATGATAATCATCGTCAAGCGGCCATTAAATTTAAGTACCATCACGACCTTATTTTCATTCTCATTTCTTCTTCCTAAGAAAAGAAACTAACATCTCTTCTTCGTTGAGTGCGTGCCTATATAAGTGCCTACCCACCTCTGTTCATATCTACCGCCCTGCTATTAAATCCAAGTTGAAAGAATCATATAACATGGCTACTCAGTTCCACAATAACGTGAACAAAAGTTCGTTCAATCCCAGCGACACAGCCGGGAAGATCATATCTTGCAGTGGTAAGAAGCTAATTTTGCAATTTAAGGTGACGGTAGATCCTTTAATCTGTTTTACTGACAAATGTGCTTGTCATTGCTGTTCCTGGATAAGCTGCTGTTGTGCGCGGTCCCAAACAACAGTTTCTCATCGAAAGAATTCGGGTTGATCCACCTAAGACGATGGAGGTTAGGATCAAGATCCTTTATACTTCAATCTGTCATACGGACCTCACTGCTTGGCAAGGAGAGGTAAATGATTTTATTATATGAACTTTATGCACATTCATATCCATAAACACCCATGGCAGTTCAAAGTAACAAGAAAGTTAACACCATGTCGTCGTGCTAATGTTTGAAGAACGAAGCTCAGAGAGCATATCCAAGAATTCTAGGCCATGAAGCTGTGGGGTAAGCCATTTCAGCCATAACTTTGAGTGTCTTCAATATTTAATTTTGGTGCATTTCGTTTCGTCAAGAGTTTGATTTCTTATTTACTTTTCCCCTGATGCAGAGTTGTAGAGAGTGTTGGTGAAGGGGTGACCGATTTGAAGGAAGGTGACCATGTGATTCCAATCTTCAATGGAGAATGTGGGCAGTGCGTATATTGCAACAAGAGGACAACCAATCTGTGCGAGAAGTATCGTGTCAACCCATTCAAGAACGCGATGACAAATGATGGCAAGTGCAGATTTTGGACGAAAGATGGGGAGCCCATTTTCCATTTTCTCAACACGTCTACTTTCACGGAGTATTCGGTGCTGGACTCTGCTTGTGTCGTCAAGATAGATTCTAACATTCCTCTCAAGAAGATGAGTTTGTTAAGTTGTGGTGTTTCTACTGGTATGAGGTCATAAAAATAATATTTTGAAATTGTTATATTTAAGTCAATTTACAGTGCTAGGAAGAACATTAGACTGAAGGAATGACAAAGTTGTCGAAATAGAAGAACTGTTCCCTGTTAATTGCAATAAGGAAATGAAATTTACATTTTGAAATCTACTTTAGTCAACTGGATTCGTTGATTAGATGCTTTGATATTGATGAAGGTGTGGGGGCTGCATGGAACATCGCTGACGTCCAAGCTGGATCTAGTGTGGCTATTTTCGGTTTGGGCGCCTTGGGTCTCGCTGTAAGCCTCACAATCTTTAGATTTTATGTTAGAAAAAAACAAAAAACGAAAGCTTGTCCAATAATGCACTTAAATTTTCAACTTTACTTATTTTTGGAAAGTGTGATCAGGAATTCGAGGTCAAACAAAATGTCAATTAGATCATAAGTTTTCTCCATCAAATATGCTGCATCCTATTGTATCAAAGAGTTTTAACCATCTTATAACCTACTTAGTGGACCTAATAACACTCCAAAATAGTTGGATTAACGGCTATATATGTAATATTGTTTAAGGTGGCTGAGGGTGCACGAGCAAGAGGAGCGTCCAAAGTCGTTGGCGTTGATATCAACCCTGACAAGTTCATCAAAGGTAAACGGACGTTATATATTTTGCATCCCCAGAAATCAATATCTATATGCACACATAGATCTATTATAGTCAAGACTGTTCATTCACCAGTTCCATTTAGATGTAGATAAATTTGTGATGGATATGCAGGGAAGGCAATGGGAATTTCTGAATTTCTGAATCCGAATGATGGTGGAAAGCCTCTTCATGAGGTTAGTTAATTAGAACTACTTACTTCACATGCGTATACGCAATGGAACTTTTGTCTGACTCTGTGATAAAATATGGGCTGGTAGAGAATCAGGGAAATGACAGGTGGAGGTGTTGACTACAGCTTTGAGTGCGTTGGGAATTTAGATATTCTTAGAGAGGCTTTCTTGGCCACTCACGATGTAAGTTAATTCCCATTCTCTTTTTTAAGTAATAAAAAAAAATCATTGTTGATGACTAAATTAATTTATTTCTAGAATGGGATTTTTGATGGTGTGATTGATAGGGTTGGGGAAAGACGGTGCTGATAGGGATATATCCGACTCCAAACCTACTGCCAATACATCCGATGGAGTTGTTCGATGGGAGAAGCATTATTGGAACAGTGTTTGGTGGATACAAAGGGAAGACCCAATTGCCTGATCTTGTCCAAGATTGCCTGCGAGGGGTCAGTAGCTCCTAGCTAGCTTACCATGAATATGTGTCACATCTTTCATTTTCGTTATAACCAAATCATCATATATTAATCGCAGGTGGTGAATTTGGATGGGTTCATAACGCATGAACTACCTTTTGAGAAAATTAACCAAGCGTTCGAGCTTTTGATTGATGGGAAGGCTTTGAGATGTGTTCTGAGGCTTCCATAACCTTTGGATTTTGACATTTGGCTTATGTTATGACTTTCTAATCAATGGAAGCAAATTGTCTAATAAATAGTTTATTTGTCAAGTGGACGGCATTGCATAGAAAGCTAATAGGCAATCCGCTCTTTGGTTAAACAAAGATATTGATTGTCGCCTTGTCGCCAACCCTTGGCTATTGTTTTATTTGTCAAGTGGACGGCATTGCATAGAAAGCTAATAGGCAATCCGCTCTTTGGTTAAACTAAGATGTTGATTGTCGCCTTGTCGCCAACCCTTGGCTATTGTTTTCAGTCTCGTCGACCTCTTCAAATATTAGATGTGAATGTTTCCAATGCTAACGTCTCAAACACGGCACTTTAGTTGGAAACTCTTAAGGTACTTCAGACATCGTAGATCTTTTCTCGAGATTCTCTGACGTTGGTTGAATTAATCAAATGACTTGGTAAACCATAGAATGCATAACCAACAACTCCCCTCAAATCTTCTGAGCCAGCAACCCCGGCTCCATTCTGTACTACTCAAGTCTAGCCATCTATTTATACAGCTAGGAATGCAATCGGGTTCAGATTTTCTGTCTTCCCTCCCCTAGCCCTATTCTGGTCTCTCTTATCAAAGCGTTTAAAGTTGATATTGGTCATGGGTTACTAACACAGAAGATTTGAGAGGGGATTGCAACTAGGGGATCCTCTGGCCCCTTTCTCTGGCCCTATTCTGGCCCCCTCT
>JANITX010000212.1:47991914-48003883 GCA_027564395.1 Erythroxylum ulei | reverse complement strand
ATTGTCTTGAAGTGTCCCAAATGTTGTCATGAATTTAGGGAAATTGAGTGTTGGAGTTGTTATGTATAAATGTATATAATTGTGTTTTATGTAGAGTGTTTGATTAACTACTTGTGCGTGAATGGTTTCCATCACTTTGAATGCATGATATTGAGCTTGGAGTAGTATTTTGTTGAATTAAGGTATGTTATGGAAAAGAGTGGAAAATTTGGGAAGGATAAGGTGAAGTTGAGATTGATGGATGAAAGGAGCTAATGAAGTTTAACTTGTGTTTAAATGATTTTGGAGTGATAATTGCTTAAGAATAGGTGATTTGGGGATGCTTAAGAGTGTATGGAAGGTTAGAATGGGTTAGGACCTTTTGGAGGGGTTTTAGAAGTGAAAATTTTGGTTAATCCGCAAGTTACACGGTCTGCCCGTGTGAATTTACACGGGTCGTGTAAATCCAGGCACAGGGGACACATTTCACCCGAAGGTTACACGGCCTAACCTTGTGATTTTACACAGTCCGTGTGTTTTGACCCCATAAACGACAAAATTTCAAATTTTGGTCTTCATGAAAGTTGTAGCCCTAGATGTCTACTTTCTAACCGTCTAAGAACAAAGTCAATCCGATATATATAGTGAGAGTTATGGTGTTTGCGCCAAAGTATGTTACATTGGAGAAAGGTTTAGAATATGGTTGCTTCTTTCGACCATAACTCCTTCGTTAGACCTCCAAATGACTTGGTTCTTGAGGCAATGGGTTCCTAACACATTTTCCTACATCTACACAAAAATTGGTATTAATTGGAGTTGAATTGAAAGAGATTGATTAAAAGAAAGTTTAGTGGTCCGTTGGAACAGTGTCAACGTTAGTAGTTACTGATTATACTTCAATGTTTTGCTTATATCTGGACCTATAGGATTCCAAATAAGATGATTCTTATTTTGGAGTTAAGTTAAGATATAGGGCTACAAATCATATGAAGAAACTAAATTTTTCTTCAATCCCTAAGATGTTCCAATTCTAGATGGAATTTAGGTATAACACATTGGTTTGGCCTTAGAACAATCCTCCAATGTTTGAGGTATATCTCCCAATCTACTAAACCAAATTTAGTGATTTTGGTTCCAATGGAATCATAAGACATAGAGTAACACCTTTCTAGAAGGGAGCTTGATCAAATTATTTCATCTTCACTTTCCTTTTTCTGAGAATCATAGACTCGAAAGAATGTGACTTGGAAATAGATGAATTTTGGTATAAGAAAGGAATGGAGATCATGTGATAAATTTGACGGAAAAATACCCGGGATAGTCATGAACATGCATCGTACATATATGTGAATGAATAAATGCTTATAATGGTGTAAAATTATTAATGTGTGTGCAACGTATTGCATAAATGGGTTGTGCAGGTCAAAAGTCCACAGACAGGCGTTTCCAGAATTTGGAAGCAAATGCTAATCTGGAGCGTACTGTGAGTAGACCGAGATGGTCTCCTTTCACTATTTGTTCTGTTTTCTAAATTTGTATTGATTGATTACTGAATATTCATATAAATGGTGATGGATTGTGATTTGATTGTGGATTTCGGACAGAAGGTCCGATGACTGTGTATTGGAGAATTGTGATATTGAAGTGCTACTTGATTGTGAATTGGATGAACTATGTGTATTTTCATGTGATTGATACATATGCTTTGAGTATGCATTATATGATTGATAAGTGCCGGACCACAGTCCGATGACAAATGGCTTTTGACTATGCATTGCATATGTATGAGAATATGTTTCTTAACTCTACTGTTGAATGCCGAACTACGGTCCGACGACATGTAAAAGTGAGTGAATGGCAAGAGGCTAATATGATTGATGCATTTCATTGCATAAGTGTATGAAATATAATGATTGTTGTGACCAGAGTAGCCACCAATCAGAGCTTTAAACTCAACGAGTGCAAATGAGCTTTAAGCTCAAAAGTGATTCAGAGCCTCAGGCTCAACATTTAATGAGCCCTGTATCCTCCAAATGGATAAGGGACAGTTATTAATGAGCCCTACGTGGGATAGTTTAGGCACTCGGTCAAAACAAAATAACAAATGGAAAGTGAGTCTCATGTGCACTACATCTGCATTAAATGAGTGATTAAATTGTATTGAGTGAAAGTGTAAATGTGTAATGATTTGAATTATGTGTGATGTGATTGGGTGAGCCATCGATGATGGTCACTCACTGAGTTCGTAAAACTCACCAAAATTTGCAAATATTTTTTAGGACTCTGAAGAATACCCCGTTAGGCATGAAAGTGAAGGAAGAGGTCGGGATCAGTTAAGTCTGCATTTATTATTTTCTTATTTTGTGTAAATTTGTATTCCGCAATTTCTGTAAAAATAGTGTTTTGTAATTATAGTGGGCCCCAATTGGGCTATTGAAATTCTATTGATTGTAGTGTGTGAATGAAGATGTTTATGAATGAAAGTGGGCCGCCCAAATTGATTTCTGATTTTGACATATTATGTTTGTGAACGTGGTTTCAAAAAAAAAATTTGTACCGAGTTTTGAGTAATTTAGTGCAGTAGCATACCACCCTCGCGGGGCACGGACTCGGATATCACCATCGATGTCGGGTTTGGGTCTTGTGGGAGTGAGGTGATACACGTGGCATGCAGGACATGATCATGGGCCATTCCTGAAGCTTCTATCACGATTGTGGCCCATTTTTTCAGCTCGAATGTCTTCTAAAACTTCTTCATTATTTGATATAGATCTAAAAACACCAGTAAACACATCAAAGTACCTCAAAAACATAATATTTAAGCTCAAAAGCTTATAGTAAAGCTTAAAACACAAATAATTAACAAACTAACACAATTCTAACCTAAGCATATACTAAATGATCGAATTAACAAGTAAGCACATATCAAACTATGCCCTAAAACACGAAGCAATTTAAACTTATCAACATCCCCACACTTAAATGTTTTCTTATCCTTAAGTAAACAAAACAACAAACAACACAAAATCACAAAGCATATAATGCAATAATAAGACAATGGCTTCAACTTCATGAAACAAATTTAACTTTAGACACAATCATTCAAGTTGTTCCAAATCATTAACATGCAAAATCTATGTCTAGGAGATCTGCACTAAATATACATATTAATCAAAACTTAAATGTCAAGTTTATTCACCCCTTTTAATTGTACACACACATTAATAATTCTTCAGTCAGAAAAATTTTGTAACTAATCTTAGGTGCGCTTTCACGAAAAGTTAAGCTACCTACAAGTTCTGTAGCTTTTATTAGAAAACAATCTTTTTTTGTTACTTTTTTGTGGAAATAGACCTAGTATTTTTACATGAAGGCAAACATTGGTGATGAATGTTGATTGGGTTACTCGACTAAGTCATGCTTTTGTTAAGTTGCTTGGTTGGATTGTCATTATAGGCTTTTGATGTGAAGGAACATATTTGTGATGCTTGTCGTTTCGGTTACTTGGCTACATCAGGTTCTCAATTGGCTACTAACTCTATTCATAACCCGAAGGCTAGCGAAATAGTTATTTATTTAAAATTTACAAACACATTTTTTAATTAATTAATACCTAACTTATTACTTTAGCTACTCATTTTCATAAAAAAATACTAGCAAAGCTACTTAGTCGAAAGACCTAAAATTATGAATGAATGTGACAACTTATATGGTGATAAACTTACACTGAATCCTAATTTACATGCATATTTTAGCTAAAGAACCCAGATCACTAGTTTCGTGAGCTAATGACTCTTCACAACATAATAGATTATGTTCAAAATTAAATCAATTTCGTTACATTTAAGTCATTAGTATAGTCACACAATTCATAATATGCAACCTAAACACACTAACATAACAATAGGTAAAATTCACATTCAAAGCAAACACACACAACCCTTCCTAGACTTAAACAACACATTGTCCTCAATGTGAGAAGGAGACAAACAAACACACATAGAAAGAAGTGACATAAAATAAAATAAAACAAAAATAAAGACTAAATTTAAAAGAAAAGGGTAAGAAACAAAACCTTATGGTGATGGAAGCAGGGATGGTGTCGAAAGTGGCAATTGAACACCTTGAACTTCAAAATATCGCTGAATTTGACGTAAATCCTGAATTTGACGTTGTTGCTTGAGAGTGATCTCCTTCATCATCTTAGATTTTTCTGCAAGTGTGTATGTAATTGTTTTAGTGTTGGTAGATATTGTATCAAGCACTTTCTTCTAACCAGGTTCTTCTGTTTCTTCTTCCTCTTTGTACTCCTCACTAGTCGAGTCCTCTTCTAGTTGCTGAGGTGGCACTATGCTAGAACTTGCCTGATTGGCCCTAATCTTTACATGATATTTTTGACTAATATCGAGGAGTTCCATACTGTGGGACTTTAGGATTTCAGCATGCCAAAAGTGATGGTGATTTAGAAAATCAGGGTAGTGGGCAGTTAGACCATGACAATCACACCATAATACTTAGCAATTGCAGAAACCAATTATTGCTGCTCTCACGTAGAGTCACAACAATAGCATTGATCACATGTGTGGAGATGCACTCTAGGATGTTGTTATTTATGCACCATAACATTAAAAGTTTCTTCGTTGAGCATTTGTTAGTTTTTGATTTGTCAAAGATCATTTGACACATGAATTTATGTAAAAACAAGTGCTCATGGATTTGTATAATGTTGTTGTAGGCATTCTTGGCATTAAAATGCTCCAACCCAGTGAGCTCGTTCCAATAATAGGGAACATGAAAGTCATCGTGTTGATCCACAATGGAAGATTAAAGGAAATCGCAAATATCATACATAATTTCAAAGTTCAGCTTATAAGGTTATCCCCACAACCTAAACCATGTTTCCTTAGGGTTATTCGTTTCGAATTGAAAGGAAGTAAAGAATTCGTGGGCGAGCTCCTAGTTGATAGGATATTGAAAGTGTATAAACTTGCTCCACTAAATTCTTTCTGCTAAATTCTCGACCCTATCTTGCAATTATAACCTATCAAATATAGAAAAATAAAAACACTTCGGGACTACTATCTATCTAACTCTAAGAGTTTATAATTGAATACCTTCCTCTTTTGTGTAGATTGGGAAGGGTGATCAAAAACTTGCTGCCTTATTCCTTCACTTGCAGCCTAGAACCTATTTTCTTCCTGATTATTGGTTATGTTTTGCTAACTGCTTAATGCGCGGCATGATGGATTTCAAGTCGGTGGAAGTTGGAAGAGATTGAAAGTTTGAAGGTTGGTTAGAGAGAAGGGAGAGTGTTTGGAGGTTCTAAACTTATAGAGATAAATTTAAAATGGAAGTGAATGAAAAAATAAGGTTAGAAATGAATATATAGGTGAGGGGATGGTAAATTTGTAAGAAAAAACACTAGAAAATGTGTGCCTATAGTGCCCTTCCGTAGGCCATGATCATGGCCTATAATAATTTCACCATTTATGATTGTTTTCATTTTTTGTCCATAGATACACTCCCCAAGATCCTTTCCTAACTTCTTTGTAGCACTATCAACTCATTATACTTTCCGTCCCAATCATCTTTTTCAAAATTAATGTTGTATTCTTCTACGATATTTATTTAGAAATGAAATAACCTAACAATGAAATTCAACTATCTAAAATCAAGAAATTAACTGGTAATTTAAAAATCATGTGTTGTCTCCTATGTAGTGCTTTTTTTTAACATCCTTAGCTTGACACTTTTCTTTTCTTAAGATGGTTTAAGAAAATTCTTTAATGTTGACTCGGTTGTTAATCTTATAAAATGTATGTGTGCCACCTGGCTGTTTTTGCTACCTCCTTCCTTTTCCTGATTCTTTCACTTCCTTCTTTTGTGAGATTTAATCTTTTTTGGGAGATATTTTTAATATCATTCTTCTCTTTTTCTCTACGAAAATTTGTTTCCTTCATGATGGTCATAAGTTGGAGAGGATTTTTGTCATTATTGATTATGGTGAAAGACACATGTTCCTCTCTTACCATTAGAATCAACTCACCCCCATATACCTCAATAATTGATTGGGCAGTGCTCAAAAATGGTCACCCAAAAATAATTGGTGTCTTTGTGTCTTCTTCTATATCAAGTACGTAAAAACCCATGGGAAAAGTAAACTTTTCCACTCGAACATGTACATCACGTATGATACCCTTCAGACGATGAACTTATTTATCTGTCGTTTCTATAAGTATCTTAGTAGGGGCTATCACACCGAACCCCAACTTCTGATATAAGGAATATGGCATCATGTTTATGCTTGCTCCCAAATCAATAAAGGCTTTCTTTATTTTTACACCCTTAATAGTGCAGGGGATATAAAAATCCCTCGTATCCTCCTTTTTTGGTGGTGCCGTTAATTTTTTTCCTTCCTTTAGTCCTTTTTCAACCTTTCCCTTTAACGATTCCATCAGTGCAAGCCATGCTTCCAGTTGCTTGATCTTGTCTACAACTTCATTAAGCTCAGTTTCCTGAGATTTCCTCATGGCTTTGATCGAGAATGGAATTGGGGTTTAGCACTTATCCTATGTCAGGCAAATTGTACCTTGCCAATAAAGATCCTTCCTTATTCTCTTGTACCTCTGCCTTACCCTTATTCCTGAATGCATTTGTCTTTTATTGTTCTAAAATAGGGTAAGGATTTTTATGTTAATGATTCTGGGTTATTCGTAATTCTGATTCACTTCGAAAAACATTCTTGTCAACCTGATTCTTGCCCTTCCCTTCATTATCTTAAGCTTGATGCAATTCCTTCTTAGGCCTTTACATAATGACCATGATTCATTCTTTCGGATTGGACTTGATGTTACTTAGAAGGCTTTATGCATTTCGAGTCGTTATTGCTTCTACCAATTGACCTACTTAGACCTCCAGGTTATGTATTGAGGAGGCATAATTCTTTGTAACTTGCCCAAACTTGCCTTCTAGCCTCTTATTTGCATCCTCTATACCTCTAATTTTTTTCTAAAATTTTGTCCTGTTAGGATTCCATTGAACTTGGTTTGTCTTGCTAGAACCTTGGTGGTCCTTGAGGTCTAGCCTGTCCTCTAGCATTGTTTGACCAAGAGAAGTTTGGGTAATTTTCCACCTAGGGTTGTATGTGTTTGAGTAGGGATTGTTTCCACCTCCCCGACCGTATTGAGTTTCTATTTAGTTTACTTGCTCTGATCCATTATCCTTCATTAAGAAGCAATCAACTATATCATGATCCATCTGACTACAGAGCTCACACTTCAGTTGAACAACTACCCCTACACTTAAGGATGAAGCCTTTATGTTGTTTATTTGTCGAGCTAAATTATCAATTAATCAACATCTACAACTCCTTTTTGCTCACAAAGATTTATAGATTGTCTACTCCGCTTATTTGTCCATAAACATCTTTTACTTGCTATTTCTTCTAATAGCTCTTCTACTTCATCTACCGTCTTCCTTGTAAGTGATCTTCCTATAGCCACATCAATTGTGCCTCTTATATGTGGGGCTACTCCGTTACAGAACGTTTGTAAACGAAATTATTTAGGTAGGTTATGGTGTGGATATTTTCTTTACAAGTCTTTATATTGTTCCCACGCTTCATAAATCAATTCTCCATCACCCTGTTGAAAGTTTGGGATCTCCTTAATAATTTTTGTAGTATTAGTAAGAGGAAAGTACTTATCTAAGAAGGCACAAACTAATTGGTCTCATATGGTGACATTATTCAGGTTGAGGGAAAGGTACCAAGCTTTTGTTCTATCCCTTAAGGTAAAAATGAAGAGTCTAATTCTTACAGCATCCATTAACATCTGACAATAACAGAAGGTATTGAATATTTCAAGGAAATTGACAATATATGCATTCAGGTCTTCATTCGTTAATTCATAAATTTGCACTTTTTGTTGGAGCATATTTAGGAGAGCTAATTTAATTTAAAAGGAAGTTTCTTGTATGGGCAACCTAGCTACACCTTGATTAACTACATTAAAGCTCGGTCTTATAAAGTCCATAAGGGTTCTTAGTTGATGCCCTTAGTTTACTCCTTGATCCAACTCTTGCTGAAACTCTTTGGCTATTGCTGCTTTTGTGGTTTCTTCTTCTTCTTCATGCTAATCTCTTTTAATTGAACATTCTAGATGAGTTATGTAAAGCTTTACAGTTTTAGCTATGCGACTCAAACTTCTTGTAACTTTTGTGTTAATGCAAAAGCACAGACTCACTCAAGAAAATGGGAAAAATAGAAAAACTTAAATCTAACTAACACTCCTTAAACTAAGGGAACTAAACTATTTTCCATCCTCTTCGGCAACGGCGCCAAAAACTTGATTGTCTTGTTTGAGCTTTAAAATTTATAAGCCCTCATATACCGCAAGCGTGCGGGTCGCGACTATAGTATAAGGGATGTCAATCCTACGAGGAGGGGGATTAGTCTAATCCTAAAAATCTAAGGCTAACAAGATATGAAACTAAAAATGAATAAAGCAACGGGAAGTAAATAAAGGAATTGATTGCAACCAACTAATTCAAAAATTAAACACGAAAGAATTAATAATTGAGCAACAAACACACACAATGAAAATCAACCAAGAATTCCACAAGTTATGAGAAAGGGGATTTTACCTATCATTAATGCTAATCAAGCTGATTATGTGTTAATAGGTGTGGCTTCTAGATGATCCTAGGGCTAATTACTCTCTCTCAAGTTATAACCATTAACGCTAATTTATAAACTCTATCTAGATTATGAAATTTGTAATCTCTCAATTCACAAATTATTCAAAACTCTAATTAGATTTGAAGCAATCTAATAAACTATCAGAATATCACACGTTATCTCCGTCTGCACAATTACTAATATGATTCGTCACGATTTCTATTAAATCCTTTAACTCTCATTAATCTGATTTAATCATTTTTTATTCAGTTCATTGTTTGTTCGCAAACTAAACTATTAGTTTTACGTCAAAAATCGCAAATAAATGGGTCATTGCTTGTAGTTAAAAACAGATATCGTCTCACAGAGATTGATGCTAGACATAACTCAATTTACTTAAAACTTTGTTTAAGAGAATGATTTCAAAAGATTAAAAACTAGAAATTAATCAAAAATTAATTAAACTAGCAATGATCAACCAATTAAGGCAAAGTGTAGTAATTTGGTGGCCAAGGTTTAAAATTTAGAGTTACTCTATCCCTATTTTGCTTTCCATTTGTGTTCTTTATCCAATTATGCTTTACCCAATATTTTCTAATGTTCAATTATCCTCTCTCAAAGCATAATTAGTTGACCCTAATTAAATGG
Organism: Erythroxylum ulei; assembly: GCA_027564395.1. Classification (NCBI taxonomy): domain Eukaryota; kingdom Viridiplantae; phylum Streptophyta; class Magnoliopsida; order Malpighiales; family Erythroxylaceae; genus Erythroxylum; species Erythroxylum ulei. The sequence goes on along the minus strand of JANITX010000212.1, from coordinate 47,994,579 downwards.
ATTAGAATTAGTTATGCTATCTCTAGACTTACCAACTTGTCCTAATCCTTCAATAATATTTTAAGCACTCCTATAGGTGATTTTAAGCAAACAGTTAAGATCTCTCTTCAACTATTTGGAAAAAAATGAATATTTATTAAGTTCATTTGGAGCTAACTCTCATTACATTATCCACTCAAATATCCACACTCACCCTCGCTTTCTATTGTATGGTATAAGCACAATAAATATCACAAAACATCTTTCATTGAATCTAAAATAACAAAAGTTCCACAAATAGTTGAAGAACAACTCCTACAAGGTGTTTAGCTACTCATAATCATGAAAAATCCAACAAAATCCATATTTTTCACTCTAAAAGTCATAATAAGAAAAGAATAAAAACTGGGTAAAGTTAAGAACTCGTTGTCTCTACTCCAAAAAGTTGGAAAAATTCTGAATCTTGATGTTGTTGCCACTTTTCCACGGTAGATTATGTGTTTTCCTTCTTTAGGTAGCCTCCAAAGGTCTCACTTTTTCTATTTTTGTTGTGTCTTTAGATGGATAAAGGCTCCAAGGGTTTAGAGCCATTTTATATGCCAAGGGGAGGGTCAAACCACTTAAGATCCTGTGTTTAACCTGATCTTGGCGAGTTCCGCCTGTCACCCTTGTGCTTAAGCAAAAATTTGATAGAGACCTGGTCATTTGGTAGTTGCACGATCGTGCACAATGTAACGCCGGACTCTTTAAGCCCTTTTGTATTGTTCTATACATAGAGATGTTGCTGTATATTAATAAATATACATGGTTGTATATGAGTTCAAAGATGTATTTAAATCCTTTTGGATATATATGTCAGTGATTTATAACGTTATATGCCCTTACATGAACTTATAATTCATTGGTATGTGAAATCTTGGAGATTTCTGACATATAAGCTTCTAAGTGTGTAAAACTAAGTCCATTGGATGGATATGACTATGGTGGCTATGTTAAATGTGTTATAATATCTTAGAGGTGATTAGACATGAATTACAGACTTATTAGACACTTAGAAAGCTTAATTGCAAAAAATAAATGTACATAAGGGCTTATTTGCCAATTATTAAAAGTCAAAGGACTTAAATGTAATTTTTTCAATCTTGAAGGATCAATATGTAATTTATAAAGTTAAGAGACTTAATTATTATTTCCAAAAGTTTGGGGACCAAAATAAAAGTAAAAGTTTTGGTCATTCCCAAATTTTGGGCATAATTGCCAATTTAGGAAAAATTGGAGGGTACAATGGTAATTTCACGTAACCTAAGGACGAAAAGATAATTTCACCATATTTTGGTCAATTAAAAGTCAATATTCTAGACCCTTCTTCATGTATGACCGTGCATCCCATTACTGAAGACTTACAACACTTTGTATTAGTTAAAAGAAAGGAGAATAGAGGAGGAGAAGACCATTTTCGGCTATCACTAAACCCTACCCATTGTTTTGATTCTCCAACCCAAATCAAGGTGTTCTAAGCTAATTTGGGGTCAAGGAACTCAAATCTATCATTAGATTTTAGAAATTCTCAAAGGATTTGAAGATATCATCAAAGGAAGGTTTAGGTAAATTTTGTCTCATCTCTCTCTACATTAGGATTTTGAGTTTGGTGTTAAGATATGTTGTTCTCCATGCTTGAATATGCATGAAACATGGTTTAGATGAATTAAATGTATCATAGAGAGGGTTCTTTAAGTCAAAATCAAAATTGTCTGTATGAAGTGAATTGATGATGGAAAATGAGGAAGAAGTACATTAGAAGCAGGCTTTCAAGTTTATGCCTTTAGATGTTTGATAAAATGCCTAAGTGAACTTGGTTTAGGATTTAAGGATTTTGATGGTGTGTATTGGAAGGAGGCTTTCATGTTTACTTAGGGGGAACTTGAATTGTTGCTTAGAATGAAAAGTAAAGGCCTAATATGCTTGGATAAAGATGTGCTTAATTATGCCATGAAATGAGTAAGTTTGGATTAAAAGTATTAAATGTCTTAGAAAATGCAAAAAGAGAAGCTAGTGTGACTAGTAAGGAAGTAAACCTATGAGAAGTTTAATGTTCAAATTCTATAGCTTATAAGGAGTGATATTGTGTTTTATACACCAATGTGAGGGTGTATAAATATGAAATTTATGTTTAAGTAGTAATTTCATTGTATATCTTTTTATGTATAAAGGCTCGGGAGCTGTGAATTAGGGAACTCGTACCGAGGACCGTTGAAGTTAAGAGAGAGTATATCTTCTTTTGAGGTGAGTTAGGGAGACCATATTTCTCAAATAGGATTAAAACATCCTAAGACAAGTATGATAACTCGTATGTGAATTTTGAACCTAGGCAACGTAGGGTAGACTTAAATTTCAAATGGATGCTAATATGCTTAGTTATTTAATAAATGACATTGTTTTTAATAAATTTTTGCAGTTGGAGTGCAACTGATTTTTTATTGTGTATTTTGAGAAAAGATATTGTTTTCCACCAATCTAAACTTGAAATGTAAAGGACAACGTTTTATTTTCTGAAACTACATTTTTGAACAACTTTGCATTTGGAGTAAAAAAGATGGCTTTTATTTCATTAGATAGTGTTTTGGAATTTACATATGCATAATCGAGTCATGTATGCTGCATGTTTTTGTCCTCTTTTGGCTTAGAG
>JANITX010000212.1:47870502-47885467 GCA_027564395.1 Erythroxylum ulei | reverse complement strand
AAAATAATCTTATTAAATAATAAACATTCACACTTACATAGAGCAACTTATAAACATCAATTTCATTATAAGTAATACCATAAAAAAGTTCATTATTAAATTGAAAAGGAAAAATTGATTGCAAATGACATTAGGCTAGACCAAGCTATGAAGATAACAGAAAACTATTATAATTTGGAAGCTTAAAAATGCATGAACGAGCAGTAGTTCTTTTGAGAGTGGCTACGTGAAGAGGAGTGGTTGCTGTTGCGTGGGTGAGTAGTCACATGGGAGAAGAGTGGTTGTGGGTATTATTGCAATGATAGGGTTATTGTGTTGAAGAGTATTGCATGGGTATGATTGGAAGACTCCAATTTCAACGTTTAAAAACAAGAGTAGCAGTCATTTATAATTGAATTCACATGGGTTACTGGCTGAATTGAATTTATGAGGAGCAATGGGTTTCAATTACACATATGAATTAAATTCACCTTTATTTTTTTGTTCCAAACAGATGAATTAAATTCAATATTGTAATTGAATTCAATTCACCTGGTTTCAAATAAGTTTTTGATGTATCATAGTTACAACAATGAGAGGCAGTCTTATTGTTTTAAAATACTCCACGCGCATATCTTATGACTGAATATTTAACATGTTTTAAGGACTATTTGTTGTTTTTCCGCTTGCAAAAGTATCATTTTTAATTTAAAAAACAAGAATCATTTTTAATGTGAAGAGGCTCCACATGTATGTTTTATAAGTGAACATCATAAACATAATAAGATTAATACAATTTTAGTCCCGTTAATGCAACATCTAAATACATGTTTTCAATTACAAACACTACCTTCCACTATTTTTACCTCGATACCAATTCGAGAAGAATGGGCGGTATTAGTATATGACGCTAGGAGCCAATGGCCAAGGGCAAGGCGCGCCAAAGATTGAGAGAGGGACGCCACATCAAATCCCGGAACAAACGTAAGGACGTGAGCGCACATCTACCGTTACATAATAGAACAACGAAAACCGGTTTAGAGAGGATAAAGGCATTCTGTTTTTTTGAAAAATGCCGTTGATAGATTAGATCGATCGTACAAACGAACAAGCTGATCGCTAACAAACCTTCTCTCTAAAGGCATTCTGTTTTTTTAAAAAGATGCGGTTGATAGATTAGATCGATCGTACAAACGAACAAGCTGATCGCTAACAAACCTTCTCTCCAAAGGCATTCTGTTTTTTTTAAAAATGCAGTTGATAGATTAGATCCGTCGTACAAACGAACAAGCTGAACGCTAACAAACCTTCTCCTTCGCTCTCTTTCCTTTTTTCTAGGTTTTTTATTATCACTGAGATATGAAGGGGGGACTGTCGCACCGTCTCCAGAGTCATCATGATCCCCACGACGACTGGATTGATGGCTCGTGGACGGTGGATTGCGTTTGCGGTGTCAATTTCGACGACGGCGAAGAGATGGTCAATTGTGACGACTGCGGCGTCTGGGTGCATACCCGCTGCTCTGGCTATGTCAAAGGAGATGACCTCTTTACTTGTGATAAGTGCAAGTCCAGCAACAACAACAATCCTGAAGATACTGAGGTTGCTCAGCTACTCGTTGAATTGCCCACTAAAGCAATCCCCTTGGACACCAGTTTTGCGGCTTCTCCCAGGCCTTTTAGGCTCTGGACCCATACACCAATGGAGGAGCGAGTGCATGTTCAAGGGATTCCTGGTGGGGATTCTGCGTTGTTTTCTGGCTTGTCCTCGGTTTTCTCGTCGGAGCTCTGGACGTGTACTGGGTATGTGCCCAAGAAGTTTAATTTGCAGTACAGAGAGTTCCCTTGTTGGGACGAGAACAACAATGGGGATCGTGTGCATCAGGAAGACACATTGAATAGCGTTTTGGCCACCTCTGCTGCTGCTTTGATTGGCTTGAGAAGTGAACATAAAGAGGAAGGGTGTGATAAGAAGGATGACGATGTTAGGCATCAGCAGATCGGTGTGAAACAGGAGAGAAGTTTGCTTCGGCATGTTATGGTTTCATCGGGTAAGAAGAGAAGAGAGGATTGGGGATCATCCAAAGATATTCCAAGTGGAAAGAAGACGGCTACAGCTGTTGACAAGGACGAGGATATGACCAAGACAAATTTACATGCCTCTGCTAGTTACGGTGAGTTTGGCACACTTGAAATGTTTTGGTTGCTCGTCATGATTCATTTAACCTGTGTTTGTTATATTCCAGCAAGTTACAAGAGATTCTTTTCGTATTACTCACACTACGAAAGGAATAATATGTAGTAGGGGATCACATATTGTAGTTTTAGATTTGCTTCTGTTTACTCGGATTCTCTCTGTGTTTTTTTTTTTCTTCTTTATTCTACTATTAGTCTGTAATGGAAAATGATTGGCCTTTTATGAAGACAGAAGTTCAAAGTCTTTCAAGAACAACAGTCAATGTACTCGGAACGAGAATTTGAGGGATCCTCTCTGTTGCAAGGATCTGAATCAGGTAAGACTAATGCACTAGGCAGTGGAGCTGAGAAGCCTATGCAAAACTGTGCTTCAGAAGCCCATCTTAGTTCAGTTCAGGATTCACCAAAGAACCACCAATATCAAGTGGAACAAATTTGAGTTTTTGCAGATTACCCAGCCAGCATAGAATGGTTACTGGAAAATCATCTTCTAGTTCATTTGTTGTCAACAACTTGAAATCATCTATCTCTGAAAACTTTAGATCTGATGATACCATGAAGTCTACTCTTGATCCTAAGCAGGTGGTCCTACTTGAGTCTGATGCTGGTTCCAAGAAGGATCAAGTCACAACTGATGTACGTACTGATAAAGACCAGCTTGACAAGTCAATAGAATTTGTAAAGGAGCACCCAAAAATTTCCTCTAGTTTTACTTCTAAAGTGACAAACTCAAGCAGGATGTCACATATTTCTCTTTGCAAAAGAACTGTTTCAGAAGCAAAATATTCATTGCTTCACTCTTCTAAAGCACCTTTGGTTCAGAGTTCCGATGAGACTGCAGGGTCAATTCAAAATGAATGGGATTCACTTGTACAAAATAGGGTACCATCATCAGCATTACCCCCAAGGAGTGAAAAGTTTAATTATTTTGGCAGCCAGTCACAATCTAAAGCAAATCATGCAATGTTGTTGAATTCTTCCGCAGCTGCTATGCTAAGACTCCTGCAGCTTTAAGTGACGTAGAGGTATGACCATAATGTTTTGTTTCTTCTATTTATACTTTTATTTCATTGTTTGCACCTATTATGGGTTTAGAGTCAGTGAAACTGATTTATTTATTTTCTTGCCTTTTCAGATTGCTTTGCTTTTACACCAATTACTCGATAGTTCTCCCAGAGTACCTCATGTTCGTCTAGCTGGTAGCTTAATGCAGCTGGCATCTCCAACAGCAGATAACATGCTTGCAAAGTGTAGATCTAGTTCTGGAGGAAAGGATTATGGTTGGTAAGATATACGTCACTTGTTCTGTTAAATAAGGAAAAAAGGAGGAAGAAAAAAGCTACATAAATCATTGAGGTACTGAGTAGTATTACTGTTGGTACAGATAATTAGCTCAATCCTTGATTCTAATCTGTATATTCACTTTTCAGAGTTCTAAGAGGAAAAATAGGAATGGATCTGAAGATTGGGTTTTCGGTTCTCACGAGTGTGATAATCAAGATAAAACGACAGATAGAGTACCATCAGCACCTGATTGGCAAAGACCAGATACAGGATATTTGGCTGACATGTTGTCTAAGAGAGAGGGCAATAGTTCACCGACTTCAATACATTCTATCAAGAAAAATGTCCCTACAGCATCCACATCAATAGTAAACAGTGGCCAATCTTCCATTACTGAGGTTAATGACCATCATGTTTCATCTGTACTTAGTTCACCAAGGACTATATCTGATGAGGAGACTGGCACGGTTCATGGTTCTGTTCTCCAAACATTACCATGTAAGCGACACGTCCTAAGATACTAAAGCACTTATGTGATTTATTACTTTGTGAGTATCTGTATATGTGTGTATATAGATGAAAGAATAAAGCTACTAGCTCGTTTATGTTCCTTTTATCTACATTTTTTGTGCTTAGTCTAAGTCCTTTGTTATTTACATTTTCTTTTTAAACTTTAGGCTTAACCAATGAGATCATGAGCAAAGGCAAACACATAACATACGAGGAACTATGTAATGCTGTCTTACCTGTATGGTTCCATCTGTTGTACTTATTGTTTTTTATTATCTATTAATTTAATTCTAGTACAATAATGTCTCAGACTAACTTTTAAATATTTTGTTCTCAGCAATGGCATAACTTGAAAAAACATAATGGAGAACATTATGCATATGCAAGTCATTCTCAGGCTGTTCTTGATTGTTTGAGGAACCAACATGAATGAGCTAAAATGGTTGATGGTGGTCCAAAGGTATGTTGCTAATTCTTAATAGTATGCTCCTCTATGTATGTGCAATAACTTGCAGCTAAAAAAGTTGCAAATGCTTTTTGGTTAAAGGATTTAATTTTGTCGAATGGTAGAACGTTGTTTCAATTTAAATTTATGATGTTCAGTTTTTACTGCATGAGAGAATAGATCGTTTTACAATGTTAGAATATAGATAACTTTTGTATTTCATTAAATTTGAAACCAATTTGGATCGTTTACTTCTTAAATATCAGTGAAGAAAATCACAAGTGAAATTGCAAAAATTGTGGTGATTTTCATAGGAGGAAAACCAACCCTTGACTTGCTCCTAAAAGAAGTAAGTGGGAATTCTGCTGCCTACTAGCCAGCGTCCTTGGACCAAAAGGTTGAATCCCCAACCCCAAGGGCCCCCAGTCGCAGGCCCGACCACCGCTAGAGGATTGAATCACGGTTTGATCCGGGTCACTAGCCAGCGTCCTGGAACATGGAAGAGATGACTTACAATCTTCAAATCACTTACCTGCTCCTCCTTTCTGGACAAGAATTTATTTGATGGAACTGTCTTTAGACATCTCCATATCGGTGCTAATAATGAATGTGGTACATTTAAGTGTAACTGCTTTATATCAAACAGAAGTCACTTCATATCTTAGTTAATATTAGAAGGAAATTTCCTTCTTCAATCTCCATCCCTTCAGAAAGAAAAGAAAAAGGCTAAATGAGAATGGTTACCCCAAGAAGTATTTGTTTCTCTTACCTGTTGCAACTTATTCAATGGTAATTTGTATTTATCTATTTTTCTCTCAGATGTGGTGATAATTCATGGTCCTTGGGTAGAGAATTGTTTCTTATACTGACTAGTAAATTTACGTTGCAGCAGATAAATTCAAGTAGGAAAGGACAGAAGATTGATACTGAAGATTTAGAAGATACTGACTATGATGATGTAAGAGCTCAAGAGAACGGAGAAAGTAAAAGCCTCGAGTCACACAAAGAAGATTGAAGATTACCCAATGGGCAAGCGGAAAGAAAGGAAAGGAAGGAGATTAGAACTGCAAGGAAGAGATATCAAAAGACTGAAATCAGATTCAGTAACTGATGATAGTTTAGGCGCATTTTCTAATTCAATTGAGGAGAGCATGTTTGGCGAGGATGAGATTCAGGATGGTGGAGGAGATTCAGTTGGAATGGAGGCCTCAGCTAGCTCACATGATGCAGAATAATGCAACTCTTCAAGTTTTACTTAATTCTTTGGTATTGCGACTAGTTTTCCTTTTCTAGTTCTAACAGGTCGATTCTCTTCTGCTTTCCATTTCTGTACAGTTGGTCAAAACGGCTATTTATGATTGATTGAAGTGGATTCATTGGCAGTGGCACCATAGCCGAAAGAATACATAAAGATTACTACTGTGATGGGCTTTTCAGCAATTTGTAACTTGTCGAGGGTTTCATCTCCCCAGCCCAGTTTGTTTTCACTTAATTTATGATTCAAAGGTGTTAAAAGTTAGATTTTAAAGGTTGTGGCACTCACGTGCACAGTCTTCTAGCTTGTTAATTATGTACCTCATACTTGTGTAATTATTTATTCCTTAGTTCGTGGCTTGAAAACAAAAATTTGTCATCGATTTTTAGTGTTAATATACTTTGGTTCTTGAATTATATATTTTATTATTAATTTCATTGAGTTTAGTAGACAATATTATAAAAGTCTAAAGTTAATTTAAAAGATGCAAAGTTATGGTATCAAAGTATATCTAAATTTAAAGCTTGACTCCAAATTTGGACAATTTCTTTCTTTTAAATATATAAAAGTTGGTCCTCAAAGTTTAGGAAAACCTTTTATTATCACATAATAGTTATTGGAAATTTTTCTAAACATGTGTCAGACCAGATTAGTGTATGCAGCGAATAATATTTAAGCACACCAAAAAAAAAGGTGGCAGCTACAACTAGTGATATGAGCGGCATGATAGGCAATCATATGAAATCCTCTTATATTACAGCTAGTAATACAAAAAGATTTCTCAATCTAATTCATATAAAATCTAATTATGCATTAATATTCTGAATATATTAGAATAAGAATAACGTATAATTAAATTGTAATAATCAATCAATATAATTGCTTTAAATAAAAGATTAAAAAGTATTATTATCCCAAACCAGGATTCATCACACTTAGACATTAAACATGTTTAATTACTCATAGAAAACAAAATCAAATATAAGCATGCAAAAAAACTAACAGAAACAAACAAATCATAATTATAAATCTCGCTTTCTCTTCTATTGAACCTTCTTGCAAGTTTGGATTTGATGTAGTTATCTACTGAATCTTTTGACAAATTCTTCGTGTTTTCCTTTTCCTTTGATCAAAATCGTCGCCTCTTTAGTTGTCTTATGTCTCAAAGTTGCTTAATAATTTGGCTCTCTTAATTTGCCTCCGTTGGAGTCCTTTTATAGTAAAATTTAGGATTTTTAAGTTATACATGGTAACTTATATGGTAGTATAAGAGACCGTGTATAATAAAAAAAAAACTTGAATTCGTGATTTCACATGGGCACAAAGTCTTACACAAGTAATAGACAAAGTGCATATCACGATACACAGGCGTGTAACTCCATACGATCAAAACTCAAATTCTTTAATCTTTACATATTGACAGAGACTTACATCATGACTATACACAATCGTATAGGTCCTTAATTGCTTCAAATCTTCGTTTTGTACCATAATTTCATCCAAATTGTTATCCTTTTGATTCATGAAGGAAAACGTGACCTATAAATGCACTTGAAGCAAATTAAGTACCTAATATACAACAAAACTATGAAATATCAAGCAAAATATGTTGAATATAGGTTTGAAATTATAGTCAAATTAACATTTATCAAATATCCTCAAACTTAATGTTTTGTTTCATAATATAAACTATTAACTTTACAACATCCATCCTTTATTAATACCAACTTGACCATCCATACTCTAAATTATCATGTCATATTAACCAAATTAACATACAATAGAATTAAGTTATCTTAAAACTAACATCATAAGTCAAGATTAACAATAATCACATCAATAATCTTACTTAAATCAAAAGCAAATCTTTACACACTCACCAAGGTTTCACTCAATGCACTCAAGTATTTAGGGTAAAAAGTATCAAATTTTCAAATCAATACATGGTAGAACTCTTAACCATAAGGTTGCAATATTATCATATTTTCACCACTTGTATGTAAACTAGAAATAAAAATCAAAAGGTCTTTATAAGATTGTAATGGGGGGATAATAGAAAGGTGACAGATTTGAAGGAAATTTATAAAGAAAAGATTACAAAAAACTTGTTCACCATATATAGGTCCTTTCATTATAGATTCGTTGATACTACACATTTTTTTAATATTTTCAAGCATTTATCATGTACCAAAACTAAAGAAATATTGGACCTTTCAAATTTTCAAGTTTCAAACACTCAAGTATAACCTTTAGGGTTCAAAACAATTAAAAAAAAGCTTCAAAAAATAGGATAAAGGTTAATATTGTGGTTATAATCAATGAAAAAGGCTAAGGCTCAAAATTGGTTATTCCTAAAGGTAAAATATGATAAGGTAATTATCAAAGAAATAGGCTTAAACAAGTGTTGAATCTAAGTACCTTTATCACTTCAATACTTCTAATTTAACAAATATGATCTCAATTTGCATAATAAAAGCAAGTTCTAGAATTATTCAACTATGCATGATAACACACATGAAACAATAAAAGAGTTTAAAATTTTATGTATTTTGCTCTTAGGCTCAAAATCTCATGAAAAAGATAGTCTCATGTGTATAAATAATATGCATTTTTATTGAAATTGACTATTTCAATGATTACTAAAAATATGACTTATAAAACCAAATTTATTCTTAACTATCATCTTTTTACATACTAATTCAATTCAATAATCAATAATGAAATAAAGTATTTGTGATATATTTTAACTAATTCAGGATATCAATTAATAAAATTTAATAACCACAATTATAATAAACTTAAGAAAATCATAGCCCCCTTCCCCACACTTAAAATTGCACATTGTCTTTAATGTACATAACATAAGCATATATAATAAGTGAGAAAGTGGAGTTTGGTACTTCCCCAAGTTATAAGCTTTTCTAATTCCAATTTTCATGATTTGGGATTATCTATCTGATATGATATACTAACATCCTTAGAAAATATAATGAAAAAGGGTTAAAAACAATTAAAGAAAATAAATTAATAAAATTAAAATAAATATGAAATATGGAAATAAAAAATAACATATCAAAAATATATCTTAATTTTTAGGTTGCCTCTTAAGTATCGCTTGGTTAACGTCTTTAACTCAACGTATCTTTCTAAACTCAAGGCGGCTTGTACATATTATGTTTTTGTAGCTTTATCATGGGTTCTATGACATGCAAATAGGCTACCTTATGTCGCTCAGTGCCACATTTCTCTTTTGGTTTATTCTCTTGAACTTGTGAATGTTCCAATGGACCTTTAAATGTAGAGTCCTGAAAATATCAATCATATTACAAGACTCATTAGTTTCAACGGCATCCATAAACTTAAGGACATAATTAATGGCATTAGCTACTCTAAAGATGATCTCTTCATCCCCCACCCTTAATGTTAACTTGCCTTTGTTAACATCTATTATTGACTTAACAACCGCCAAAAGGGGTCAACTAAGAATTGGAGGCACTTCTATGTCCTCCTTTATGTCACGAATCACAAAATCAGTTAGGACTATAAACTTATCAACCTTAACTAAAAAATCTTCTATAATTCTTTCAGGATATTTTACTGATCTATCAGCTAATTACACACTTATTCTAGCCGGTTAAAGTTCTCTTATTCTTAATTTCTTGAAAAAAAACAAAGGCATCATATTAATAGCAACCCCTAAGTTGGACATAGCCTTATCTATTTTTTAAACTACCAATTTCACAAGGAATCGAAAACCTCTTTAGATCTGTTTGCTTCTTTAGTAATTTGTTTTTCTTATTTTCTGAGCTCCTTTTGCTCAGCTTAGTAGTCTCTAACTTCTCCTTGTTTGATATTAGTTCTTTCAAAGGTTCCATATGTTTTGATAACTAAATAAGAGCTTTAAAAAGGGGTAAGTTATCTTGATTTTTTTTCTTCAAAAGATCAAGAAATTTATCCAACTCTGCATCCATCCAATCTTTATTCACCTTAGCAGGATATGGGATGATATGATGACATTCCTTTACTTTTTGCACCTTCAACTTTTGAGTGACTCTCAGTAGTCACCTTCTTCTCTTCTTGGAGCTTTTTCTCATTGATCTAGGTGATTGCCATTATAAGTTTCTTAGGATTCATTTCTGTTGTACTAGGCAAACTCCTCTTTAGTCTTTCAGCTACTGTCTTTGCCATTTGATCGATCTGAATCTCCAAATTGCATATGGAAGCCTCCGTTCAATGATGTTTCTCATTAGAATCTTAAACAATTTTCAACATCATCTCTTCCAAACTAGGCTTCTTGGGATGAGGTGCTTGCCACTAGAATCAAGGTGGAGGGTTATTTCTTGTTTATCCTTGATTTTTCAAGAAAAATTATGGTGATTCCTCCATCCTGGATTGTATGTGCTGCTATATGGATTGTTTTAGGATCTAAGAACAGTCGTCCATATGCTCAGGTTATACTGCATGATAATCTTGACTTTGATGATCTAGCTGACACACTTTATAATGCATAACTTGACCTTGTGGAGCCATCATAAGTCTATCGATCTTTCTGCTCAAGGCTTCCACGTGGCCCATTAACTATGTCACTACGTCCACTTCATATACTCCCACTGGCTTATAATTTGTGATCTAGATAAACACCACAGGTAATTGTTCATAGTCATGACTTTTATCATGTCTTGGCCTACCTCTGGTGTATTGTTGTTAAGAGTGCTCCTAGCTGCTACATCTGTAGACTGCCTGGTACTTTGATTTAAGCCATTGAAAAAAGTTTAGATTTGCATCCAAAGCAATAGACCGTGGTGTGGGCATCTTCTTAGCATCTCCTTGGACCTCTCTCATATATCGTATAAGAATTCAACTTCTGCTTAGGAGTAAGAGGAGATATCATTCCTCAATTTTGCAGTCTTAATTGGTGGAAAATACTTCAACAAAAACTTCTCCATCACTTGTTCCCAAGTTGTCAGTGATGATTATGGCATCGAGTTTAACTATTGTTTAGCCTTCCCCCTTAAAGAAAATGAGAATAGCCACAATCTGATAGCAAGCTTTGTTGATTTTAAAATAATCGCAAATCTTCAAAAAATTAGAGATATGTGTGTTTGAATCTTTGTCTCTAAGTCCATCAAATTGAACTAACTACTGTTGCATCTATTGATAGTTGTAGTTTGCATTATGTTTTAATGAATAATTTAGTATGTTTTTAGTTGTTAATTAGATGATTTATGCATGTTTAGGTTTAGAATTGTGTCATTTTGATTATGCGTTTATGTTTTTGAATGTTATGTGGTTTAGAGCATGTTATTGGACTATAATTTGTTGTGTTTAAGGTGTTTTGATGAGTTTGTTAGTTTTTGAGATCTAGTATAGAAGATCGGAGAAGATTTAGAGAAAGCTTGAAGGAGAAGTCAAGGCCACGATCGTGATATAAGCTAACTAGCATGGGTCACAGAGGAAGATTCAATGCCACGATCGTGACTCATTGGCCACGATTGTGATAAAAGCTAACTATCATTGGCCAGATCGTGACTCATTGGCCACGACCATGATAGAAGCCCAATTTTAAGTGTCACAATTGTGACTCATTGGCCACGATTGTGACTAGCGTAATAACAGACGCAGGAACTGCTTTCGAACTTAACTTTTCGAGAGTTATTTCGGGCATTTAAGCCTAGGTAAATCTTAGTTTTTACCCTAAATGGAAAAACACATATTAACGCAAAAGAAAGAAACCCTAATGAAGAGCCTTCATTTTCCAATTGAAGAAAGAAGCTTAGGAAGAGGAGAGAAGAAGAGGAGAGAAGAAGAGGAGGCTGCTGCTGCTGCCACTCCCAGTCCACTCCAAGTTATCTTTCTTTTTCCATATTGTTATTTCTTTTATCTAATGTATAAGATAGATATGATTATGATGAATTTGGGTTTAAGGATGTTCTAGACTCTTTTAAAGATTTGTTCTTGAATCAATGTTAATTTGATTGCTTTTGATGTTAATATGTTGGGTATTGTGATTGTTTGTCATATTTGTATTCTTTGGTAATAAATCGAGAGAGTGAACCAATAGTAAAATGATTAGGTTGGGTAATAAAAGTTAAACAATCTAATAAATCATACAAATAATCAAATCGGTAATTTATAAGAAGAGAGATCATGTGTGAGGACCCGATTAACTATTAGAGTGCTTAAGATCTTATTGGATGTGTGGGTTGTTTGCTAATTGAGAGATTGCAAATTTCATAATTCAATTTAATTAGGGTTTATAATTTAGGGTTTGAAGATTAGAACTCGAGAGAGAATAATCTACTGCTCAAAATTCTATGACCGATACTGAATTAACTCAAAAGTAATCAAGTTAGCATTAGATGATAGGATAAATCTCCCTTTTCTCATAATTGGTTAATCTTACTTGTGTGATTTTTTATTTTTCAATTGGTTGTGATTAATTTTGATTTTCTTGCATTAATTTAGAATTTCAATTTTCAATCTATCCATTTTCAATTGTTGAATTTTCTGCTCATTTTTTTTCATTTTAATTACACTTTTAGGCCTTAGACTAGTTAGGGTTCGATTAGTTCACTAATTCCTCGGGGGATTGATACCTCATATACTACGCTTATGACCTGTGCGCTTGTAGAATATTGAGGATTTTATAAGATTAAAACTTGCTTAACATCTATGTAATAATCGGCTTGATCTCGAAGTTATTGGCACTAACAGTCGGTATCATGATGCTGACTCCACTCCAATCAAGTCTAGTCTAACATAGTCAAACATGGTCCTCGTTTTGATCAACTATGTTGTGAGATTCTCTAATATCCATTTGACTTCCAAGTCTTCTATTTCATGGTCTAATACAGTTACGTCCTACAAAGATTTTTGTGGCTTATTCTTTTGATCTCTAGATCTACGTCAATTAAGCTCTTAGAAGTACTACAATTCGTAAGCTAACTAAGAGTCAAGATCTACAAAAAGAAAGAAAACTAAACAAATTAATCAAATAAAATAACTTAAAAACAAAAGTAAAACAACAATGACTAAAGTAATAAAATCTAGGTGTTCCTAATATTGTTGTCCCTAACAACAAAGCCAAAAACTTAGCTGGCCTAAGGTTAAGATCAATATTAATTTTACTACAAGTGCACAGTGTAGGTGTAGATAACACAGGCAAGTACGGACCGATCCTACTAACACGGTAAATACTAGTAATTACTCTTTTTCTTTTATCTAGCCTAAAATTGGAATTTTGGTTTTTAATTAAAAATAAAGCTAAACAATTGAAAAAAGATTAAGATTAAACAATTCTAAACTCAAGACAAGTACAATAAGAAGAAAATTCAATATCAAATAGTAGTATCTAGGTGATGAATCCTCCTAAGATGCTTAAATTATTAACCTTTTATCAAAATTTCATTCTATGAGGAGGAATACATGGAGTCGAGCCGACAATATGAAACAAAGGCATTGGTTGGGAAATAACCCAAGGTAAGTTTATTCCTTTTCATTTACATTCTCGCATTTGTTGTTTTTGCTAAAATGCCTCATTTTTTACATTTGATGGTACATTGGGAACAATGTAAGTTTTAAGTGTGATGGCGAGGATCTTAGTTTTTATACATGTTTGCTGCTTATGTGTTTTCCTTATATGTTGTTAATTATGTTTTTTTCTTAGGCCTTTTAACAATCAAACAAATAAACAAACATTTTCTCTTTTTCTTTTTCTTTTAGGACCATATAGTTATAATTAGAGAGTTAAGTGACTAGAAAATTTCATGGCAACTTGAGCATGTTCTTTTACTTTTGTGATTGGAAAATACACGTCATCCTTAGAAAAGTAGTAACTAGTGGGGAGACACAAGTCAGTGAGATTTTGAGCCATTATAGACTAACACATCTATATTAGTCTCATTGTCTTTTGTTTATATATGACCTTCATAACATGTATATCCTAACTTTACTTTGATTTTGTATTTGAGACCACATTTTTATCACATGCATTAACATGGAAATAATATAGCCATTATTTGTTTCATAATTTACATTAGCTAAATAGCCTACCTATTGATATTATTTTTCCTTTTGATAAGCATCCTTAAGCTTTATTAGCCCTTCTTTTTGTGCTAACCAAATTACATGCTTTTCACCTAATTAAATGTCCTACCCAAGCCTTAAACCTATTGGAGCATTGGTTATTATTGAAGTTTGTGGATACATAAATGTAGGGGTGTGCATATATGTAGGTTGGTTATAATTTATGGAATGTCATTTTATGTTTTATCAATGAATTCCAATGTTGATATAGTTTCTTTCAATTTTTTTAAAAAAGAAAAATAATAGAAAATGTATTTAAATAAAATTACAAGGAAGAAATTTATTTATTTTGAAAATTTATTCATGATTAGTCTTTCCTCCTAAAGTTGTATGGAAAGGGTGATTTGATTGTGATGTAAATGAGGGAGATGTTGTTTTAAAGGGTCACTCTTTATAGTTACAGTATTTTGCTTATCATTAATTTTTGTAAGTGATTCTTTCTAATTCCTTATGCCTCATGTGGTTTATGGTATGAAGGCTTAAATTCAAGTTGTGAAACCTAGTTTTTGCATCTATCATAGTTGATGGTACCCAATTTTGACTGAATATTAGTTTTTTTTAACGCTTGATGTTACATTGACTGTTTTTCTTGCTTCACTAACTTTAATAGCTTTTGTGCTACATTACCTAATTACATCTCCCTTAACCTTTGCTAATATTATAACCTTAAAATTTTCCTTTGATTCATGATTATGCATGTGAATCTTAGTGGTGTAGAAATGAAATAATATGCAAAGTCGTGGAATGTCTTGATTTTTGCATCTATCAAGACATTCCACAACTTTGCATATTATTTCATTTCTTAGATGTAAAAACCTAGTTTTTGCATCTATCATAGTTGATGGTACCTAGTTTTGACTGAATATTAGTTTTTTTAATGTTTGATGTTACATTGACTATTTTTCTTGCTTTACTAGCTTTAATAGCTTTTGTGCTACATTACCTAACTACATCTCACCTTAACCTTTGCCCATATTACAACCTTAAAAATTTCCTTTGATTCTTGATTATGCATGTGAATCTCAGTGGTGGAGAAATGAAATAATATGCAAAGTCATGGAATGTCTTGATTATAAATGATGTTTGAGTGTACCTATAAATTTATCTTATTCTTACACATATTTTGTCAAAGTCTACCCTGTTAAGTCAGAATTTTGACTTCACGTATAAAGTGATTTTGATGACAAACAAAGATAAGACAGAATGAAAAGC
>JANITX010000212.1:47802925-47817229 GCA_027564395.1 Erythroxylum ulei | reverse complement strand
TTGGATCCCCCAAGTACTTCAAGTTTGCACGCGACCACAACCTTAATCGGTATTGTCCTCTTTGGGAATCGAACTCGAGACCTCAAGGTTTTGTTGCATTCTAGCTGCACGCCTCTTACCATTGAGCTACTTGGCTCAATGGTAAGAGGCGTGCATTTAAAATGCAACAAAACCTTGAGGGGTCGCGAGTTCGATTCCCAAAGAGGACAATACTAATTTGTGTTAGATGCCGCGGTATAATCCGCAAACACACGTCAGGGTATAACCCCCAAACACCTACGGGTGGGGTGTGGGGTCCAACACCATAAGCTTTTTCCTCTAAAATATTTGGTATGCATCTATGAAATACATAAAGATATATTACCATGAATAATTTTCATAAGCATTTGACTAGTAACACCTTGTTCAACAACATAATTAAGTGAATCCTAAATCCTTTTTCACTTTTTAACAAGCAAAGGCCACACCATTTGACCTTAGCTTTACAGGAATCATTCTTCTTACCTATCTGTAAAATTGTTTAAAGTATTCTTTCAGCAAACTTAATAATATTCATTGGAAGTAAAAGTTGAGCACTTTAATATATATATCGCCATTTAAAATTGACAATATAAGATAAAACCACCCTACAAAAGAGAGGCTTTTAACATTCCAATTATCAACTTTATGCTCCACTTATTATAAAAGAGGAAGGTACTCCTTATATGTGAGCCTTAAAGTGATCAAAAGGAAACCAAGATATTCTAGAGGAAGTTTATCAATTTTAAATCATATGATTTGAACAAGCTAAGAGGCTAATTTTGAATTTCCCAAAAAAGTAGGTTTTTTATAGGAATTGACAATAAGACTGTGCTAGTTTTATATAAAAACTTTTGTGCTACAAATATGTAAATCATAACTCGTAGTATAAAAGTTTTTGTTCCTGCGACAATTGATTAGTCACCTAACAACTTGTATGCACTTTTTCTAAGATTGAATGAATTGAATTAAAATAAAATAACTGAATTTGAAATAGAATAAAAAACTAAACAATTGAATAATTAAAGCTAGCAATAAGAATAAAGTTAATCAATAACAGAAAATTAGAGGTTATTCTATCCTTGTTTTGTCTTTCTTTTATCTTGTTAATTCAATTATGCTTGATCCTAGGTATCCTAAGGTTTGATTACCCTCTTTTGAGATCTAATAAAGTAATTCTAATTAAAATAGAAAATAATAGAATTGCCACCTCTCGATTTACAAGACTACTCCTTACTAGTCAATTGGATTTGAAGTAATCTTAAGGATAATTTACTTACAATTAAAATATCTTTTTAATTGTTTATTAATCTAATATTTATAGGTCTATTAAGTTACCAACTCTCATTGTGAACCTTAACACAAATAACTTGATTCAATCTCTCAATTTATTATCATGTATAAGCATAATAAGTACCACAAAGAATTGATAGATATTGATTTAACAAGAGTAAAGTTCAACAAAATAGTTCACGAATAATCCCTAATATGGATTATCCATAATCATGTTCAACATCCTACTAATCCAAATTAATATTCAAGATAATGAAATATAAGAAGAGAAAAGAAAGAAAACAACTTTATGTCTTAATATAGAAATTTTGTAAATTTTGGAGTCGTTTTTTATGTCTCCATTTTGATCTGCTTGTTTTTGTAGTGTAGCCTTCTTTTTGCTGTTTTTATTTTCCTTACGTACTTCTTGAGGCTTAGAGAGTTCTTTCTAGGATTTCCTAACTTAATTTGGTTCCAAAAATAGCCTCAAAATGTCAAGAATACAAAAATTTCGCATGCTAGATGCACGATTGTGCATGGATGCACAATCGTGCATCCTGTCCATGCTCATGCACAATCATGCATCCTGTCCATGCTCTCTGGCAAGTGCATCTTCCTATTCTTCAAGTTCTTCATCTTTTATTCAATTTTCCTATTCCCACTCACTAACAAACACATCAAACAACCTTTGAAACATAAATTTAAGATCAAATCCTTGCTCCAAAACAATAAAACCATTAAAACATTACAAAGAACATAATTCTAAACCCTAAACACATAATTATCATCTAAGAAAATGCTTAAAAACACACTTAAACCTCTAGGAAACATACTATATATGCCTATCAACATCCCCACATTTAAATCTTTGCTTGTCCCTAAGCAAAACCAAAACGACAAATAAACAAAACACAAAAGCACATAAACATATAATCATGCAACAATACAATAAACATATAATCATGCAATAATACAATAATGATACTATGGCATCAAATCTCACACATGTAACTTAACCTTAAACATCAACCACCTAAAAAGTGCCAACGTACTAACTTATTCCATTCATGTTTCAGTTCTTTAATTTGAATGTACATATTAATAAAAATATTAACACCCTATTCATGCACCTATTGCATTTTTAAGCATGCACTCATTATTATTGATCAATTAAAATGGTAAACTATCATTAAGTAACCCTTCTTGAAAATTGTTGCTATTTTTAAAAGATCAATAGGTTTAATTTTATTGCAAGCACCATCTTTTTAGATTTTTTGTAACATTCTCCTAGTCTTTTGATGTGAAGGCAAACACCTTTTCATAAATGTCCCCTGGTTATTCAACTAGGTTACATTTTATTTATTTATTTTGGCTGGAGTGTCATTATATCCTTTTGAGTTACTCAACTATATCACAACTCTCAATTGGATATTAGCTCTATTCTTAACCCATTTTTTATAAAAAGGATAGTAGAATAGGAATTTTATTTAATATTTTTTAATTTCTTGGCCTAACTCATTTTTTCTTAGTCAATCACTCTCATGAAAGGTTACTAATAATGCCTACTAATTTAAGTGATTGTAATTATAAATGTATACAAACAAGTGTCATAAAGTGAAAGAATAGGTGTCATATCCTAATTAACATGCATATTCATCACAAAGACATATAAAATACAAAATTCACAGGTTAATATACCTTTACAATTTAATTGACATTTTCAAAGGTACACTAATTCCTTTCAATTCATACTATTGACACATTCACACAATGCACACATCATGTAAAATAATGTTCACACAATGCCAACCTAATCCAAACTAACACAATGTAAATGCAAAATTCACACAAACATCACGATATTCAATTACATATATGTCCTCACACTTGAATAACACATTTTCCCCAAAGTTAAAACCAAAACAATATAAATAAAAATAAATAGCAATAAATAAAGAGTAAGAGCAAGAATACTTATAGAGATTTGGGTGCTAATGGAGTTGGAGATGGAAAATGGACACTTTGCACAGTAAATTTTTTTTAACAATTTCTTTGTTTGATATTGTTGATGGTGCATGACCTCCTTCAGCTGTGCGTTTATGGTTTCCAAATGAACCTCTAGGTGCTTATTATTTTTCTTCCGTTTTATAAGTGTCGTTTCCCGTACTTCTTCATCCTCCTCAGATTCCTTATTTAATTAGACCTTTTGGTGTTGTTGTGCAAAACTTGAACTCATCTGTCTTGTCCTGTATTTAACTTTTGATTTGAAACTGATATCTCGAAGTTACATAATATAGCACTCTAAGATCTCATCTTGCCTCAAATGCTTGTGATTTAAATACTTAGGAAAAATAGAGGTTAGATCATCAACATTAATGCCATATAATTGAGCCAGAGTAGTGACAAGAAAACCTATGTCAAGATAACTACCTTTCTTATTAAGTGAAGTAACTATCGTTTGCAAAATATAGGTGGATGTACAAACTTGAATTTTATGATCTATGCACAAAAAAAGAAATAAATCTTTTTTAGAGCATTTGTTACTTTGACCATTCACAAAAACAACATGACACATGAATTTATGTAGTAACAAATGCTCAAGATTCTTATTTGTTAGGTGCATTGTGTGGATTAAACAACACATGAATTTATGTAGTAACAAGTGCTCAAGATTCTTAATAACTTTGTTAGGTGCATTGTGTAGATTAAACACATCCACCACATTATTTTTTCCACTATTATTTTAGCATGATTTTTTTTGTTTTTCAGCAATGTTTGATTTTGGAAAACCAAATATTTTTTCCATGATATCATAATCCAAAGTATAAGGTTTTCCTCGCAATGAAAATAAAAAATTATCTAACTTGCCTGACTCATAATGTAAAATAGTGTAAAATTCTAGGGTTAATTCTTCAAACAAAAGATAATCATAATGTATAAATTTGTCCCATTGAATTGTAGCACTCAAAATTACCTTTAGGAATAACCAAGCTGAGCCTTAGCATTTTTCATTGATTAAACCCAACATATTAACCATTATCCTATTTTTTGTTGAAGACCTTTTTTATTGTTTTGAACCCTAAAGGTTATTTATATTATTTTCTTGATTGAAACTTGAATTTTTGAATGGTCCAATATTTCTTTAATTTTGATACATGATGAATTCTTGAAATTATTATAAAAAGAAAAAAGAAAAAATCAAGAATATATTAAAAAAGAAGAAGAAAAAAGAAAAGAATAAGTATATAGTACCACTAGTTTTGTAATGAAAGGACCTATGTGTATTTTGAATATGTTTCAATATAATGTTCTTTTTAGTAAACTTCCTTCATCTTTGTTTTATTATCCCCATGATACCGTACCTAAACTCCATTATAATCAGTACAAAGACCTTCTGATTTTTGTTTCTAGTTTATACATAAGTGGTGGAGGTGTGATTTTATTGCAAGCATATGGTAAGAGTTCTTCTATGCACTGATCAAAAGTTTTAATGCTTTTCACCTAAACACTTGACTGCATTGAGTGATATCTTAGTGAGGGTGTAAAGAGATATGCTTTTGATGTCAGGGAGATTGATGATATGATTGTTATTAATATTGCTTAGGAAGTTAATTTAATATAGCTTGACTCCAATTGTATGTTAATTTGATTAAATAGGATATGATGATGTATAGTATGAATGGACATATTGAGGTTGATGATAGATTGATTTTGTAGATTTATAATTTTGGTTATGGTTTGTTTGAGGATAGCAAAAGATTAAGCCTGGGGATGTTTGATAGACGAATATTTGACTATATTTTTTACACCCATATTTGATATATTTTACTTGATATAATATACTTTTATCATATATTTTGTACTTAACACCTTCCAAGTGTGTATACAGCTTATAATTGCCTTCATGAACTTAAAGGAGAACAATTCAGACAAAAACAAGACATGAAACAAAGATTTGATGCACAAAAGTGATGCAAAACTGTGCACATCTCCCAAGTCATGTAGTTTCGTGATTTTCAGAGAATTTGGTGATGCACAATCTGTGCATGACCGTGCGTCTCTCAAAATCCTAAATTTTGCCATAAAAAGACAGTTTTTGGGTAAATGAAGAAGAGCAAATGTTAGGAGGTGATTCTAGATGTAAAGGTCATTCTCAAGGGTGATTTTGGTTAAGAGAAGTGGAAAACATGAGGAATCATTGAAAGATCCATCAAAATGCAAGACCAAATCTTTACATCTTAAAATACTCAATAGAAGATAATCAGGGAGATTTAGAATTATGATCCCACTGTTTTCAATTCGTTTCTCTTTTAGTGTATGTTTGATTTCGTATTTGATAATATGTAACTAAACATCTTATTGATATTTAGGTTAGATGAACCCTATGTTAATAATTTGATATGATTTGATTCTTTTATTGATGTAATTAGTTGAATTGATTATTGTGATCCGATTATATGTTTTATTTATATTCTAATAAACCTGGGAATATTAGATCATAATATGATTTCATACGTAGAGATTGAGAAATCCTAGGTTTGAATAGATCTACCATAATTAGAAGGATTTGATTGCAACCATAGAGATAGGATGACATAAATCTTCCGAATTAGGGTCAAACCTAATAGAGGGATTCACAAATTTGTAAAACAATCCTATAACCTTTAATATGATTAATTTGGTTGAAAACCTTAGGATTATTTGTTAGCAGACTCAAGATCAGCTATTAACATACCATAGGAATCTCCACGGTCCAATATATCATAAAACAATAGCATAATAAAAGATCAATTTGTTAAGGGCTTTAGGCAGATTTGAAGCCTATCGATAATGATAAATTTCTAATTGCTCCCTTATTTCTTTGTTCTTAATTGCTACCTATTTTATTTCACTTGATTTAGTTTTATTTTCTTTTATTAAATCCAAAATCAATCTATATGCTAGATAGTAGGAAAAAGGTAATTACTAGTAATCACTATCTTCGTGGGATCGACTCATACTTGCCAGTACTAGCTACAGCTACGCTATGCACTTGTGGTTTTTACAATGTTGACTAACTCATGAAATAATTCAATAAGAAACTATGATAAGCAGGGAAATTCTAGAGAACCTTTATGAAACACAACCTATGATTAATGTTAAGGAGGAAAATTATAATAGTTAGTTGAAGATGAAAGAGGTAACCCCTAATTCTCCAGCTCCTAATGTTCTTACATTGAACTTAGATAGGAATAGTATAAATGACAACAATGAAGAAGAATTTCAAAATATTAAAGGGAGGAAATCTTAAAGAGGTTGTCAGAGTAGGAGCTCTAAAGGTAAATATATATCTACATGAATATTATTTCTTAAAATGTACATGATCTAAAATGCACTCACAAGCTTCAATCTTTAAGGAATTATGTACTTAAGTAGAAACCTATGTGATCTTAGGTCTTTTGAAAACTAAGATTAGGTAAGAGGACTTGAATAAGTTGGGAAGATTGGGCCACACTTTATCTCCAATCATCAATATCATTATTATAAAACAATAATTATTGGTTATAACTCTAGATTTGTGGAGATTGAAGAGTTGAAAGCTTATAAGAAAGTCATTCATATTTATTTTATTTCATCTAGGAGAAAGTCAGAGTGTATGCATATATTCTTTATGGTTTCAATCTTTCCTTTCAAAGGAAAATGTTTTAAGATAGTTTAAGGAGAATCCAAAGGAGATGTTTGGGACCTTGGTTAATATATGGGGATTTCAATTCCATTTTGTATAGGTTTAAAGTTGATGGCCACTATAATTCGAGAGATTTATTTAAGGGTCTTAAGGGATGTTTAGAGAACTTGGGTGTCTCTAACCTAAAGTATGAAGGCCATAGATATATTTGGAGTAACAAATAAGTTGCAAGCTGGTTCGTTAAGAAAAAGTTTGATATAACTTTGGTTAATATTAATTGGTTGACATAATTTCCTAAAAGTAAAGCATGGTTTATAAATCCCCCCCTTTTTTTCCTCATATCACACCCTTATAAAAATTAGTATCTCTAAAAGATGAGTAAAAGAAGTCCATTTTGATTTAGTAACTTTTTAGCTTGTGTTGTTGGATTTTAAGGGCCTATAAAAGAGGCATGAAAGTTGAGATAAATGCAGCTAAGTAATATACTGTGTGCAAATACTGAAGTGTAATAAACAGGAGTTGAAAAAGCTCAACTCTAAAAAGGTTTCTAAGACTAAGTAAGTGGTTACTACTACTAAAAAAAGTTGCATTGCATTCAGCAGAACCTCTATTTCAATTTGGAGAATAATGAATTACTTTTGAAGGAAAAAAAAGCTCTAAAGGATTACTAGCAAGTAATGGAAGGTTACTCTTCACTCCTAAAGCAAAGGGAAGAGTCATCTGGATAAGGAAAGGGGACTTATGCATTAAATTCTTCTTTAATACTATTATAGCTAAAAGAAACTCAAACAGAATCTATGTTATTATAACCTTAGATGGAAAATTGATATCTAAGATGAGCATACAAAGAAAGTAGTAAATTTATTTAAGCTTACCATTAGATTTCAATTACTAACTCTTATGTTCAAACTCTCAGTTCATTCATGAAAAGTAAAATTAGCAATGTAGAAGCTGAAACACTTATCAAACCTATGAAGCATTTGAAATAGAGAAAATGTTATCCCAAATGAATGGGTAAAAGGCCTCTGGGCTAGATGGATGAAATGGTTTCTTCTCCCAAAATGCTTGGCCACATATTGGGAACATGGTTATAAAGGTAGTTCAAGAATTTTTTTACTAAGTATATGGTTATTAAAGAAATCAATAAGACCTTCTTATACTTAGGCCCCAAGTCTCTAAACCCTTTATCCTTGAGAGAATTAAGGCATATACTTTATACAGTAATTTTTAAGGTCCTGACTAATAGAATGAAGGCAATTCTTAAATTTGTGTTAAAAAATAATCAAAGAGCTTTTATGAAGGTAAGACAAATTAGGGATAACATTCTTAATGCTCAGGAGTTATTATAGGGTTATATAATGAAGATTTTTCTATAAAATTGTATAATCAAGGTGGATTTTAATAAAGCCTTCAATTACATAAATTGGGTGTTTGTACTGTATCTCCTAGATGTGTTTAGTTCCCAAAGTGTCTCTGAGACCTGGATTAAAGCTTGTGTTTCTTCAACCTCCTCTAGTTTATTAGTAACTAGAGTAGCATTTGGGCTATTTAAGTGAGCTAAGGGACTTAAACAGGGAGACCCCTATCTATATACCTTTTTATCTTGTGTATGGAGACTTAACCTAGTTACTAAAGCATAATGACCGACTAAACACTGAGTTTAGATTTCATTCTAAATGCAAGAAGATTTCTATGATCAATATGCATTTTTTAATGGTTTATTATGATTAAGTAGAGCTCACCTTAAATCAGTTATGGTTTCAATTGAAATCTTGAAGTAGTTTAAGAACTTATTTGATTTGGATAAAAACTACGATAAGAGTCCCTTCATACTCTCAGTCAATGTCGGTCATATAGCTAACATACTTTTTTTTCTTAACAGATATGGCTAGAAAACATCATCTTCTAGTGTAATTAGGTTTACCTTTAACAGCTACAAGATTGAATTTTAAGGATTGCTTCCTTTTGGTTGAAAAATACAAAAGAGGCTTAGTTCTTAGGCTAATAAAGCTCTATCCTTTGGTGGTAAACTCCAATTAATCAAAGCTATATTGAATTTAATGCATATTTATTGGAGCTCATACATGTTTCTTCTAAAAGCCTACTCAAAACTATTAAAGGGTTGATTAGGCAGTTCTTATAGGGAAACCTAAATTTAAGTATGATTAATGCAAAAGTGAAATGGTTAGAGGCGTCTAAGCCTTTTTATGAAGGGGGTTTGAGTATTATTCCTACAAAGATTAGTAATATAATCTTAATGGGAAAAAGGCTTTGGAGAGTGCTAGGAGGCAAAAAGTGACTTTGGATGAAATGGGTGTATAGCTACATTCTCAAAAGGAAAAGTTTTTGGTCCCTTTCTATTAAAACTACTCATTCTTAGTTCTTATCTCAGCTATTGAAGATGAGGGACCTTTAAGCCTAACATATCATGCAGAATCGAAGATGGAACTAGAGCTTATCTAAAGTATGATGATAATTGGAATGGCTATAGCCCTTTAATTGCTATTCAAGCTATGGGAAAAATTTTAAGAGAAGAAAAAGTTTTTCTATGGATCATTTTTCCAAGAAAAATAAACCATTTGATCCTAAACTATACCCCTAATTCTGAACTACAAGATTGTTATCTATGGAATAACCATCCTATGGTTTAATTCATTAATAAAGCTTTTAGAGAACGGTTAGTTCCAAGAGGTCCTCGAGTTCAATGGCATAAGATAGTTTAGAGTAAATGCTTAATGAATAGAATTTCATTCCTTTTATGGTTCGCCATTAGGAATAAGATAAGTACTCTTGACATATTGTAATGCATAAACCTCGAAAATACATGCATCCTACGAAGAAAATTTGGCTCATATATTTTATGAATGCGACTTTTCAAATGCAATGTGGTTTATAATTAAAAGGATTTATCACTATTATATTAGCTTGAAAGCTCTTTTAGAGATTATACAATGCTTTTAGGCTTATAACAAACTCCTAAAAGGCAACCTTGCAGTGTTTTTAATTGTTTTGAAACCTATCTATATGAAATATGAAATGAAAAAAAATTGAAGGATATTTTTAAGCAAGGTGAGAACAAAAGAAGTGGTGTGGGAGACCATATTGTTAGGCATCTAAGAGCAATAGTTGGTATGTAAACAAGAAAAGAATTGTAATGAAAATATAGCATAAGCTTGGGGAATTGTAATGAAAATGTAGCTTCATCTTG
Source organism: Erythroxylum ulei (assembly GCA_027564395.1). Lineage (NCBI taxonomy): Eukaryota > Viridiplantae > Streptophyta > Magnoliopsida > Malpighiales > Erythroxylaceae > Erythroxylum > Erythroxylum ulei. The sequence goes on along the minus strand of JANITX010000212.1, from coordinate 47,807,066 downwards.
CTTTTATCTTGTAACGGGTTTCAATATTGTGGCTTACAAAGGGAATTTAGTCCAATGGTGATCTTGAGAGAAAGGTAATAGTCACCTAGCCAACAGGTTTCCCTTTTTGTACTTCTATACTTTTACACATTTAATATTAAATTAATTTTTCCTTAAGAAAACATATTTCATTAAGAAAGAATTCCAAGATTGTTGTAGTACTACATCACCTATTAAATTTCATGATTTATGAAATAAATAAACATCGAATCCATTTAATCCTAAAGCTTTATCGAGGTCAAGATTGAAAATGATTTATTCAATATTTGAGTTGGTGAAACGTTTAAAAAAAGCTCTAAATGCAACTATTTGATCCTTTATATAATGATATTTTGAAAGTACTTATTTGAGATCGTTACAACACTTCCACTTCCTAGTATGTTCTTGAAATAGTTACAAGCAGATGTTTTTACCTCTTTATGGTTTCTTGCTACTCTTTTGTGTCCATTAGATAATGTAGTTATCTTATTAGAATGCTTCTTAAAAGAATAAAATTGTAAAGAAAATGTAATGCTGCTGTCACCTTCTTTTAATTAACTTATTCTATATTTTTTGTTGACGAAAGATTGATGAATGTACAAGGATTCAGTATATTAACCAATCTTAACCTTCTTTGCTTCTTTAAGAATGATGATTTAATGGATTATCAAACATAAGATTTGACCCTTGTTTAACTCCTCTCTAATGCTAGCAAAAACTAGCTTCATATTGCCAATCAAATTAGAAATTAGCATTTTAAGCTCTTCATCTATTTCTTTATTTATTTGAGATCCATGATATATTACAAAATGTTTTAACCTTTAAGGTTAAACTTAACACCCTTTCAAATCCATGCCTTAAAACCTACATAATTCACCAAGTAGTTATTGAATTTGAAAGGGGGAGTTTAATTCTTTTATGATAAAGTAAACATTAATGGGCAATGATTATGGGACATTTAATTATTAAAATGCTTACAAGAGTTAAGTAGGACATTCAACTTTTGTCTAGTTTTTTCTTTTCCTAAAGAATGTTCTACCAAATTAGTTATTATTCTAAGAAAAATTGTTCCCTTCATATATCAAGTTAAACAGTCTAGATTAGAAAATGCAAATAGAGAAACCTAATTTCTCTTGGTTCATTTTTAGCCTTCAAATTCATAGGAAAAACAAGAGGAGTTGAAATCATCAATAACCAACTAAAGGATGCTAGTTGAGCCATTAAAATTAAAGGTTTTCAAATAAATATTATCATAAAGGGGAATTGTTTAAATCATAAAGAAAAGTTACAAAGACAATGGTCATCTATTGAAGAAAACTTATCTTACCAATCATAACATAAACTAAACTAATAACTTTAGATGGATCAAAAGCTACAAATGTCATTCCATTATATTGATGTTGGAGGTTGCTAAAGATGAGACAATTTCTATAAACAAAAGAGAGGCAATCATCTAGCTCATAAGCCTTTGTTTTGTTTTTAATTAATTTCACAAACATAGTTTTTCAGAAGAGCAATTTTTTTTTATAACTTGATGTTTAGAGGGGCTATTTAACTTCCTCATATTACATGCAAGAATCATCATTGAGGACTGAGAGTGGACTTATTGGTGCTAACCTTCCCATTAAGTTTTCTACAAACTTTCTTTTAGGATTTGCTAAAGTTAGAAGTATTTATTGCTTAACTAATTTAACTGACACGACACAAACAATTAAAGTTGTAGGAGGAACAAAGGAGGGTGCCAAAGTGAGATTTAACTACTTTTAAACCAAAGTTCTTATAACCAAAAGCTTTATGGAGGCTTCTCTTAAGTTTCAATCATTACATGGAGTAGTATTGACATATAAAGGATGAGAAGTTTCATATTCCTCTAAAGATAGAATTTTAGGATTCCTTAGGACTAGTAATGATTATTGATGTTTTTACACACCTTTAACAAAATCAGGATGAATTATAATAATAATTTGGATAATAACGATGGATTGGCCAACTATCTAGTTAAAGTAAAGATATAAAAAAACCAAAAGAAAAAGAAACATAATGGGGAAGGTGTTAGGCACCCTACTCTACCCATCTAAATGATTATCTAGGTCCTTGAATAGTTCAACAAATTTAGGGAGTTTAAATTGAAATGATTTTGGGTGAGTTTAAGAATCATGTTGAAGATGAAAATATATGGTTGAACTCAAAGGTTCATAATTTTACCCATGCATAAAAATAAGAACAAAACACATAGAATGGATTTTAACACTTTGAAATGGGAAAATTCCCTAGAGTTGGGTCACAGGTCTAAAAAAAAGAAATTCTTGACCTATGTCTTAGGAATTAAATTAAAATGAAATGCCTAGAGTTGGGTCCTAATGCTTGAAATTAAGATAAATGATTTTTTGTATTTTTCAAACAACACTAAAGATTACTAGAAAGTGCATACATCATTCTTATAATATAGTGCAAGGAATACAAGTAATTTTTTTGAAAATTAAAAATTATATTAATAATAACGAAAGCTATAAAAACCACATTAAAATGATATGCTTAATTTATCCAAAAATTAGCAAAAATAATCTATAAGTCTAATTTACAATAGGCACATGTAATTATAATATCCAGGTCACTTTCATGTTATAAGTAAAGTGCATCTTACTTGGAGTTTGCGATCAAGGCAGCTTGAACCTAGTTAATAATCATATCTGCTATTTGATATTTTTAGTTTCAAGACCTTTGTACAATCTCATGTTTCTTTCCCTCCATATTGAGTAAATGGTAGTAGTAAAGGTTGTTCTAATGAGCAATCCATTTAGCTTACCTTGCTTGGTGCACTCTATGATCATATGCAAAGTTTCTTCCCACTTAAAAATATAGAGAGGGACCGCTAAAAAACGCATCATCTTGCTCCAATGATTCCTACTCTCTCGAGCTTGGTTACATAAGGAATACAAGAATTATTCATACAAGGTCTACAAGTATTAGTAATAACCATCTTTTTATAATCAAATATAACAAAACGAATGATTGATGGAAAATGAATAATTAAATGGACTAAAGTTACTAACCTAAATAGCAAATTAAAATAATAAACAAGATTGAAGCAACTAATTGATAAATAAGGTCCAGATGTGGAATCTCTTAAAAACCTTTATATGCTTAGATTTATTTTGATTTAATTATTATTCCTAATTTCTTGGATCAGTAAAATTTTTAAAGATAAGCATTGATGATGATGATTTAGGCCTTTTTTTTTCAAATTTTCTTTTTATTTTTCATTTTTGTTTTCAAGTTTTGTAAAAAAACACTATTTTTTGAGTTTTTGATTTGGCCAAAAGAGCAATTTTGCCCCCAACGTTTACACTGAAATCTGAATTAGACTCTAATGTTTTAGTGCATTCAAAATGAACCCTAACATTTAAAAAATGTTAAAAATAACACCTCACTAGACGGAATTATTTATGAAATTAGGTTTTCGTCAATTAAATGCAGAAGTAACATTTTTTAATTTTTATTATAACAGGACCAATATAAATTCGGCTAAACCTCATTAAAATCACCTCGTCCACTCTTTCTTCTTTTTGTTTCAACCGAGTTATATAACAGGTAGTGCAACATTTGAATTTTTACGCAAGTTACTCAAAATTAAGTTACCATATAATCAAGAACCTAAAAGCACTTACATGATTGGTGGAAAAACCTCCTCAAGCGGTAGAGGTGCTGGATCACTAAAAGCACTCAATCTACGCACCACACGGATAACCACTGCAACCACCACAATCTCTAGAAAAAATGGTGGTGGTTTAATAGTTGTAGCTTCGTTGAATGCAATATTTTGAAGTTCCCCTTCTAGTCTAAGCTTGAGCCCATTTTATTCTTTCATAACATGGTTGTCGTCCCTGTGATGGCAAACACCTTTAAAGATAAAAAAACTACTACTCACCGGATCTACGCGCAAGAAATCCCCCTTCTGGTGTCTCTGTCGCTCTCTATACTATCCTTAACTCACACACACAGTAATACATATTGATTGAGCCAAGTTTACATTATAAATTGGTTGTATTTTCATAACTGTTTATGCACTCGTTGACTCCTAATTGATGACTTTTGTGCTTAAATTGGTTCCTTATAACGAGCT
>JANITX010000212.1:47783314-47802825 GCA_027564395.1 Erythroxylum ulei | reverse complement strand
ATGGCATTGGATGACCGTGCTTAGTTTGATAGATATGATGCGTATGAATGTATGTTTGAGTGAGATAAGTATGCTTTTGCAGATTATCTCTTTCTTCGGTTCCGACGGGTCATCCCGGGTTCAACCTTGGGGGTTGGGACTCGGGCCCAAAGGTCTTCGTTTTCGACTCCGTTTTGGATAGTTGGGCTCCGGGAACGGGGTCCAGCAATCGGACCACTCTTGCGATCACACCAATCACTCTCGCGATCGCACCTTCATCCTTGTGATCACAAGTTTTTTCCCTTGCAATCACAACCTTATTCCTCGCGATTTTTGTTCATAACTTTGTCATCCGACCTCCAAATGACCTGATTTTTAAACCAATAGATTCCTAACACATTTCTCTATCTCTCCATAAAAATTTATAGCTTTTGGTATTGATTTGAAAACGATTGATGGAATCAAAGTAAGGGCATCGGTAAGAAGATTATGAATTGGATGTGTTACTGAACATACTTCGGTATTTTGATGATAATTTGATCTGTAGAGCTCTAAATGAGATGATTCTTATTTCTAAATAAACTAGAGACATAGAGTTACCAATGTTTTGAAGAAGTCAAATTGTAATTCTGGTTTGAAGTTTCTCAAAATCTATTCTGAAGTTGAAGAAATGACTTTAATTATAGTGACTAACTGGTGGGGACGCGCCACACTTATGGGATGCATGTCCGGATGTCATTGAGGACGCCGGGCACATGTCTTGCGAGGATAGAAATGGGGTCCAACACATGTTGTGGTATCAGAGACTCTCGTTTCACGACTCGGATGTTGGGCTCCAGAATCGGGGTCCCAACATCTACCTTCTACATAGAAAGCAGTACGAATACAAAATATTTATATAATGAGAGTGAGATGATGATTGATATAATAAATAATCTAGGTTATATCATATTACATCTACATAAAAATTGATTCATTAGTTAGGAAGTCATATTTTTAATAGATGTATGACAACATGCTCCTATAGTATGTTTGTCGCACAGAATATTATACAAGCATGAGTAATGTAGAATTGTTTTCTTTATAGTCAAATTAACTTTATTACGTGTGAGTAAAAGATAATGGATTAGTACACATAATAAGTTAATAAAATGATACATTATAATTGTAAATGTGAAAACTTTTAAAAATATATATAATATATGATTTATCATAAAGATAAGTGATTGGGGAAAGAAAATTGAAATTACTAAAAATATATATAGAAGGAGTTTTGCTAAGTATCTTATCATGTGAATTGTAAGTAATTTTGCTCTTAATCAGCAATACAAGTATGTTTCGACCATGTTATTTGCAAATAAAAATATAATTATAATACTAAATTACAAAGTTGTTTTTAAGAAATATACATCAATCGAAAAAAAGTTTACGTGAGTAGAGTTAGACCACATAATTGCCTCCTTCAAGTAATTAAATGAAATGATTTAAATGGGGTAAGAAAATTATAACATTTTCAAAAACAATAAAATATAAACAAAAAGTGAACAAACTCAATTTTTTTTGGAGTTGAAAGAATCTTTAAAGATAACTTGTGCTAAATTATGAATTGGGAATTATTTTTATAAGAGTATTTTGACTTTGCATCAGTATTTATTACGTTGTGATACGGAAACCCCAAGAAAACAAGGTTCTTGAAACTCCCTAATCCTATTGAAACAAAACCTTAATCTTTCTATTCTAAAAACATGCAAGATCAAACCCCAAATCATAAGTTTGAGACCTAATCACAAAGAAATCAGAAATCAATTTACGTTGCAAGTACTTACTTATTGATGTAAATCAATTTCTTGAAGTAACCATGAAGCCATTCACACCTCCCTTGAAGAACTCACTTCTGAAATTTTATTAATCATGTAAAGCTAGGGTTACAAGGATACAATAAGGTATAAATACCCTTGAACAAGTCCGAACCCTAATAGGAATGGGTTTGTAAGCCCATTTAATGAAAACTAGGCTAATACTAACAAATCTTGGAGTATCTAGCCCATTGAACATAATCTAATCCAAGTCCTTATAGGAATGGACTAAACACATTAAAACAGATAAGTCTTAAAATAGCCTAATCAAACAAAGTACATGCTACTAATTAAAAGAACAACGCATAAACAAGTCCTTGGGTCTAAAATAAGAGATAATAAATAACAAGCACAAATTATAAAAAAAATGCGCATAAATGGCTAAGTGCTAGCCTCTTCCAACGCCTCCTCTAATAAAGTCACAAGCTTGGGCGTGCCTTGGTGTTCCTCTATGGATGTTTCGGCCTCCTCATGTACTTGACTTGTGATTTGGGCTTGAACAAAAGCTTGCATTGCTTGTTTAAACCTTGAAGCTTGTTGCGTTGTAATTGGACCACTTGGCATGTGTAGCTTGTCGGGTTGATGTTTAAGGTGTGGAACTCCATTCCGAAAGCTAGTTGTATCACTCCTCATACTTTAGCCAAAAGTGACAATTACGTCAACTCAAAGAACCAATAACAAGTTTGATAGACACTCACTCCACTCTCCATCCTGTCAAGCATTCAATGGTAGGATGTATTCACTCATCATTCATTTCATGTAAGGCATCTACCATAAGCTTGCTTACTAATTCAATCTCCACAAATCATATCAAACACAAACATCAATCTGAGGGTCTTTATGTTTTGCTGTAATGAGGCCAGGCTAAGGGTAGGAAAAAGGAAAATAAAAGTTTAAGACCACAGAAATGATTGAGAATTTAAAATAATATAGAACAATGAAGCATAAAATCCTCAATTCTTTCCTTTCAATTGACAAGAATAGCACTCCCCCCCCCCCTTTTTCCTGTCTGTCCTCTTCCTTTTCATTTTCTGGTTTACTTCTCTTCCCCCCTTTTCTTTTCTATTTCTATTTCTATTTCTATTTCTTTTTTTCTCTTTTTTCCCTTTCCCTTTTTTTTTTAATTTATTGACTTAGAACAAGGAGATCAAGTTTAGAAGAGGAAAAATGTAGAGGAGAGATACAAGTTGTTACAACCATACCCAATCCTAACTCAATAACCAATTATATGCTACGATTATCCCAAACTTATTCTAGAAATTATTCCCTAACCCAGTCATACCATTTCAAATGGTCAACTTTCCCTTATGGTAGGTATAATGAAAAGAATAAATAATCAAGGTTAAGGCTCGTATTTTGGGTTTAAAGAAAGAAAGGGTTTCATGTTAAGCTCAAAGGGGGCTTACTAAGGGTAAAATTATGGTGGCTTTTTAAGCAAAAAGGGGTAAGTCCTAATTGCCTTCAATATTTCAATGTTTGCATAGGATTATGTGATCTTAATCAGTATCCACAAGTAAGTTCTAGAGGTCCTTAATCATGAAAGAACACTCTTAACAAATAATACTTGATTTTGATGTTTAATATTTCAAAGAAGCTCAAAATCCCACAAAAGAAATTATCATTCATCTATCAAAACAAGTTAATGTCCTTTTGATTAAAATCTAAGTCAATCAACCTAAGCATGCAAGTATACTTATTCACTCATATTATGAATTTCTAATCTCGATCAAGTTTACTTCACGACCATGCATCTCTAACTATTAACTGGGAAAAACACAAAATACAATTTTTTTATTTTTAAGTAAACTACTAATCCCCCTACTTAAATATCACATTATCCCCGTGGTATTAATAAAATAAAAGAGGGACCTAAGATGCAAAACAACTATCAAACAAGGACAAAAAGTAAAACTAAGAGAAATTAAAACTAACAAGCAATAAAAAGAAAAAGGATAGAAATACAATACTAAGGTGGTGTGGTGGCTGTCCAAAGCGAGCATTCATATTGGGCATGAAGTTCCTAATCTTCGCCATGTTAGCCTTAATGTTGTGTAACCTCTCATTTGCTTACCTTTCAAATGCTCTAGATTGGGTTACATGATCTGTGAATTGGGCCTAGAAGGTTCTGAATTAAGCTAGCAGTGATTGGTAATTCTCGGAAGTAATAGGAGCATTCTGTTGTATTCCTTTGGGTGGTGGAATATCATCCTTTTGGGCAGCTTTAACTTCCTCAGCTGGAGCTTGCTTGCTACTCAAAGGTTCCTCCTTGTCATCATTGAGAAGAACATAACGATCTCCTTGCTCATTGACAAATTTCATAGCAACCAAGGAGTTCAAGTCAAGATTCGAGTTACTTGGAACTATTTACATAGGTGTTCTCCTTGTTAGTAAGCTGAGATGTTCCGCAATTGTGGTCACAAATCCTCTGACTACTATTTTTCCTACACTCGCCTTAGCTATATCATTTAAATGGGCACTTAACCATATCCCTGCATTAAAAGGTTTAACATGCATCATACACCATAGAATAAATAATTCAGCTTTAGAAAAAAACTCATTGCTATCTCCTCTACCAAATATTGTAAAATTTAAAAATCAATGGATATAGCAAAGGGTAGGGTCTACTAATACAGATGATTGGATCGACATGGAGAAAATATTTTTCTACAATTGGTTACTTGGGTCCAAAATTATCTAGCGTGAAAATCCTCATGATAACCACATAAATCACTATTTGGAAATCAAAAAACATAATTTAGCACATCCAAAGTGATTACATGAGGTTTATTCAACAATAAAAATTTAAACTACCCACCGTATCCTTAGCAGTAGTTTCATTGGTCACTTCTAAAGAAGTCAGAAACTCTAAAGTCAATTTTGTATATGAATTTTTCTTAAATTTAGAAAATTTATCCCAACCTATGTTTCACAATAATTAATAAACCCTATCAATTATTCCTAACTCATCAATTACTCTAGAATATAAAAATCTATTAAGAATAATCTAATAGTCTTTAAGAATTACGTACCTTTGCTTGTGTTCTATTGTTTGAAATTGTAAGCATGTGATACTTGGATTTGGTATTTGGTGATCGCGTGAATGAGAAGATATGGAGCCTCATCTGTGGACCCATAGCTTGGAGAAGTTTTGCGTGGGTGGTGCATTGCGCAGAGGGGTTATTAACAATATGGAGCCTCAGTGGAGGGGGTGTTGAGTGGAGAAGTGGAGAATTGCTGTGCGGAAGAACAAGAAAAATAAAACATTAAGGCTGGAAAAACCCTTTTAAAAGAATGAGTCGTACCCATGAGCCTTATTGCATAAACATAATAAAGTTTTTTAATTTTAAGCTAAGAGTCACACTTGTGAGTTGTGTTTCCCAACTTCTGATTTTTTTTTTAAATTCTCCATAATTTCTTGTATGATTCGAAGTTCGTATACACAAAGAAAATAGATTAAGTTGAGATTCACTTGAAAGGAATAACAAACAAATAATTGAGAAAAACAAAACAAAAATTACATGGGTTGCATCCCATGTAGCACGTCTTGTAGCTAGACGGCTCATTATTTATGTACTAAGTGGGTCTCTCAAAGTGATTAATTCTACTGTTTTCTTCTCAATTGCTACTTCCCATTATGGTTTTAATCGATCGCAATTAACTTTAAAGGTTTCCTTTGTTCTCGGATTTTTCAATTCCACAACTCCATACTAAAAAAAAATTATTACTTCGAATGACCCATTCCACCTTGATTTCAATTTTCCTAGAAACAAATGCAAACAAGAATTATATAAATGAACTTTCATCCCAAGCTTTAGGTACTTACCTAGAAGAACTTTATCATGAAGGAGATTTGTTCGTTCCTTGTAGAATTTTGAATTCTCATAAGCCTCACTCTAGAGCTCATCCAATTCTGAAATTTGAAGAAAACTCTTCCTTCCTCCATCATCTAGGTCATGTTCATTATCTTGATTGCCCATAGTGCTTTGTGCTCAACCTCTACGACCAAATGGCAAGCCTTCCCAAAAACTAACCTATAAAGACTCATCCTTAAGATAGTTTTGTAATGTGATTTAACATTATTGACCAATTCTTCCTTGATCGGTGCATAGTCTTTTCCAAAATCCCCTTAATTTTCTTGTTACTTGTTTTCAATTGCCTGGATGTTTGTGGATGGTATGGGATCGTCACCTTGTGGGTGATTGCGTATTTCCTCATAAGCATTCAAAAAGCTTATTACAGAAAAGACTTCCTAAATTGCTTATAGTTGCTCATGGAATCCTGAACCTGCTAAGAATATTTTCCTTCATAAATTTACCAACAACATTAGCATCTTTAGTTTAGGTAGGTATTGCTTTTACCCATTTAGACAAGTAATCAACTGCAATAAGTATATACTTAAATCCAGAGGATTTAGAAAAAGGGTCCATAAAATCAATTACCTAAACATCAAATAATTAAACAGTCAATTAGTTAGTTAGGGGCATTTCATTTCTTTAACTTATATTTCCAGTTCGTTGACATTTATCACATTTTAAGCAGAAGAAATGAGCATCCTTGAACAAAGTGGGCCAATACAAATTGCTTTGAAGAACCTTAGAAATATATTTTTTTTCATTTTAAAATGGCCTCCACAGTGGAGTTCATGACAAAAGGTCAAGACACTTACTTACCCTTCCTCTAGAATGCACCTTCAAATGATTTCACCGTTGCAAATCCGATAGAGGTATGCATCATCCCAAAAGTATTACCTTCTTAAATGAAGAAATCTTCTCTTATCCTGAAAGTCATGTTAGGTCTCAAAATGCCACAAGTAAGATAATTCATATAGTTAGCGTACCAAGGTACTTTACTAACAGCAAATAACTGCTTATCGGGAAAGTTCTCAGCAATTGCATACTTCCTTTGTTGTTCAAGAGGTTCCAAGTTAGGAGAGATCCCAGAAAAATGATTTGCAACAGCATTATCACTCCCCTTTTTTCTTTTATTTCCACATCAAACTATTGCAACAACAAAATCCATCTAATTAATCATGGTTTTGCATACGTTTTGGTCAAAAGATATCTAAAACTTGTATGATCAGAATGGATTATAACTTTTGACCCTAACAAATAAGATCTGAATTTTTCCAATGCAAAAATCACCACTAACAATTCTTTTTTAGTGGTTGTGTAATTTAATTATGCATCACTTAAAGTTAGGCTGGCATAAAAAATTACATGTAAAGATTTCTCAACCTTTTGGCCCAAAACAACTCCCACAGCAAAATCGGAAGCACAACACATAAGTTTAGAAGGTTTTACCAAACTGGATGAGGCATTGATGTTGTTCAACTTTCTAGTTAATACCGCTATCTGCGCCTGTATGGATAACGCTGACTTTGTTTCCATGATTCCTTTTTTTTTAATTTACATTGTATGGTCTATTTATGTTAGTTAACCATATACAGTTGATAGTGGCCATATCCTTAATTAGATTGTATGCAGCATCAATGGTTTTTCTCATCAACGAGCCTTCAGTTGCTGCATCAATTGTATTATTGGTCGTTGCATTAATTCCATTATAAAATTTATATAATAACAACTCTCTTGTCAAGTAATGATGAGGACAACTTCTCTATAGCTCCTTGAATCTCTCCATGCCTCAGAGAGTGATTCTCCGTCATACTACTGAAAGGTTGTGATCTCTTTGACAATCTAAGTTGTCTTTGTTAATGGAAAGTATTTAGCTAGGAAAGCTTGCACTAACTAGTCCTATATCGTTACCTGCTCCATATTAGGAGAATTTAGTCATGCCTTTGCTCAATCTTTCAGTGTAAAAGGAAAAAGGCTTATCTTTGCTGCCTCCTCGGATAATCCATTATACCTAAATGTATTGCAAATTTTCAAAAAATTAGCAAGGTGAGCATGTGGATCCTTATGTGGTAAACCATATAACTAAACACTAGTTTGCAAAATATTCAATAAAGCAGGCTTGATTTCAAAATTATTTGCATTAATAAGTGACCTGGCGATCCCTTTTTGGTTTGGATTAAACCCGGGCCGTATTAAATCCATTAATATTCTTTGTTCACTGCCTCATCTCCTTTATCCTCCATTATCTTTTCGATTTCATCTTGACACCTTGCTTTTCTTAATTCCCTTTCAAGCTTAATGATGTCAAGTTTGCTTAATCTGCTCTCATTTCTGAAGCTTCTTCTGTCCATACACTTGTTACAAACACGAAAAGAGTATCAAATAAAAATAAAAAGAAAGCTCAAATCAAAATAATTCAAATCACAATTGACTGAAAATGGTGCCAAAAACTTGATAGCTACTTCTTGTTTAGCTCAAAGTTTTAAAATTAATTGAAGTTGTTATACCATAAGTATACGACTCGTATAAAATAGTATACTAAGGTATCGTTCCCTTAAGGATTAGTCATTCACATTATAATTCAAATTGACTTTTGTTTAGGTAAACCAAATAATGAGAGATTGAAATTGCAAAATTTCATAATTTAAAGGCTTACAAACACACTTCAAAATGTCACAAAAATAAGAACACAATTTGGTTTAGAGAATCAAATTATAAAGGTTAGGGTCATTCTCTCCATACTATGTAATCCCTCACTTTGGTAATGTAATCATGCTTAGTCCTAGGAATTCTAATGTATTGGCCCTTTCTCTCTCAATACTCAAACCAATTAAGCCTAAAATAATCATTAAAGTTTAGTATGTGATCTCTCAACCTAAACACTTTACTTAATCGCTAAATGGACATGAAGTAACATATTGGACAGCCATCAAAACATCGAAGATCTCTCTATAAATGTCATGTTAGCTTGATGTGTGAAGTGTTCTCAAGGTTGCCCACTCTTATGGTACATCCAAACTGATTTCCTAGCTCCATTTTTCAATGTATGCAAGGCATATAAAGCCTACACATTATAAGCGTTAAAGAAAACCATATATTAAACCAAAGTGAGTTCTTACATAGTTATGGTAAGAACAACCCTAAAATCTACTTAGAAATCCATTACAATCATCAATAAAATCCTCACTACATGTCCATACATCTTCTCTATATAATAAATAAACAAAAACAAATGAGGGAAGAGAGAATAGAAGGCTTATGAGTTGAAGAACAAAGTTGGAACTTGGTGTGGCAACTTTGAGATCTCTTGAAATCACTTGATTTCCTTTGAAATTCCACCAAAAAAGTGCCTATCTTCCTCCTTTTTGGGTGATGCATGACCCTCTGCCTTTCTAGGGTTTAAAATTGGGTTTTTATACCCCTTTTGGGTGCTTAAACCTACTTAGGATGGATGTGGTGTAAGTTGGAATTGCCAGCTACAAAATTCCAGCTTCTACCTGGAAAATTCTACCTTTCTCCTTTGAAACCTAAAACAAGTCCACATTCAAGTAACTTAATAATCAACACAAATAAGGTCCAAATCCTACCCAAACATTGACATATAGCACATCAAAACACATGAAAAATCATGTAAAACCTAAGCTTAAAAACCTTCATTTATAACCTAACATGCAATTTACCATATATAATCACATACACATGCAAGTTATATGAAAATAACATAAAACCTAGGCTAAAAATCCTAGTATGTATACTAAACATACAAATTATCCCATAAAATTAATTGGACAATCATATAACAAATATCACTTATTACATCCCTTGATAAAAATCGTGGCCTTTGAATGTTGCTTACGACCTAAAATTGCTTAACAATTTGACTCTTTCTTTCTTACCTCTACGCACATCCCTTTATAATAAAATAAGGGATTTCTCAAATATACACCGTCACTTACATGGGCGTGTAGGAGACCAGGTATAATCAAGAACACCTAAATTGATGCATGTGACCTTGTTAGGATTGTTGATACTCTATTTGAAATATTTAATAAAGTTGTGAATGAAGTTGGGCCAACAAATATTATTCAATTCATTATTAACAATAATTACATTTATAAAGTGGCTAAAAGAAGATTGCAAAGCAAGTATAATTTTTTTATGGGACTTCTTATGTTACATATGACATTAACTTGGTGTTGAAAAATATAGAGAATGCTAGATACTTTCCCATTATTGATGAGACTGTGCAGAAACCAAAAAAGGTGACCAAGTTCATCTACAATTATGCATAGGTCTTGAATTTAATGAGAAAGAATTTCACTAACGGTAGGAATTTGTAGTGTTTTGCTATTACGAGATTTACAAGGAGTTTCTTATCACTTTAGTGTTTTCTTATGATGAAGAAAGAGTTAAGACAAATATTTACAAGTGATAAATAGGTTGCATCGCGGCATGCTAGGTCTAATGCAGGATTGAAGGTTTATAAAATTACACTTAAAGATAATGAATTTTGGTCCTAATGTCAATTTATCATCCGAGTTTGTGATCCTTTGGTGAGGGTACTTCGTCTGGACTGATAGTGATGAGAAAACAACAATAGGTTTTTTTTTATGATTCCATAGAGAGGGCGAAGGAAGCAATAAAGGCTAATATCAAAAATAGGTTTTCTTTGTACACATCTTATCCTACAATCATCAATAAGAGATCAAAAAGGCAACTTTACTTTCTATTGTTTGCAGCTGGAGAAATTTTGAATCTTAATGTGTATTTCATACTAAGTTTTACAAAGAAAGGTAAAGTTAATTGGGGAATGCTATTAATTATTATAACAGTTGTTGCCCATAAGATGATGCAAGATTTTTTAAGCTCATAAATGGAGATTTGTAAGGATCCTTTTGGTGATTTTGGGATGTAAATTGTTATTCGTTAAAGAGACAAACTTAATCTAGGTATATATATATATTTTTCACTTTTTATACTTATTGAAAATTAATCACCATATTATTTTGTTTATAATGCTACTTTTGTTATTTTACAGTTGCTTGGTGGAACCAATTCCGAAGTAGTGTTTTAGAATTGCAAAGTTCTTTTCACACCTTGTTATACTCCGACAGGGTGTGGAAAGAATTGGAACACATTTGAATTCATCCATTTTAAGAAAGGAATATAATAAAGCACAAAAGATTGAATGACTTAGTCTTTGTTCAATACAATTTGAAGTATCAAGAAAGGTGAGTTATTATCATTATTAAGTTAGATATAATTTCTTATAATTTTAAATAATTTAATTTTATTGTTTAGTAGGACTCTTAATAGAACAAATAGTTCTGTAGATTCAATTTGTCTTGATCATATCGATATTTTGGTAGATTAAGTTTTTGAGGAATCAAATTTGATAGATGAAAGTGTCTTGGAAGAAAATATTGGATGAGAAAATATTGACATGTCATTTGGAGCAATGAATTCGAATGATGGTGATGATGAGCCTCCTTTTAATGATGATAATTTTGTACCAAATAAGAATTGAGGTCAATACAATTTGAATGGGTATTCGATTGAATAAAATTCTAAGTTTTTGTTTTCCTTTTTTTTAATTTCAATTATATTTGATATATATTTTAAATTCTACATATGCAATATAATTGTAAATATTTTTTGTTTTAGGTTTCACTTCTAGTTGATTCTTTGACACGAACTCTTATTGTAAATTGTAATTGTTAGAGAATCATAAAAATTTATTATTCTTTTTATTTAATGTTTTGTATAATTCTTATTTATTATATGATAAAATTGTAATATTTTAAATAATTTGTATTTTTTAATTTTATATGTGTATGATGATAAGTAATCTTTTTTTCATATTAATTATGAGCATTATTTATATGTAAAATATGTGAAAAATAAATTAAATTATTGTTGTTGTAAATTTTTTATTATTATGATTTTTAAAAATATGATTAAATTTTACAATATAATATATTAAAGTACTATTTTGAAATTTTTAAAATTTTAAAGACTGTTTTATAAATTTAAAAAATTATGTATTAATAACGATCCGGTAACAAACTATAAATTGGGTACCAAACCAATACCATTACACAAATAATAATATTGAGTAGGACCTACGTGGATTATGCTATCGAGGTTTATGTTTCTCAAAAACAGACGAGTTTATTTACGTTTATAATTTCTTTTAAATTGTTGCGTTAAATAAGAATATAGAGAGAGAGGAAAGGCCCTAGAGATTTATGGAGCGGCATAGTGGTGGATAAAATGTGGGATACGAATATGGAATATTAAAAATAATGATAATATGTAAAAATTGATTTGGATCGGAGGAAAAAGTAATAGACAGAAATGGAGAAGAGCAATTCATCAGAGGGGGAGGCGACGGCGGAGATCGAAGAGGAAGTGGGAAGGTTGGTGGAACAGGCGAGGGAGCTTCAGGAATCAGCAGCTTCCCTGTTCTCAAAGTATTCCGTCGAAGAACAATCTCTTCGACAACGGGCGCTCTCTCTCGATTCTTCTATCCGCCGTTGTCATTCTCTTATTTGCTCCAATAAACTTGTCCATCCTAAGTTTGCTCGTAAGGCAAGGGAGTTTCTTTTTCATTGTTGTTAAGTTTAATCATCTTTCAGCTACTTCTCGTCCTCAGCATGTTTGATTTCTTCTTGTTTAATTCGTCACTAAGTTTAGCTGGAAGAAGATTTACAGAGAGCCAGATGTCTTATGGTCGATGGAGACGCTTCTGCTTTTCTTCCGTCCAAGGCTCAAGGTCTATTTCAGTTACTCTCTCTCTCGCTATATTTATATATTAAAAGGGAATTGCCGTTTGGATGATTGGGGTATTTTATGTGTACATGCAGGTAGGTTCCTGAGAATGTTTCTAGGTCCAATTAATGTGCGTGCTACTCGAAAAGACGTGCAACTCAAGGTCAAAGAAGAATACAACAGTTACAGGGTACATACACGCTTCTCCACTTCCCTAAAAGGCTAGGTTTTTATACTATGAATATAAGATAATTTCAATTCCATTGGTAGCAACTTGCTTTCAAAAATCATCATAATAAAAAGGACTCTTCATAGCTGACCTGCTTTTGATCACGTGCTGTGTGGTTGGAGCAGGATAGAACCGCGCTTCTTTTTCTTCTTTTCCCATCAGTTTTGCTCATCCTTAGGTCCTCGGTCTGGGGTGGGTGCTTGCCTGCATTTCCAGTTCAATTGTACCAGGTAATTTGCTCTGGTTCGAGAGTCTTGCTCTTATTCATTCTTTCTGTTTCATGGTTCATGGTCGATTCACCTGCTGTGCATTCCTTATCTTTGCGCTCAATTTCACCTTAATGCTATATTCATGTGGAAGTTTTAATAACTATGATTATTACTTTGTTAGGCTTGGCTCCTATTCCTCTATACTGGCTTGGCTCTGCGGGAAAACATACTAAGAGCCAATGGAAGTGACATTCGTCCATGGTAATGTCTAATCAGATTCCTTCTCTTTCTGAATTCAAGCTATTTTTCTGTTTATTGGTCTCAACTAATACAAACAAGTAAATACAATGAGATGCGTTATGAGCTAATTGAACCTATTCTGTACGTAGTTCTTAAAGCTTGAGCAGGATGCTTGATGTGACAGTATAGTTCCCATAGTTTTCATTATTGGAAGTCTTTATTAGTACGAGCTATTGGGCATTAAAATGTTTGGTTGAACTAGAGCATGCAATGGATTCTTGAACTCCTTGATGCATTCAAAACGTCCAGTATTGTTATAAAGTCATTTACCTGTATTAAAGTAGTAGAGAGTATCTTTAACTAAAATTAATAACGTTATGTTAATTTATCAGAAATGCAACAGAGTATTTTGCTTTCTAGTGAAATAGATGGTTGGTTGTTTGTATAATTAATGGGACTTGAGAAATTCCATGTTATATAATTTAGTCTCAGACAAGTCTAGCAGTTTCCCCAATATTTGTTGGTCTTTGTATCTTAACCTGCAAAAGAGACAACACATGATTGCTGTTTCTTAGTTCCTGGTGATTGGTAGTTTCTTTTGTTAATCTGTAATCAAGGATGGTCTACTTTATCCAGATAGTCTGTTCTGCAACTGGGGGATAAACATGATCTGATGGGTGTGTCAGATTTTTTAGCTGCAGTTGGCTCACTAAGCTTGTGCTCCTTTTGAGTGGGGTTTGTTCTTGTATTTTACTTCAAGAAGAGGATCAGGTACCAACAGATCGCTCAAAGAGGGAGTTAGCTTATAATTCTGGAAAACAGAAGATTCTCACAAAAGAAAGCTGATCTATTGAAATCATAAAACATATTAGGATGGTAGTCTGAATTTGGGAATAGGATACACTTCATTTAGATCATTGTTTAGACCCACATGAAACTTTGTCTCTCTCTCTCATTATCTTTTTATTTCTCAAATCCATGCATAATCTGCATGATGCAAATGCATATACACTGCAGTTCATTGCCAGCCTGAAGGTAATCCATTTTCATTTTTGGTATATTCAATTAACAACTCTGTGAAACACAATTATCTACTTTCATTTGTTTCTCTTCTTGCATATTATATTTAAACATCACTTAAACAGTGGTTGCAGACAAAAGGTTGATGGCATAAAACCATATTTGTGATCTATATGATACCCTCAATTTAGACATTTGGGTTTTGACTCTGCTTCCACTTTAGTCCTCTGTGCCATTGTCTTAGGCTTCTCGTTTTCTTTTAACTTTTATTTGATGGGGAGTGGGGTGAGGGGTGGCTGCTTGCCGGTTGTTTGTGGTGGTGGATGGTGGCTCTTGTTGGGGGAAAACTGAAAAGATCTCTTTTCCTTCCTTTGATTAATTTTCCTTATGAATCAGAATCAACAAGAATGTAGTACTTGCATTAAAATGCATGGGAGTGCAACAGCACAAGAATTTTCAGCAGAAGTATTTGATGCCTTTTGCAGGTGGATATACCATCACTATTGTGCTATGCTTATGGCTCTTGTTAGCCTTACATGGGAGATAAAAGGACAACCAAATTGTACTCAGAAGCAGGTTATTCTTCTTATTCTCTGGCAAGTTAATTTTCTTTATTTATGTACAAGGACTACTTAGTGTCTATTGAAGGCCAACTTGAATCTCTACAGAGGGGGGTGCAACTGTTTTTGCAATGGGCTATGATGCAAGGAGTAGCTATGCTTCTTCAGAATAGATATCAACGACAGAGACTCTATACTCGCATTGCATTGGGAAAGGTGGCATTTAACTCTTATTTATCATGCAACAGTCTTTTGCTCCTTTTGTTATTGCTTAGATATGTCCTGGTTTTTGTTTAAGTGCAAGAGTTGATTGGTGACCACTCAGACCACTCAGAGTTTATGCATTTCTTCCACCTTTTTTGCTGTGAATTGTTTACTGCATCCAATGTTAAGAGGTTTTACTTAATGACTATGGTTTTTATCTACTGTTATTTAAGGCCAAAAGAATGGATGTTGTATGGGGAGAGACAGCTGGTGTGGATGGTCAGTTGTGGCTATTATGCCCCATCCTCTTCATTTTGCAGGTGATTTGAACTAACTCATAACAGCAGTCTAAATTTAGAAATGGAACAGTGACCTACTCGTAGCATTCTACTATGCTTGTGTATCTGTCGGACTCTGCTGCCTCTAGTTTGTAACATAGTTCATTTTATTTGTATAACATGTAATTGCTTAAATAAAAATTGCAACTTAAGGTTGCCCGGTCCATTGTATTCCTGTCCACAGAAGTTATAGTGTACATCAAGAAAATGCTCTTCAGAATAATATTCTCATGATCATAAACTTCGTCCAGATTAATTTAAGTACAAGGTTTTCTGACAAGTGAATGATAGTGCTGTCAAGTTTGTCTTCTTGATTCTTTGTCATAGCAATGAGGTTTAGTTAGTTTGTTGACCATTTATTGATCCTGAATTTGATTTTAGGGCTTCGAGGCATATGTCGGTCTACAGTTGCTTAGGACTGCATTTGTTGGGGTTGTCTCTGAGTGGCAGGTACCTTAAGATTTTATCTTTCTCTTGTCCTGCTTTGAGAGATCTTTTGATTTGTATAAAACAGAAATATAATCAACCAACAAGAGGCTGCAAATGAAAACTGTTTTTGGCAGGTTATTCTCTGTGGGATGCTTTTGGTATTAATGGCTGTTGGGAACTTCTTGAATACTGTTCAGACACTAATGGCAAAGTCGAGGTTTAAAGCCAAAA
This sequence comes from Erythroxylum ulei, assembly GCA_027564395.1. Taxonomy (NCBI): domain Eukaryota; kingdom Viridiplantae; phylum Streptophyta; class Magnoliopsida; order Malpighiales; family Erythroxylaceae; genus Erythroxylum; species Erythroxylum ulei. Next base: position 47,786,908 of record JANITX010000212.1, on the reverse strand, counting down.
TGAAAAGAAGTAAGAGCAAGCCAGAACTGGACTAAAAGTACCCATGATTTGGACCATTCAACATTTTAGTTTCTCAATTTTGGATGTTTCTCTGATCTCGCATGCCTGCTTTCATGACGCTGAGGCAATGGGAATTTGTTGCTCCGAGTTTCATTTTGATGAAAACTTGCCTTCTGTAGATGATATATTCACTCACCCTATCTCGATGTCTCCAGTGCCTAGCAAAATCGTATTCTGTGTGTTTATGTCTAATGTTTTCTCATGGTTTGTGGCGGAGATCTCAATTTCAGTGCTGTGGATATTAAATATGCTCATTGAATGGATTAAACCGTTGGAATGATGTATCTTTGCTTTGTAGAGTTACAGAAGTTATGACCTGTGCATGTAAAATCTGTCCGCTTCTAAAGAGTGAGTTGAAATTGTTGAATAATATTTTTATAAAAAAATTTTCCTGACAGAGATGAAGTGCCTCGCAATTCTTTTTTGGTGAAAGAGATTTTATTTAAAATGATGAATAATAAGGGAACGTTCGACTTGCTTTCGATCGTGAGACTCGATGCTAAACAGAAAACCAAATAGATAAGCAGTAACATCGGGCTTAGGCAAGTATTTTTAAGGTGCCAAAGTTGCAATCTAAATCCTTGAACTCCCGCGTGTCTTTCATGTCATGGTACTTTGTTCTCTTTAAATAATGTCAATTATCATAAAAATAATAATAATAAGGCAAGTTTTAAGGTGATCTTTGAATAATATGCTCCTTTTTTATTTACAGGAACAACTCACTAGGTGGAAGCAAGATGAATGAGCCACTCTACGTACCTCGTCCTCACCATGCTTGATTTTGCTTTGCGCAGACTTCTTTTACCGCAATTGTGCCTCTAATTGAGATTTCCGTCATAAGCAATTTTATGATTAAGACACCAATTGTTATATATAATTAATAAATTTAAAATTAATTATAAGAATACGATAAGTAACAATTATTAATCATCTTTAAATTAAATTCAAATTGAATATTATTTTAATATAAATAATGATGTGTAAATATGATAAATCAATAAAACATAACATTTACAATAAAAGTAGTCAAATTTAATTACTTATATAAAATAATTTATAAGTGAAAATAAGATTGTGCAACTTGGATAGGTCCATAGGAAGAGCTAACCTATATGCCACTAGTCCAATTCTATCAAGGATTTCATACGGACTTATAAATCTCGGACTAAGTTTTCTTTTTTCCCCAAATTTTAACACCTTTCTTTACGGTGAAATTTTTAAGAAAACTTTGTTACCCACCGTATATTCAATATCTTTCTACTTCAAGTCAGCATATGATTTCTGTCTATCACTTGTAGCCTTCAACCGTTGTTTAATAACCCTTACTTTCTCTTCTTTGTCTTTGACTATGTCAGGCCCATCATCTTGTTCTCAGCCAATTTCGTCCAATAAATTGGGGTTTTACATTTTCTACCATATAATGCTTCGTATGGTGCCATGCCTATACTAGTCTGATAACTATTGTTGTAGGAAAATTCTATCAAAGGAATGTACCTATCCTAATTGCCTATAAATTCTATAACACATGCTCTAAGTATGTCTTCTAGCACTTGTATAACTCTCTCAGATTGCCCATCTGTTTCTAGCACTTGTACCCAAAACTGCTTGCAAGCTTTTCCAAAATCTTGATGTAAATCGTGAGTCTCGGTAAAAAACAATTGACAATGGCCCTCTATGTAGCCAAACAATCTTATTCACCTACAACTCAAATAATCGATCCATAGAATAGTCAAGTCGGACAGGTACAACGTGAGTTGATTTGGTGAACCTGTCTACTATAACCCATATTGCATCATGCTTTCTTTGTGTGTGGGGTAGGCCTATAACAAAGTCCATGGTGATATTATCCTATTCCCACTGTGAAATGGGAATGGGATTTAATAGGCCAGATGGGACTTGATGTTCAACTTTCACCTATTAACAAGTCAAGCACTTGGACACATAATTTACTACATCACGTTTGGCCACCAGTTATGTTGTTTCAAGTTCTAGTACATCTTGTTACCCTTAGGATGCATAGTGAACATAGTATTATGGGCTTCATGTAATAATTTCTTCTTCAAGTCCTTTACTACTGGTACACGTAATCTACTTTTAAAGTACAAACTTCTGTCATCTTTCACTACAAAATCAGTTTGTTTCCCTTCTTACATTGCTTGTACAATATGTTGCAACTTGTCATCATCTTTTTGTATATGTACCATCATCTATCTCAAGTCAGAGCTTGCTTTTAATTGAGCTATGAAAGCTCTATCTAATGCAAATCTCCATCTACTATGTTGTGATGACGGAGCTAAAATATACTTCCTACTCAATGCATCTGCTACCATATTAGCTTTCCCTAGGTAGTAGTCAACTATGCAATCATAGTCTTTAAACATTTCTAGCTAATGCTGATGCCTCAAATTTAGCTCCTTCTAGGTGAGTAGGTATTTGAGACTCTTGTGGTTTGTGTAGACTCTACATCTTTTCCTATATAAGTAGTGCTACTTGATTTTCAAGGCAAATATCACTACTGCCAATTCTAAATCATGTGTAGGGTAATTATGTTCATGTGGCTTTAACTATCTCGAGGCATAAGCTACCACTTTCCCATCTTGCATCTGTACACAACCCAAACCATTCATAGAAGCATCACTTTAAATGGCATACTCTTTGCATGGAGTTGGTTGTGTCAACATTGGAGCTTCTGTGAGCATTTTCTTTAACTGCTCAAAAATAGCTTAACATCTGTCATTCCATTCAAATTTTGTACCTCTCCAAAGTAACTTTATGATTGGACAAACAATTACTAAGAATCATTTGATAAAGTGTCGATTATAATTAGCTAAACCAAGAAAACTTCTCACTTCTATCATATTCTAAGGCGGCTTCCAATTGACAACTGCCTCAATTTTACTGGGATCTACCCTGATACCTTCTGAAGAGATGATTTGCTTGAGGAAAGAAACTTCCTTTAGCCAAAAATCACATTTGCTCAATTTGGAAAATAACTACTTTTCTCTCGAAGTCTATAACCCACTATCAAATGCTAAGAATGTTCCTCGTCATTCTTCAAACAGACCAATATATCATCTATAAACACCATAACAAATTAATTTAAGTAAGGTCGAAACACCCTATTCATCAAATCCATGAAAGTAGATGGTGCATTAGTTAGCCCGAAAGGCATTACCAAGAACTCATAGTGGCTATATCGGGTCCTGAATGTAATCTTTGGAACATCTACATCTTTTATCCGAAGCTAGTAATAACCCAATCGTAAATCAATCTTGGAGAACACTCCTGCACCTTTCAACTAATCAAACAAGTCTTCTATTATGAGCAATGGATACTTATTCTTTACAGTCACCTTGTTCAACTCTCTATAGTTTATACATATTCGTAGGGTGCCATCCTTCTTTTTGGCAAAAAGGACTGGTGCTACCCATGATGACACACTAGGCTAGATAAAACCTGTTGGCCCCCAAAATTTTCTTGATGAATTAAGCATGATTTAAAATGAATTATGAGGTTTGATGGATTAATTTTTGG
>JANITX010000212.1:47757923-47783214 GCA_027564395.1 Erythroxylum ulei | reverse complement strand
CAAAAATTAATCTATCAAATCTCATAATTCATTTAAATCATACTTGTTCAATGAGAAAAGAATTTGGGGGCCAACAATGATACTAAGATCATTCCGTTTGGTTTAGAAATTTGAAAGTTATAGTTGAAACATTTTCGAACTGTTATTAAATTGAAACAGTACACTATACTCAACTTCCATCCAGAATTTGAAAGTCTTAAGGATTGACTTAAGATTCAATTCCTTCAGATAATATGTAGTCTATGTCTTTAATTTATTCAGAGACAAGAATCATCTCATTAGGAGGTTAGATAATAAAGTTATGGCCAAATGAATCAAACAAGGTTTTGTTTTAAATCATATTGAGCCTGTCTTAGGACAATTGTCATAACTTTCCTTATAGATATCAGATAACGATCATTCTTAGGCGATTTGAAAGAGGACTTCCAGATCTACAATTTCATGAAGACCTTGAAGATAGATTTTGTCATCTGGAGGGTCAAAATTGGACCAGACGATGAAAGATGAATAGTACCCAAAAGATACACGTCATCACAAAAGATATACGTCATCACCAGATGATACACGTCATCACAGAAGTTGAAGATACATGTCATCTCCAGAAGATACAGTCTGTACTCCTAAGCATCTCCACTTATAAGGATCATAACTTTCAACACAAATGTCTAAAAATTTCATACTATATATCGTTGGAAAGCTAGAAAGATAAGCTACAACTTTCCAGAAGACAACTTTGTCTAATTTAGCCTAGATCAATACAGTTTTTCTCCTGAAGCTAGAACATGAATTTTTTCCCTATGGAAAATTGGAAATTTTCAATGTACCAACTTGGAAAGTCATAAGCATAACCATTCAACTCACTAACTTTACTTGATTAACCTCTTTAACCTCTACTCATTTGACTCCTCACTTACTTCTAATTCTCATCATCCATAATTCCTATTTTCTCTTCATATATATATATATATATATATATAATCATCAACTCAAGTTGACAACTTCTTTAAATATCCTAAAATCCCAACTCAACATCATCCATACACAATTCGTATTTCATTAATAGCAAAAGATAAGAGTTTACAAAACTTTAATGGCATTCCAAGCCACATTACATCATCATCTCAAATTACAAAAAGGTTCTTAATCAAATAAATGCAACTAAAACATTGTGCTTTCTCAAAACCAACTCAAAATACAAAATAGAAAATTTGAAGTAATTCCCTTAGGCTCTTGATCACTTGATCTCTTAGCTATCACTTGAAGATGGGACAAAAAGGGGGTGAGCTTGAAAGCTCGTGAGTAACAGTTTATAACAGAAAAATAAGTAAAACCTTTGAAAACCTTTACTTATCATAGAAAATTCTCATCGAGTTCATAAAGCACATGTTTTTCAAATTCTCATCAGGTAGTCAAAATCTCAAACTACAAAACATGAATGCATCAAACTTGTTCACATAACATAAACACATAAGCACATCAGAATGGTTTGAGTGGATCCAAAAACAGAACATACTACACATTGCCCTAAATATTTTCGGACCGTTCTTATATTGAAACAGTACACTATACTTAAATTCTGCCCAGAAATTGAAAGTCTCAGAGACTGAATTAGATTTCAATTTCTTCATACCATTTGTAGCTCCATGTCTCTAGTTTATTTTCAAATAAGAATCATCTCATTCGGAGCTCTACTAATCCAGAAATCATCAAAATACCGAAGTATGTTTAGTAAAACATCCAATTCATACTCTTCCAATCGATACCCTTACTTTGATTCAAACAATCTTTTTTAAATCAATACCAAATACTATCAAATTCTATGGAGGGACATAAAAATGTGTTAAGAATCTATGGGTTTAAGAATCATTTCATTTTTAGGTCGGATAACAAGGTTATGGCCGAAAGAATCAAACATGATTTTGCCCTCAATCATATTGCACCTGTCGTGGGACAGTTTGCATAACGTTCACTATAGATGTCGGTTCAAGGTCATTCTTCGAGATCTACAACTTTTATGAAGATTTTGAAGACAAATTCTATCATCTAAAGGATCAGAAATGGACCAGACGATAGGGATAGACAAAACCAGACGAAGGGTCAAATGAATAGTGCACCAAATGATATGATGTCATCACTAGACGATATGACGTCATCAGACGATACTTCATCACAAACAATATGACGTCATAACTAGAAAATATGACGTCATCAGACAATACTTCATCACAGATGATATGACATCATCAGACGATATGATGTCATCAGACGATACAATCTATACTCTTGAGCATCTCCAATTATAAGGATCATAATTTTCGACTCAAATGTTCAAGAATTTCATACTATATACCGTTGGAAAGATAAAAGGAAGACCTACAACTTTCTAGAAGATAACTTTGTCTAAATCTATCTAAATCAATCCAGAACTTTCCCTTATGTCAGAACATGAACTTTACATTCATCCACCAATGTACTACACCCAGTTCCCAATTTCATGACAAATTTTGAGATTCTTAAAGACAGAATTTAAAATTGATATTTTCATAAGAAATGTGGCTATATGTTTCTAGTTTAATCCAAATTAAGAATCACCTCGTTTGGATAAATAGAGAAAAAGTTGTGGCTAAAAGACTGACGCATACTCAATAAACATTTTCCAGATCAACTACCTATTTTGTTTCAAAAACTTTCCTTAACACAACTCATACCAAGATCACCTTTTCTACTTCATTTACTCCTCATTCTCAACTCCATTTCAAATCAATATCATTCATAAAGAAATTATAGTCCATGATTAATCATGAACACTAATAACAAAACATACACATATCTTCATCAACTTACTACACATATTCAACTTCATTTTTGCTTTTATTTTACTTCTAACTTTCACCTTAATTCTTCTCATTTCAAAATCTCTTATCCACCAAAAACACCAAAGTAAAGCATGAATCTATCCACCTTTATCATTCACTACTTTACTCTTATCTATCTATCCATATTTCTCATTCACTACTTTACTCTTATCTATCATATCTAATTCACAAATTTTCATTCATTTGTTCTTTACTCATGACTAATCGCCAAAAATTTCTCATTTAATAGTTCTAACTTGTAAGAAAAGTTTGGGGTCCAACATTATCGCCCTAAAGTAATTAGAGATAATATTATATTATTCTTGATTGGTATTAATTTAGAAAATCCTTAACTAAGGTGGAATGATGCTTGATAAAATAGTTTACAAATATCATTAATTGAATCAATAACTAATGGTGGAGAACTAACATGATTGGACTCAAATAGAGTAGATATTAATTCTATGTGTTATATCTAATCATAATATTATACGATAAAATGATTGAATTATACGAAAAATTCATGCACAAAAAAGTTAGTCAAAATCACTTTAACATTCCTAAAAATTTGGGTAATCAAATGTATTGCTAGACACTAATCTTGATATATAGATACAAATTGTTTAATTAGAGAATTAAAAATAAATAAATAATTTTAATATCCATTACTAACATATTTAAGAATCCAATGAGTCACATACAAAGGATGGGTATAAGACAGAAAATGTTTTAATTAAGTTGGACTTCATTGTAAAGTTTTATAAACTTTATAATTAAATATGAGATATTTAATAAATAAAGATCAATATGAGATAACAGATTTTATTTAGGTATAATTTGTATTTAAGTAATGTTATTTGTGATTATAATTAAAGATTAATTGAAATTAGAATTATATTTTAAATAAATTAATATAATATGTAAAATTGGGTTAAACTCTAAAAAAGCTAGTACTCTTTACCTAAGAGTCTCCAAAATAGTTGCTGAATTCTTTCAACTCGTTCTGTAGTAGTTATGAGATAAGTCAATTTCAGAAACAAATCAAAAAAATAAGAAAATAATCAAGTTTTAAAAAAAAATACGAATTATAATTCATATTTTATTATGATTTATATATTAATTATTTTATAGGATTTTAGTAATTTAAGATTTTGAGAAATCAAACAAATTTTTTTTATAATTATACTGTTACACACGGGATCGAATCTAGCTCCGATTTTCCAACAATAGCCTTAATTATAATTTGCTTTCCACAAAAATAAGTCATCGCAGAAGTTTATTCAACTGTAAGCTTTAGTATCAAAACTGTACACTAGTTCAAAAGTTGAATATAAACAGTTCCTATATCCTGTAATGCATTTTCTTTTCATTTGTCTGTACAAAAAGAGCCTTTTTCTCCGAGAGCTCGAGCTCGGTGCCTTCGCTTGAAAACATCTTGCCTGAATCTTTTCGTCTCACTTTGTATTTCAATGCATGGCCTTCTCTCTATGATTTCCCTCTCCCTCTCCAACATCCTTTGCCTCTTAGCCACCGCCATGGCGGCGCCTTCATTTTCCTGCATCTGTCGATCTGCTTCTTCCTACAGAATTTTACCACAAATTTACCGTAAAAAGAAATAGTACATATGCCTTGCCCTTGCGAGAACATAAACCTGTGTGCTGTAAATCACAGTTCTTTGTAAACATGAAAAGCACCTGGAGATTATCAATAAGGTTGTTGAGAGATTTTATTTTCCTATGTGGCCAACGAGGAATGCCAAATTCCCTGCACTTTCTCTTCAATACTGTAAGCCCTACTTTCAGGTTTCTTGAAGCCTCCACAATAGGAAGATCAAAATACTTAGCAAGGTCTTCCAGAGCAATTCTAGCAATATCTTCAGCGGCTGCTCTTTTTTTCTTCGTTGCCACTTTATCTGTACTTCAACACTTAAAGTCTATTAGAAATCAAAAATATTAAAGCTGTTTTTGTGGAACATTAAAATATCCATTAAAGAACTTCAGGCTTATATAGCAAAAACAAGAGATATTGTTTCAATATTTTGCTTTACTGAAACCGAAAAGTGGAAACCATTGATACACAAGAGGTGATTGACCTCGAGCGTTCAACGTCCAACTTTTTTATTTTCTTGTTATTAAGGAAGAATCTCTTGACCTGCTGTGTTATGTCCACTTTGTATATCATCATAAAGTTCAGATATAGCAACTGAATTGGGAAGACAGTTAAGATCTTGATGATCCAGTACAGACAAATCACTCATAGACTGATGGTCATCATCTCTGTCTCCTTGACATATTTCCCTGGATGCAAACTGGGACGTTTCTTTTTCTTCAGTTCTACAACTCAACTTGAGAATGGTCTGGAGATCTTTTGATAGCATTGGTACTGACTTAAGCTTGGTATTTCTGGATATCAACCAAATCAATTATGGAACGGATTAGGGACTTTTAGAACAATCTAAAAGATTCAAAAACAGATAAAAGACCAACAAACTCTTGAATTCTGGAGGGCTTCCTCATTTGACATTTGGATTATGGATCTGATAGATCCTTATTGAGTTACAGTATCTATTTTTTGCCATAAGGAGTAAGAAGTACGTCTGCTGTAGTGTAAGATACAGAAAGCATAGTATTGAATAGTAGATAAGACAATGGAAGACTGCACTGCGTACTCCAGAGCATCCCCATATCTCGCGTGCCAGCGAGATTTATACTGAGTGATATTGTTTGACAGGCTATGCTTTTAGAAATTGCTTAAGATATGACAAGAAACATTGTCCAACAATGGAATGAGATTGGCGTTCCGAAAATCAACCTCCCACATTAGAATCTTGCAAGTTTTTCCTTTCAAAACCCCAATGCTACAATTTAATGCTCTAATAAACATCCCAACAAGATTAAAAACTAAGAATGTTAGAACTATCATTTCTACAGAAAATGGACAACAATTTTATGCATGCTTTTACTTCCTATAGGGGAAAGGAGGCTTTCTATGACCCACTAGGTTGTCCATATTAATTGAAACAAACTTTCAAAATTCTCTGGGACTTGTTTAGAAAATTTGCTTCATTTACTCACACAAATGTATTTCTGTTGTAACTTCACAGATTACTTAGGGTATTCCCCAATCATAATGTGGTAAAATAAGTATGATGGAAAATGGACTTAGGCTAATTGAGCCACAAAAAGGACCAAGCAACCATTCTAAAGGTTCAACAATAAGAGCTAAAAGTAGCCAAAAATACCAGTTAGATCTAAGAAAACCAACGAAAATGCCCCTTTACAAGCATGTTGAAACATTAGGACCACTAACTTGCACTGGAAAATCCTATAACCCAAAATAGCTGAAATCCTATAACCAAAATAGCTGCTGTATTGTGATCTATAAGGAGCAATATATTCAATCAGAATCCCAAAAGGAAACATGTTTAGTATGACAAGTGATAGTCCAGAAATCCTGAAGACGAGAATAAGGAAAACTCTTACCTAATCGATCTTGCAAAGAGGATGAAAAGACTTGAAAGTTCTTGTCTGACATATTAGCCAAGAGTGAATTTCGACTTTCCATCAAATCAAAAAGGTTTGTACCAATTCTCAATCACTATTAGGCATCACTATACCAAGTCAAGGGTAACAATTACTGGTTGTTTTCCATCCCAATAGAGTAAAACAAATTTGTCCCATTCGAAAATTTTGTAGTATTGAAGCATCCGCGTGTTCACTCTTAAGTGAATTTAAAGATTCAAGAGTTTCAGTATTAATTTAAAGATTCAAGTCCTGAAGCATCCACTTTGAAGTGTTTCAGTTTCTAATTTTGTTAGTTAGACAGCTCATGTGGTTCAGTTCATTTTTAGATTCTAACTCGTCATTCGAAATTAGGCAAGGGGAAAATGTCAACTGAGCTTTAAAGAGCAACTCATTAGCATCCATCCGCATGCCAGAAGATAGACAAGCCTTGACGTAATGATTCTATTGCCAAGCTTAGAATTTTAAGAAATTACACTCTTTAAGTTCAAAGTATGAAAATGAGTAGACAGGCTGCACGTAAAAGAACAAGCATAAACATAATTGAAGAGAAAGAGGTATACTTGGAAATTGAAAGTAGATGATGGATGTGGTTTAAGCGGGGGCAACCGTGCGCATGATAAGCAAATATACAGTGCCAGGAACGGATCACTTTGCCTCCCAAAATCTTAAAACTTAGGCAATCTAGGCAGTGGATTTACTGTCATTTCAACATGCTCTGGAAGAAAAACCCCGTCTCAACGTCCTTTTGCTCTCCATCCTTCAATCGGCAGACATAAAAGCCCCTGATCAACTCTGTCAACCATATAGAACAACAACAAAAACAAGAAATCCATTTAAATATATTTGCATAGATAATCTACCCGAGTGTTCAATAAAGATTGCAGCTTCACACATCTGAAAAATAGTATTAAAATTTAACATCGAAAACAGAAACCATATGCCGATGAGACAAACATAATGCTAAAACATCAAAAACAGACTTTGAGATAAACATGGAGGGTTTGAGTGAGTTTACCTTTGTTAATGGCGTTTAGGCCCGAGAGCAGTCAGCGGTTGCATGATGCTTCAATTGATTTTGGATGCATTCTTCGCTGAACCAGATAAAGCCATCCATGAAAGAGGCTTGGTCCTTCCTCTTGTTTTTGTTTTTATCTACTTATTTAAATCTTACACACTACTTTTTCCTTGCAACCAAACAAATACCCTGAAACAGAGGCGGTGCGCAATTCATGCAAGTATCCACCCTTGCGTGAACAGCAGTCTTTAACTATGTAATAAATTTCAAATCTTTCTTATCAACAGTGGAATAAATGCGAACAGATGATAATATTTCTGCAACAATAAACACGTGTATAACTTGCGTTCTAACATCCCATCACATAGCTTTGCAAGTCCAAAGTATGTAACATTCTATAATTATAGCTTTGCAAAATATCTACACAATAGCTTATGAGAAAACGAAGAAATCCTGAGAATAATCTCAACTTTGGCCTGCATTTAAAGCACAAAATATCCTTAGAATAAGCCCAACTTTGGTTTTGCGTTTTAAGGGAATGTAACTGTTTTCTTCTCTTTGCATCTCTAGTAGCAAATAAAAAAAAAATTGATGTTTTGTTTATCATTCCATTAAATTTCTCTTAGTTGAAAAATCAGTTTTATTATAAGATTTAGTATATGATATGTGATATTTAGTGAGTATGTAAGTCATTTAAGATTGAATTTGACTATTGAATCCTTCTACCTATTGATAAGCTTTTGTTACACTAGTTAGAGATTTTCCCTGTAACCCAGTTCGAGAGCTAATCGAATATCACACCCTTTGAGCATGAACTGGAACAAGCAATTAAGACTTTTGCTAGTTTATGATAATCCTAAAAACTAGTTGTAATAAGGGTACTTATAAAGTCAAGATCAACTCCTGCGAAGATAATAAAATTAATTATCCACAAATATAATGATTATCTTGCTCCTTACATAATAAGTTAAATTTGAAATTTCTTTTCAAGGCTTTTTACTTTCATGATGGTACCTCTATAGCTAGGGTGAATAGGTAAGAGGAAATGCGACCACCTTGCCTTATTCCCCTGGCTCCCTTAATGATCCTAGAAGGCTATCAAATTAGCATAAGAGGTAGTTGTCACACATTGCTCAACCCATTCTACAAATTTCTCAAGGTATCTAAGGGCATAAAGAGTGATAAAGATAAAGCTCCAATCTAAGGAGTTAAAATCCTTGTTAAAATCTATTTTTATAACATAGTTCTAATTAGACCTTTTTCTATTTTAACTTTGGAAGAGTTCCTAAGCTAAAAATTATTATCATCTATTTGCTTGCATCTAAAAAATTTTCCTTGATACCATCATTCAAATTCAAAAGTGTTTTCTTGAATGTTTCAACTATCACTTTGGCAATTACCTTATAAATGATGTTACAACATGAAATAAGTCTATAGTCCATTATAGAGATAGGGGCTTGAACCTTACGGATTAGGCATATGAATGGATAATTAAAGCTCTCTAGGAATCTTTGGGGCTAGGAGCTTTGTTTGTAATGACACTGAAAAGGGTTGACTCTACATTGTCTACAAAGAAGTGCCTAATAAGATTCTTTTTTTAAAGAGTAGAAATAAAAAAAAAGGTCGTAGGCTATTAAATGAAAAAAAAATTTGCAAGGGCACCTATTGTTTTAGAGGATAATGAAGTTACTTATCTATGCATTTCCTCTTTTATACCCTATCTTAATTTAACCGTATTTGTAATAGAGTTGATTCTATTCATATTCTTTAGAGTTAACATTGATTTATGAAAGAACCTTGTGTTTATATCCCCTTTTTTGAGCCAACTTATTCTTGTTCTTTGCATTATTAGTGAGTAATTGATATCAATAACTTGAGACAATTTGAGCAAAGCCTCATTCTTTTCTTCTCGTTGTAATTCATCATTAATATTGAGATATAAAGATCCTATGAGTGTTTTAAATTTTTTCCTTAGCTTCTAATGCTTCCTATGAGGGGATAAAACCCACTTGCTTATTGTGTGCTTCCAACTCCTCCTTAACCTATTGAAGTTTCCTCATATATGTATACATTTTGTGCCCCTAAGTTGTGGTCATTCCTTTGATCATTGCATTTGCAAATCCATCAACTTTAGTCGAGAGGTTATTAAATATAAAAGGGGATCATCTTTTTTGGACATTAAATAAGTTTTGGATTAGGATAGGAGTGTGATCTAAGAACTTTGGGCTTGAAAGCAAACCTTTCTTTCTTGAAAGGTGTTAAAGTTTTAAATAAAAAACTTTCTTCAGTGCAAGTATACAGATTGAAATGAAGAAAGTATACAGCTGTGTGACTGAGAGTGTGCGAGAGATAGGTTACTCAGAGAAGAGAAGAAGAGTGAGTGCGTGCATTTAGGGTTGGGTTGAAATTTTTAATTTTTTGCAGATATATCCCTACATTTTTAAAAATTTCCAGTATCGGTCGGTATATGGCCGGTATTACAAATACCGTAAGTGCCAGTCTGTACGGTACGAAATAAGCCGGTATGAACTGGAATTTACACCCGATACACACTACCCCTACCTCATACTATTCCCCACCGGTATGATACGCACTGCCCGGTACAGTACGATACGCAAAATTTTGTTTATATGTACTAATTTCAAATTTTAAAAAACAGACATAATGTTTTAGTGCACCAATATTTACATAAATATAAAAATAATTCTTAATCAGAAAAGCATGCATGTCTTATTGAAATTAATTCCTATTTTATTAAAGAAATATTTATTATGAAGCTAGAAAAAAAAATTAAAACAAGTGAACGTGGATTGAAGATTATCATAGTTATTAAAAATATGTCCTTATAAGCGGATTATCATAATTATCTTTATATGCATACATTGATTAGACTTAAAAAATTATTATAAATTTAAGAAAATTTGTAAGAATAAATAATATGTTCACATATTTTAATAGTTTTTATAATTATCTTCCACATGCATTAAACTTTTTCTAAGTGGATTTTTTAATTTATAATTTTTAACCTTTCACACATTTCTCAAAATAGTATATTGTCATTTAAAAATTATAAATGTTATTTTTATTTAATAATTTTTATATTACAACATGAAAATTTCTTGATGTTTTTATGATAATTTGTGACATCTACAAAAGAATCTAATTGATGAAATGACTGAAGATCATCTTGTACAAGTTCCTCGCAACTTCCAAATAAGAAGATTCTGCCTATGGGCTTCCAAAACTATTTAGGTTTCATATCGGGAGGTCTCCAAGTATAGCTAACTTTAACTTTGTCCTCTATTGTCATTAAATCTCATTATGGATATTTCATCAGGTAATTCTCCAAGTGTCTCTTATACATATTCTTGCAATGTTTATCCTCTTGGTCTTAGCAGTAGCTTGAACAAGACATTAAGGTCTTCTAATTGAGTTGGCAAGGTAGCTGAGACATTTAGTGGTCCAATACTCAAGGGGAATGTCATGTCTACATATCCAAAGGGGAATGTTGGTGAGTTTCAGCCTTCATGGTTGCACCAGTAAGGGTTTATCATTTACATGCCATGGTGCAACTTCTAGAACACCACTGAATGCATCAAGTGAGTTAAATCGAAAAAAGAAGATGTCTTCATTGTTCAAGATTATATCAAAAAGTCCATATTGCTTCCAATTAGTAGCAACCTAGTTTTTCATGATAAGAAATGGAATTCTTCTGTCTAGGAAGAATCCAGCAAGTGTAGACTTCCATTTGTCAGCTCTTGCATGAAGAATGGATAAAGAAGGGGGAACAAGATGATGGTCCAAGGTTGGGTTAGGGGGACAGAAGGAGAGTTTAGACTTCAGATTATGGTTTATTGCTACTTGCACCTAGGTGTACCTAAAGGAAGGGCAAGAGTGTGAGCAGGTGCATTTTGAGGGGGAGGAGGAGATGGAGGAGTTGATAAAGAAGTAGAAGGATTTGTGGAAGGTGAAGGAATCTTAGGAGATGAAGAAGAAGAGGGTAACAAAGTTGGGAAGATTTCAAAATTAGAAAGCATGGTTAAGGACTATTGGTTAAAAGAAAAAGCTGGAGGATAAATTCTATTCAAATGGACTAGCCAGAATGAATGTGTATAGGAGTGTGGGAAGAAGGGGAAAGACCATAAAAGAAGTTAAAGAGTGGGATATGAGCAAGGAGGAAAGACTAAGAAGAAATCAGAGAAAAAAAAGCAGAGAGTTGGAAAGTTACTAGAAAAATAAGGAGTTGGAACAAGAAAAGCTCAGTGTACTGTAGAAAGCACTAAAATTCACAATGCAGAAGTTGTAACAACCCCTATACGAAATCTACAACCACCCATATACATGGCAACCAATTTCCTGTATATACATTCATGACATACATTTCTATTCAATGCTATACATATACATATTGCAAAATTTCACATCACTTAACATTATCATTTAAAAGTAGTATTACATCTTTATATTTACGTGACAATCTAAAAAGAAAATATACAATTTATTTTATTCTTTTACGTATACAATCATCTTAAATCAAAACACATTCCAAAGGTACATTTTACTCCTAGCTGTCGGCCTTGGTCCCTACTCATAGCAGTCATCCTCTAAGCACATGTATTCATAAACATTACAACTCATATAAATAATGATGACATACTTAATCAAGGTATATAATGCAAACATGCTTCAATATGTTATTTATATACCATAAATTCACATTCATAAGCCAAAAATTATCACATTCAAGCTCATTGACACAAATTATCAATACAAAAGCAAATGTACATCAATAAAAATTATCTTTGTTTTCATGCTGTATTCCTTATTTATAACTATTTACTTTACTTCCTATATTAGGCTTGCATATTCCCATAGGTGTGGATAACGTGAGCTGTGGATATCCAAAGATATCAAAACAGTGGAGACTTGAAAGTATCGAATTGTGGATATCAAAAAGCATCAAACTGTGGAGACACTATAGCCTCAAAATGAAGGCAACATTGGTATCAAACTATAGCAGATGTACCGAAATACTATAAGCATGCCTATCTATCCACCACCAAGACAATAGCGCAAGCATTATAACGTTTCCTTTAACCATTTGCCAATTTCACAATTCATATATTGACAAATCATATGATACACATTTCAAGTCATAAAATCTGTATTTATGTTCATAAATGCGAGTCATAACTTACCCCCATTAGAAGCGTATCAAAATCACAATTGTATAATCATACCATGCACATATAAACAACAAATATGCATACAAATCATTTATATACATGTAAATTTTCTTTAGGATGCATTATGCTCAATCTTAAATTCCATTATTCAATCACCCAATTTATATAAGATAAGTCCTATTTTATTTATTTCTAGGTTTTATGAAAAGTTTCATCCATATTCAAAAAGGTTAAAATATAACTCGGTAAAACTCAGAAATGAAAATAAACTCAAAATAGTGCAATTTCCTTCCCGTTGTATTCCCTACCTAAAATTCATACCTCTACTTGTTCCGAAATTTTAATATATAAAAAGTTAGAATTAGGTTTTTTAATATTCTTTATATTTGTTCCCTATGTTTCTAGTTTTCAAATTATAAAAAATCAAGCCATAAGGACTTCAAAATCATGAGATATAGACCAAACATCACAAGTTGCTCCAAAATAGGGGCAACATAAGGTCACCATTTTCGATCTTAATTTTCAATGTCATAAATCTAGAACTAATTCAGAATATCTTCTATAGATTTCTATTTCTATGTCTTAGTTTTCATATGCAACTGAAATCACCCAATTTAGAGGTCTGTAGGCTGAGTTATGACCTAAACAATGTGACTGGTTTAATAAACCCTAGATAGATTTCCACTGCACAATACTCTCTTGTCATATTCAACAAATTCTATACAAGATAACATCAAAATAACACCAAAACATCATCCTAAAAATCATTTCACATCTAAATGAATCTTTTTATCCCTTCAAACATACACACAAATAGATATTAAACTAAGTGTAGTCTCAAACCTTAAATTTTGTCAATTAGCTCTTCTTTTAGTACTCTTCCTTCTCTTCCCCTTAGGCATTGCTTGATTCACCAACTAGAACCCTAAAAATACATATCTTAATCTCACATCCAACCTTATAATTCTAGCTCTTCATGAGCAAAGCAAGCAAGATGAAGATGAGAAGAAAATTCTCAAACTTTCACCATTATTTTCACCTAGGATTAGCTTGATTCTTCATGATTTCATTCTAGTCCATAACTCACATATAATTATTCATGCCCATGCCTAAATGAATAAATTACCCTCAATTGATTTCATTCTAATTGATAACTCACATATAATTATTCATGTCCATGCCTAAATGAAGAAGTTACCAATTTACCCCTGTCTTTTAAATTAATTATCATTATGTCTCTTACTATGCTTAGATACACTTAATTCTTTATGTTCACTTATTAATACATCCTAGACATACTATAATGCTTCTAGGGTATATACTGGTGCCTTGCAAAAGTGCAAAAGCTCAACATGGCAAGAGCTTCATGGTTAGAGATTTATCCGAGGGCAAGAGATTCTTGTAAACCTATTTGGTTTCTTTTGATATACAATTTGTTTAAATCTTAAGATGTTTAATTCCTCCTTATTTTTTATTCTTCACTTTATATGCTTCCGTACTCAAATATGTTCATTTTTTCTATTTTTTAATTGTTCAGTTTATTTAATGACTAATTTGCTTACTTTATCTTTGCATTAAACTTTTTTTTTTCACATATTACTTGATTCTATTGTAATAAAACTATTAGTGTCACTAAAGTAAATTCATTAATAATAATATATTTTATTATTATCAAAACTACTAGTTAAGACCTCACTTAGTCTGATAATAAAGTAGATAAAAATTAAAAATAAAATTACATAATCTCCCTTATTTAGCTTATAGCGGCTAAAGTTAGCATACCAGCTTAAATAAAGCAATAACTCTGCATTACTTAAGTAAAGGAATAATTATTGTAACTATTTCTGCCTATTGTTAATGAACCAAATTTACAAATTTATTTACATAACCATTTGATAAAAATAAAGTAAAACAAATCAATTTTACTAGGTAAAAAAACATGTACTTGTAATTACACATTTTTAAATTTATGTATTTAAAAATATATAATCATTATGTATGGAAATACATATAATTATTATGCATTTCACATAGTTTAAATCTAACTTTCAAAACACAAATGAATTTAAATAAATACATAAATCAATAATTTAAATACAATGAAATTATAAAAGAATCCATTCTTTTAATTACTATTGTAATTCTTCACTTAAAATCAATTGCTACAAATTATTTAATAACACTACTTTGAAATTCAAATGATTAGCAAGTAGAAAGAAATACAGTGAATTTAATAAATTGTTAATATGTAGCATTCTCATTAATGACATTTTGGTTATTTTCATTTATTATATGATAGTTATGGGTTGTATTATGTTTTAGTGGGTAATTTAGTATGCTTTTAGTTGCTAATTAGATTATTTGTACATGTTTAGGTTTAGAATTGTGTTAGTGTGATTATGTGTTTATGTTTTTTAGTGTTATATGCATTGGAGCATGATATTAGGCTTTAATTTTGTGAGTTTAAGTTGTTTTGATGAGTTTGTTAGTATTTGAGATCAGGTAAAGAAGGTTGGAGAATATTTGGAGAATGTTCTGAGGAGTAACAAGAGCCACGATGGCCACGATTATGACAAAATCTCGTATAACAACACATGATCGTGGCAAGTGCGACAATAGATGCCGGGACTACTTCGGAACTTAACTTTTTGAGGGTTATTTAAGACATATAGGCCTTGGTAAAACCTAGTTTTTACCCTAAATGGAAAAATACTATAAAAGACAAAGAAAGAAACCCTAAAAGCAAGCCTCCATTTACCATCTTGAGAAAGAAAACAAGGAAGAGAGAGAGAAGGAGAGAGGATAAAGAGAGTTTCAGCCAGTTGCTGTCTAGCCAGTCTAACCCAGCCATCTCAAGTTATTTTCTATTTCCTCTTGTTATTCATTTCATCTTGATGTATGCTTTGGGGTTGAGGATGTTGAATATGTCGCTAAGGATGTTCTAAACTCTTTTAGGGATTTGTTTCTGAATTAATGTTAATTTGATTGCTTTTGATATTAATGAGTTGGGTATTATAATTGTTTATCGTATATGTATGCTTCAGTAATAAATCGAGAGAGTGAACCGATAGCAAAATGATTAGATTGGGTAATAAGAGTTAAACAATCTAATAGATGGTAATAAGAGTTAAACAATCTAATAGATGACACAAACAATCAAATCAGTAATTTATACGAAGAGAGATCTCTTGTGAGGACCCAATTATCTATTAGATAGCTTAAGATCTAATTGGATGCATGAGTTTTTTATTAATTGAGAGATTGCAAATTCTATAATTCAATTAGTTATAATTTAGGGTTTAATGATTACAACTCGAAAGAGAATAATTCACTCTTCGAAAGTCTATGATTGATACCAAATTAACTCAAAAGTGATTAAGTTAGCATTAGATGATAGCATAAACCTCCTCTCTCATAATTGGTTAATCTTCCTTGTGTGAATTTTCAATTGTTATTTGGTTGTGCTTAATTTTGATTTCTTTATGTTAATTTTACAAATTCACTTCCAATCAATCCATATTCAATTGCTTAATTTTCTGCTCATTTTTTGTTTTCATTTTAATTACACTTTTAGGCCTTAGACAAATTAGGATTCAAGTAATTCACTAATTAGGATTGACATCTCAAAAAGATAAGTATCTTTTTGATACATTACTAAATTTTAAATGAATTTTATAATGTCATGTCAGCACTTTCACATAATTAATTTTTTAAAATTAATCAAAAGTGGGCCTCATAATTTGATGGCATGGAGCCATTGTTTATACATTTCACCATGTGGCAATGGGTCTTATAATTATATATTTTAAATAGTAGGTCCCACTTGCCATTTGACAGTAAGCCTTATTTTTATTTAAAAATAAAAAACAATGTCATGTCAGTATTAATGTGGCATTTAACTAACAGGGAGTTAACCTTGTTAAATATTTCATCCACTTAGGGTCTATTTTAAACTTTTGGAAAACACTGGGATTCAATTTGAATACTTTGAAACATTAGGGTGTTAGAGTAGTGCTCTAAAGGCAATCAATTGTTAGAGTAGTGCTCTAAAGGCAATTAACTTTAGCACTTTTGTACAAATTTTATTTTGATTAATAAAATGAAAGACAATTTTCATTAATTTGATGTTCATTTATTTATGAATTGATGTCGATCTTAAATTGAATTAATGAAGTCCATGATACAAAATATAGCATGAAGAAAATCATCATGAGATCATAATAATGAAATTCCTATTATGTGCAATTATGTTAGTATCTAATTTATCCCTAGTTATAGAATTAATGAGAGAGAACATTATTAATCCGAATAGGCTAGCACATGTTATACTCCTTAATTTGATCAAGCAGTGAATCTCATAAACTGTAAGCATGAGATATTTAGAGTTAACATGTGGATGCTTACTAAGAGTAGTGCGTATATCGGATGACCCACTATGATAATCATATAGATGATCTATCAAATGTCAGTGATTAAACTCATCATAATATTGGTGCAAATATCTATCGACTTAAGGTACTCAAGGATATCTTGAATATTGATCCTATGCTTTGACACCATTTCTTGTTGCCTCAAGATGAGGTCCTTCATAGGGTGGTGATTAGGTACAGTTATTGGTATTCGAAGGTAATTGGGTAGCCAATAAAGAATTCACCACTCCTGATAGAAGGAGATGATACTTACGACCTCTTGTTAGGGTCATTACTCGAGAGTCTCTAACTAGAGGAGTTATATGTCATGAAGAGAGTCTTCAATGACACATAGGGTAATGAGATCCCCAGGACAAGAACTAATATCACTTGAACTAGATGTGATGTGGTCAGTCTTGTGGGAGTTGACACATATCCCATACTCCAAACTAAGTGAGGTATGGGATGGTGAAGGGACGAATTGCATAGTAATTATCAATGGAAAGGTTCATAAGTTTAATAATTAACTATCGAAGAGTTCGTGTGTTAATTCATTTATGTTATGGTAAATTGGAATCATGAAACACTTCATGATTTGCTTAGATTAAGAATTAATTGAAATGGCATGAAATCATTCATGATATGCTTAGATTAAGAGTTAATTCAAGTGCCCAAAATAAGCAGGAACCTAAGGTCACATGCATAAAAGATCAGATAAAAAATAAAGTGTGTATAGCTGTCATTTTAAGCAAGTCACAATCATGACCCACTTTATGATAGGTGGTACATAAGTGAGTTCTTCACTTATGTACAAACAACAAAATTCAGCCAACAACACACCCCATTGAGAGGCTAAGGGTCCAGAAGAGTTCTAGAGGTTGAAAGGAGTGATCTTGAGGTTTGTTCATGCAATTTTATGTAATTATTGCATGAATTTAATTGCATGTAACTTGATTATGATCTAACTCTCGATTGAGCATCTACTTGAATTCATCTTGTTTGGTGCTCACTATTATTCTCCATCTTTTAGTGCTCTCAAGAGGCCAAGGAAGGTGTTTGGTGTTTGTAACAACCCAAATAAAAAGTAAGAAAGGAGGAGTTGTCCTTAAGATACACAATTTTAATTACATGTTCTTTCATTTATGTCTATCACATACATATGATTTTGGATTTTCTGGGGATGTCATGGGGTTGGAATTTTGATTCCAATGCTTCCACTGCCTAGCCATGCACGAAATGCATGGACCCATAGCTGCCAAACATAAGGCTTGTTCTATACTTTGTTGTAAACGTTGAGGTTCAAAACGCATTTTTAGCTACACAACAAAAGACACATTAAGAAAGCTACTGACAATGCTATGGTTATCTAAGATTTCATAATGCTGAGTTTATGCTTGCCTTTCATCATATGGATGGAGCTATGTGATCTATATCTAAAAAACTAAATAACATCCAAGATCATTGTCCGAATAAAGTGAGGAGGCTTAAGTCATCTATAACTTAATAAAAACAACAGGCAATCAATTATAAACATACATATTTTAATAAATAAAATATTAAACATAATATGGTACGTTTCATTAGACAATTCAATGTTTAAAATATAAATCAGGAAATAACTCAATGTAAATATATCAAAACTATTAAAGTCACAATATATATAAACATATATCATAAATTATATTAAGTTGAAATCAAATTCATAAGTTAAATTGTCAAAAAATGTCTACAAGTCCTTCATATGTAAAATCATACACAAGTATGCATCAATTTAGATTAATTAAACTAAAAAGCTATCGTCACTTCTAGAAGCCAGCTATCGTCCAGCTATCGTCATGTCTAGAGGTCTTCCCCTTTTTATACCATATATTGCAAAAAGTCAAAGGCTTGTAACCCAAAACTATATATTTTCACTTTTAAGACTACAAACATGTTCATATTATGATAAAACTATATAAGATTAGAAATATGTAGTAATCCATATCGAATAATTACAAGGAAAGAATTAGTTATTAAGGAGTTATCCACTCTTATTATTTATATCACTTTTATTATAGAACAATACTGTACGTAACCAAAGCACTTTCATCGAAGGAAGATCCATTGGAGAAAATATCTTGCTTATCCAAGAACTACTTAAGGATTACCAATCAAGGAAAAATCTTAAAAGTTGCATATGGAAAATCGACTTCTATAAGGCCTATGATGCGGTCACCTTGGAGTTTGTTAAAGTTT
Organism: Erythroxylum ulei; assembly: GCA_027564395.1. Taxonomy (NCBI): domain Eukaryota; kingdom Viridiplantae; phylum Streptophyta; class Magnoliopsida; order Malpighiales; family Erythroxylaceae; genus Erythroxylum; species Erythroxylum ulei. The sequence continues at coordinate 47,763,990 of JANITX010000212.1, read as the reverse complement.
GCTTAGATGCCTTAGAATTCCCTTTACAATACCAAAACTGGATTATGATGTGTCTCTATTCCTCCTCTGTGAGTGTCCTCGTCAATGGTAGTCTTACAAAAGCTATGAAATGTGTGTGAGGGATTAGGCAAGGGGATCCATTATCCCCTTACTTCTTTGTACTAGTTATAAAAGGCTCGTCTAAAATGATTGAGTAGTTACTATAGTCTAATGGCAGATTTAGGTACCATCATCAGTGCAGTTCACTTAAACTCACACACCTGTTGTTTGCGGATGACTTATTGCTGATCTCTGGGGCTTATCTGTCCTCTGTCACTATCTTTCCAAACATATTGTTTCATTTCTCCAGCTGGTCAAGTTTGAATGTCAATCTTTAGAAAAGTTATATATATTGCTTCTCGAATGTTAGTAATCCTTTAGAGCTGGCAGAAACCCTTGGCATGGAACTCCATGTGCCACCTTTCACTTATTTGGGAGTTCCTATTTCTCATGGCAAACTCACATACTCTGATTGTATTCCCCTTTTAAAACGTTACAAAGCAAAAATACTTGCTTGGCAGAATAAATTCCTCTCTATGGCTGCACGAGTCACTCTTACTATGTTTGTATTTAGTAATCTGTAATCCATTGGATTAATCATTTGATCCTCCAGAGAAAGGTAATCAAGGAGCTTAATCGGACCATCAGAGCCTTCCTATGGTCAAGATCTCTAGACAATGCCTAGAAAGCAAAAGTGAAATGGGATGACGGAACCATGCCAAAGAAGAATAGAGGCTTAGGCATATTGTCAAATACGTTATTGCAGAATGTGTTCCTATGCCAGAAATTTTGGCGGCTATTCACAGATAAAACTACCTTATGGATTAAATGGATCCACAAAGCTTACCTCTTAACTCAAAATTTTTGGCAACTCACCTTTAATAGAAGTTGCTCATCGATTTTTTCACACATGTTGAAAATCTAAGACATTATTTACTCCTTCGTTTTCTGTCGACTTGGAAATGGTAACGATATCTGGGTCTGGTATGATAATTGGACATCATTTATCCCTCTAATATGATGAACTATTGAACTGAGCTTACACACTTATGGCTTCGACTCCCATTAAACGCCAAGGTCTCTTCCCTTATTTCCAATGGACAATGGTCAAGTAATTTCAGACACTTTAATACCATCTCTCAATATCTGCCAATACTTCCTCTCAATAGCGCTCTGGACTCAATTATCTGGCAGCCCCACTCCAGAGGCAGTTTCATAAATAAATTGTGCTACTCCAGCCTCCAAGTGGTAACTCTTCTTGTCTCTTGGTATAAAATACTATAGAAGAGGAGTATCAGCCCCAAAACTTCAATGCTTGCATAGTTGGCTATCAAGAATCGCTTAGGCACCAAAGACCGTTGGCATAGGAGCCTTGACCTATCTGTGTGTTATGTCGAATGGTACCTAAAAATAGGAAACATTATTTTTTACTTGTTTTCCAAAACTATCTGGATTCAGTTGCTTCATAAGCTCGAGGCTTCCAAAACTATCTGTATGTTTAGGATGATACACTTGCATGGGTAACTCAAGTTTCCACTATCCGAAAGGGCGATGGAATCATCTTCAACAGTTTTTTTACTTATTCAACGTACAACATATGGATGGAAAGGAATAGACGGATATATAGACGGGAGCACTCTTGCCTATTTAGCGGCTAGCATAGTCAATAAGATTAGATCTCTGGTTATTGCCAAAGAAGTAGCGCCAAAACTTTCCCCTCGTATGCATTAATGATGGAGGCTTTAATCCTCACTTATTTATGTAACTTAACTGGGTTTAACTACAGCCATTGTAGTGTGTAACTATGGATTCTAGCAGGGAATCCTTCTTTTGAAGTTGCATATAGTTTACTATAGTCGATGAAATTTTTTAAAATTAAAAAAAAATACTATACATAACCCTTTTCCCAAGAAATGCTCATCCTTGCAAAAATGATTTTCAATACATTTGACAGTTACTAACATAATTCAAAAGAAGTAACCTCTTCACATGGTCGAGTGCAAGAACATAGCCTTTCCTACAGGTTACAATTGAAGTCTCAAGAAATTAATTTAACAGCTCTAAATAGCAATAAAATGATAAAATAAATTCAATAAAAATTAGATAAATAAAAAATAATACCCACTCTTACAACTAGTTTTCAAGAGTCTTTTTAATTCCCTTATTTCTTATACACAAATTGTGCTTCCAAATTTCAATGCCAAAATTAACTCCATAATAAAACACATAAAGATTGTACAAGCACAAGTTTAAAAGCAATGAGCTTGAAAACCACCATTCTCATTCGAAAGCCATAACACATAACCAAAGCGTCTCTAACCTAAAATAACAATCACATATAAGGCCAGTGGTCAAAGCACATCAAAAAATAAGTTCAAAAGATAAAAACCAAACGTAAGCTTAATGATCACATAACATCAAAAAGTAAGTTTAACAACCACATCACATATGAAAGCCATAAGACTAATTAATTAAAAATCACAATTCGAAGAATTATAAATCCACGTACGGTTCAAATTGTCATTATAAAAGGTTATAATGTTTCACACAATCTTATGAAAAGTCATTCTGAAAGGTTATAATGCTTCACATAACCCTAAATAGTGCCATGGAACTTTACATGAATGAGGAGGATTAATATTTCAAAGTTTTCAAAGTTCTTATTCAACATATTATCAACCTTATAACTAACTTTAGCTTTTGTACCTACTTGATATTAGTCATGGAACTCAATCTACGTGTTTTTTCCATTCACATCACCATGACCAACTAAAAGTGATTAATGAGACTATTTTTAAAAGCCATTTGTAAGTCAAATTGAGTTCAGGAATCAAATTGATTTCACTTTGGGTGTTTTATTGGTTGATAAACACTTAAGTCCCTAAAATTAATGGTTATCTGATGAAATTCACCAAAAGCACTACCATTGCGTTAATGGTCTTGGTCAAATATAAATGATCATAAAGTCTCATTTTGAATCAATCCAAATAATTCAACCTTCATTTCATGACAATAGTCATAAAGCCTTATTTCAAATCAACTAAACTAATTAAATTGAAAAATGAGGGGGAAGCATTGATCACACTCTCAAAGTTATGAATACCGTACTAGGCTTGGTATCGGATTCAGTTCTGGAACAGAACTGTACCGATATAAGTCAGTACCGGGTATCGTTTTGGATAATTTTTTAAATTTATGAAATAGTTCCTAAAATTTTTAAAAATTGCAAAATAGTCCATATTGGTATATTGTACAGTTGTACTGTATACTTTAATAGTTTACTGTTTACATCAACCATGCTTTCAAAAATCTTAATAATAAATAATAATGAAAATTAATATGAAATGACAATAATTTTTAAATATTTTACATATAAATAATAACCACAATTAATATAAACAAAGACAATCATCATCATACAATTATAAAATTAAGAATAATACAAAGTATTTAAAATATTACAATAATACAATTTCATCATTTTAATAAATAATATTACATCAAAAGATTCAAAACATCCGATAAAAAGAGCAATACATATTACAAAAAGAGTTAATGACGAAGAAACAATCAAGTAGCAGTTAAACCTGAAATAAAAACATTACAATTACATTACATATATAGAATTTAACATAAACATCAAATACAATTAAAATTAAAAGAAGAGGAAAAACAAAACCTGGAATTAAATCATCAATGGGAAGAAATCTGCTAGAACTACACTGACCCTAGTGATCATTTGGTACAAAATCCTCATCATTAAGAGGAGCTTCATCATCATTATCATTGAAATTTAATACACCAAATGACATGTCAATGCTTTCCCATCCAAGATTATTTTCCAAATCCAAATCACTCACATCAACCAAATTAGGTTCTTCAGAAACCTAATCCGCCAAAACATCAATATTATTAATGACAATTGGATCATTTGAACAACTTGTGCTACTAAGATTTCTAGTAATCAATTAAATTTAATTATTAGAAAATTATAAGAAAATATATCAAAATTAATAATGATAATAATGAAAATAACATACCTTTCCTGAAGCTTTAAATTGTAACGAACGTAAACTAAGTCATTCAACCTCTTATGCTCCAATCTATTCCTTTTCTTTGAGTGGATAAATTCAAATGTGCTTCAGTTTCGTTTACACCCAGTTACATTCACACATTGACTAAAAATCCGAATTGCAAACCTTTTCAATTCTAGAACACTACATTCGAATTGATCCCACCAAGAAACTACAAGTTATAAGATAACAAAAGTAGTGTTATAAACAAAATAAAGTGATAATTAATTTTCAGCAAATAAGAAATAGGAAATAAGTAATACCTGGAGAAAGTTTTCTTCTTTTTCGAATAGCAATCGACATTCCAAAATCCCCATAAGACAACTTATAAAGTTCTATTTGTGAGCTTCAAAGATCTTACATTGCGTCATAAGGAACAATTGTTATAATTGTGAAAGCATTCCTCTACTAACTTCAGCTTGCTTTTCAGGATCTAGTCTAAAATATACACTAGGATTAAAAAATGCCCCAGCTATAAACAATGAAGAAGAGAGTTGTCTTCCCCTTCTCTCATTAATGATTGAGAGATATGGTACGTATAAAGAAAGCCTATTTTTCAGATTGGTCTTGACTGCTTCTGTCGCTCTCTCCATAGCATAAAAAATATAACTCATTGTTGGCTTTTCTTCACTATCAGCCAACCGAAACACCCTCACTAAAGGCTCACAAACTCGTATAAAAAATTGACATTGCGACAAAAAATCTCTATCTTCTAGTATAATACTACAAACCTCTATTCTAGCATTAGACCTAGCATGTTAAGATGCAACCCACTTATCACTTGTAAACATTTGCTTTAAATCTTTCTTCATCGAAACAAAAGACTGAAGTGATAAGAAATTTTTTGCAAATCTTATCACAGCAGGGCGAAACAAATTCCTACCATTAGTAAATTCCCTTCTCATTAAATTCAAAACCTAAGCACGATTATAAATTAATTTTGTCACCTTTTTAACCTTCTGTATAGTCTCATCAATAACAAGAAAATACCTAGGATCTCCTATATTTTTCAGCATTAAGTCAATGCAATGTGCAACACAAGGAGTCCAAAAAAATAAATTATAGGTATTCTGCAACCTTTTTATGCCGCTTTATAAACAGAATCATTATCAGTAATAAACTAAACAATGTTTTCCGGCACTACTTCATTCACAACTTCATCAAATATCCCAAACAAAGTCTCAATATTTCTAATAAGGCCAGGTGCATCAATAAATTTCAAAAACATATAGCCATTTGAAGAATAAACTAAAAAATTTATAATCGAATCTTGTCTCCTATTTGTCCAACCATCACACATAATTGAACATCCAAAAGTACCCCAACTCACTCTTTTTTCAGCCAAATAAGTTTTAATTTTAGAAACAACACAACTCAAAAGTTTACCCGTTAAGTCATCAATCGATGACCCTTTGTATCCTGGACTATAAGAGACTATTACATCTATCATAGGTTGATAATAATAAGATTGAGAAGCATTAAATGATGAACCTGTATCATACCACCATTTAGTTACTGCCATATAGGCATTGTGAGTCGCATCTCTTGATTTCATTGCACTACGAATTGAAGGTTGGGCTTTAGGGGTTGTTCGTGGTGTAAAGAAACTAGTCACCTGTAGGGGTGTTCAAGAAAACCCGTGAACCTGTAAACCGGATCTGAACCGCATGAACCGAACCTGCAAATAAGGGTAACCAAACCTGAGTTTAGGTTCGGTTCGAACCGAACCTGAAAATTCAGGTTCATGGTTCAGGTTCAGGTTTCTAACTTGAATCTAACCTGAAAAATCAGGTTCATGGTTCAGGTTTAGGTTTCTAACTTGCAGTTCTAGGTTAACCGAACCGAACCTTATTTATAGGTTTAGGTTTAAACCTGAACCTGAAATACCCAAAAAACTTATCATATATTTAGATATAATTTAAGAGGATATTAATAATAACAAATTCACTAGTATT